>JAHREE010000574.1:2502812-2811319 GCA_033628505.1 Tringa tobata | reverse complement strand
CGATGCCCCAGTGGCTCCCCTGTTGCCAAAACAGTAGCTCTAGTGTTTAAATCTGAAGACCAGTTTTTGTCAGAGGAAAGAGGATGAGCAAATATTACTGGGGGTGAAAAATTCCTTCTGTCCCTCCAGCTTTGTCCTGAGCTCACAGTTGGGGGATCAGTCTACCTGAGATGTAGATGACTTACACAATTTTATTAGGATTGCTATCCTTTGTGCTATGCTAACTTGCTTTGGGTTTTGCCTTCCTACCACCTTTTTCTCTTATTGAGACTTTTTTTTTTCTATTTCAGGATTGCATAAGAATTCATTAGATGGAGGCTTCTTTATTGCAGGTATTTAATCCTAGAAACACACATCTTAACAACTTTCTAATAAAACTGACACTATATAGTGCAGTAATTCAGGATTTACATAATGGCTTGGTCTTTAAAATGTCTTTTCTGAATTTCTTAATCGGTATAACTTCAGGGCCTGACCACAACACCATCCTCTGAGACAAGGTAGCACTTTACTATTTAGCTGGTAGGCTTTGCACAGCCTGCAAGGTCTGTCCTCTCTAGTAAGACAGCCTCTCCTGTAAATATCTCTTCATGAATAAGGCCAGCTATGTCATGAAGTGTTGTCTTCCACTACACTTGTGCAGTACTTCTTTTGGTTTTGTTATAGATAAAATATTAGACAAAGTTCCCACCTAAATCTTCTTCACCCTCAATTCACCCTTTGCAATTGAAAACAAATGTAGATTCTGTAATGTAAGTATTTAGGTAATGCTGAAATCCTGGGAAAAATTAAGATCTGCTTCCTTTTCCTCATTTTCATCTGCCTGTCGTTTCTAAAATCATAACTTAACCAGAAGAGTGTTGCAACAGATGATTAGTAACATACCTGCCTAAAATGTGAAAGTGCTAACACTGTGAACTGGCTCTGGATGGGAACCATCCAAGAGACAAGCACTGTTGAATTTCTTCTTGGCTCTGAAGCACAGCTACCTCTGCCCTTTTGGAAACTCATTTGAACCGGTTGTCTGTACTCCCCCTTGGTTATAAGGCGTTTTCCAGCAGTGCTAGGAGGGCTTGTGCAATTAATGTTTGAAAGAAACAGAGATCAGAACTGCACGTCATACTTGTCATTGGAAAAAAATTAAGTGATTTTCTGAAATAATGAATTTGGTTTTACACTGTCACATTGTATTTAAAATGGAAAAAAAAAAAAAAAATCATAGTACAAACTCCCTGGAAACTTGTCCATAAAGTACATGCTGCCTGTTTTGTAACTCGAGAAACACAGACTTGAAGAGCACTCTAACAAGTGGATACCTTTCACCTGCACATTGGAGTTGAATTAATGACTGTCTTCTTACTGACCTCAGGGATTGCTGAGTGAGATATCAGTAGGATATGCACTTGTTCCCTAAAAAAGTTGCAACAGGGAATTTATACCTGTATTGCAGCAGCTGAGGAGTAAACACTTGTGTGCCTCCTCACAGTTTCTGCGTTACCCTAGAGCAACAGAGCCTCCATGTCTGACTTCAGAGTTCTCACATGAACTTCAGAAGACACATTTAGATGAAAAGGGGATATATCTTAACCAACTAGGTCTAATATTTGAATGTTATTAATAAGTTTTGCTTAATCTGGAAAATCAATTGATGTATGGTTTTGTAGCTGGTCTTGAAGAAGGTACCTTACTGTGATACAGAGAGATGAGGTGAAATGCAGAAATATAATAGAACATGCAATACAGAGAGTAAGTGCCTTTTTACATCATAAAGTGACTTCACGTCATTTAAATAAAATATTTATCATTCTCCCTCTGTAAACTGAATACTGGCAAGTGCATATTTATTGCTGTCTGAATGTCAGTAGTATTCTGCTTTCAAAATCAAGTCCAAATATGTCTTTTTTCACTGCTCTCTTGTTCCCACTGTCACGTGTCATGAGCTATACTTCTAAAAAAGATATGGGGGGGACACACAATATAAACTCATGGGACAATATAAAGACGTCTATAAGGAAGCAAGTCATTTTACATGACCTTTAATGACATAACTTTGGTAGGGAATATATGTAGTGGGTCTATTTACTCCAGGGATTACTCTCATTATGCAAACAGTGCAATGGTGAGAAGCTGAGTCATTGAGGAAATGGGGTAGGTTTTGAAAACTGATCCCTTGCCATTGACGTACATGTGAGAATACAATTTTTTTTTGTTTTACGGGAATAGAACATCTTAATGAAAGGAGTCGGAAGGAAATCCAACACAATCAGTAGTACGCATCACGTTCATTTTTGGTGTGGTTGTCCAAGGAACTCAACACGTAGCAGTTATGTCTAATTATAAATCAAGCGTGCCATTCAGACCGTATTCTGGTACCTATTAAAAATGATGTGTTCTGAGATGTACCCCTCCCACTTTCTTATTCAAGCAGGAAAATTAGGTCACTGGGTAGCGAAGACCACAACCACAGCTTCTTATGTGCCTGCCTGTGAAAAATGCTGTCTTCTATGAGACTGCACTGCTACCAGCTGACGCTTTCATGTTTGCCAACAGGCTGAAGGCATCAACAGACTATTCTGGGAGGAGACAGTAATACACACAGCAGTTGCAGACTGTTTTCTGACTGGAATAGCCACCATTTAAAACACGAATGTCGAATGTCGGTCATTACAAATGATTGATTCCCTTTCTGTATATATACCCTGAGGAACTTTGCAGCAAAAGAAAGGGAAACAAAATAACAAAAGTCTCTTAACAAAGTCACTGGGAGGATTCAGCTATTTTGGGGGGTTTTAGCCCCCGTTCAATGGAGAACTTAAACACATGCATTAAGTCCACTTTTTTGAAGGAGGCAATTGGAAAGCATCATATTCTTTTGCCCACTTCTGGTCAGTCCTTCCCCAAAGCACTACATTCCCAGTTGCATGATGTGTTGCAACAATTTTCAGCCATTTTAGGTAGACACTTCCTGAGAATTTTGTGCCAGCACTTGCAGCAGCAGGAATGTTTAGGTACTGAATTGCCACTGGATGAAAGATAGAAAAGAAAAAGTTTAGACTGGCAAAAGCCTGACATCAATATGTAAGTTAAGATAAAATATACTTTACAAGAACAGTTAGGCAAAGAATAAGAGAGCAATCAGATACTCTGAATTGATTCGCTTAATGACTTTAGACAATGAGCCTCCTTTACATCTTTCTGTTTTCCAAGAGCTTAATTTTAAAGCTTTTAAAACGATTGAAGGACTTTCAGGGATATTTTTTTTCTTCATTTAATAGTGGGAAAAATGACCAAAATGTCTCAGTGGTTTGATAAAGTGAGACACAGCCTGAGACTGCTGAAAATACTTTCCAGAAGAACACACAATTTTTTCCCCCAGTGCTTTGTACTCCTCTTGTTTCATATATTAAAAAAAAAAAAAAAAAAAAAGATTTTTGCTTCCTTTTCTCTTTTGTAGAAATACTTTATCTCTAACTTATTCCATACTATGCATCATAAAACGGCAGTTGATTTTGGATTGAATCTTATTAAAATAGCTACCTATTGCTGATGTTTTTGTCAAAGGAAAAAAATTTCTACTTTAATTGCTCCAAATCATGATTCGGCTACTAAGTGAAGAGGGTAGGGAAGCACTCCCAGTTTGCTTTGAGGACCTTGATGTGGAATATGCATGGCCAATGGAAAACTGAGATTGCGATTGTGGCTTCATGGGGCTGGTGGTTTTCATGTGGGTTTCAAATCTTCTGTCACTTTGCAGACAGGCTGTAGCTTTTAAGTGAGCCAGAAGGGCAATGCCAGGCCACCCCTCTCTCCTTGCATGGAAATGATCCCAGCCATGTGGCTCCCAGAGAGGATCTGGCACTGCTGACAGATCTGCTTGCCAGATTTCTGTATCGAGGGATAGCAAGACATGAAGGAAAGGAAGACCTCTGGCAAGCAGCAGAACAGAATTGAATTGAAACTATTTAGCTACTGTGGAACACAGGCAGTGACATTGATACCCATATGTTAAAACTGTAATGATTTATAGATTTTTTACTGTGGTCCCATTGGCATTTGCCAGGCCTGAAACAATGGTCTCTCACACTGATATTCAGAAAGGACTTCCCAGAGCAGCCCAGCCTGTTGTTGACTTTAATGACAACAGTTTAGGAAAAGCTGAACCCTTTATTGTGCTCTGAGAGCCTCAAAGTCCATGGAAGTCAAACCTCTCTGGGGAAGATGATTGAAAAACTGACATTCCCTTAGTTTCAACTTTTCCTCAATTTCCTTTTAGGTCCTGGCCTACATGTTCCGATCCATTTTGGTAGAGGAACAGAATTGTTTTATAGATCATGTGTGCAGGAGCACCCTATAGCAGCCTATGGGAAAGCTGAATTTTAATCTGTTGGTCCCTGTTTGCAAAGTAGCCCTCAAGGATGGATTTGCAAAGGAAATATGGAGCAAGTAAGTGGTTTTAATAGTTTTTAAAGTTCTTGTGATAATTGAGAAGGAATTCAAGAATGGAGCAGTGCAATGGGAGACAGAGGTTGTGCTCCTCTGAACATGACAGCAGAATAGCTGGTAGTTTCTGTGGAGTATCTGGCTAAGTGGAGCTTGCTCAACACTTGTGGCAATGTCTTCAAAGAAGATACTGTAGTTTTTGAATGAAGAGTTTTCTCACTAACATGAATTGGGAACAAGAAAGACCTTGGAAAAAACAAACTGCTGAGTCTTGCACCACACAGATGGGCAGACTACATATGTAGATATTTATTGTTTATCTTTTAGTGTCGTGAACGTGCAGGATGTACTGTGGAACAAGATTGTGAAAGTGTTGAATGACAGACACTAACTGTCCGCAGGGTGAGATAAGGTACACTGAAGGAACAGAAACTTTCTCAGAAACAATCTGTAGTGGAATTAGAGCATTTCTGAGATAAAAAAACAAATGATCTTGGCCTTGCAGTTGTTGCATCTCCCTGTAAACCTTTTACGTTGTATAATGGTTGCATGTGTAAGGGATACAGGTAAAGCTGGTGGTTGTCATGCTAATAGGACAATATTCTTCTTCCAAACAGTGAAACACCTAGACATGGCCTCTAACATCAACATAAAAGCTGCTCCTTCAGTTTTGAGTATCTACAGAAGTACGTGTAAAATATTTATCTATAACCTAAATTCCCCTTGAAAATTCATTTTCTCTTGAGATGGCTATTTTAATGTTATTTCACTGCTCCACTTCAGTAATATCTCATAAAAAAGAGCCCTGCCTTACCACATTATTTAAAAACACAGCACTATGTTTTGTTGGTAACAGCGAACTCCTTCCTGCTTGTTACCTGCTTTTTCCAGCCAAGATTCCTGAGCATTCAGCAGATGTTAGTACTGTGGTCAGTGTTGCAAGACATGAACCAACCGGACCTACGGGAGCTTTCTGGTGGGTGGCGGTGGCGGTGCCATGAGCTGTGCTGCTCCCCAGGAAGGGTGACTTGGGGCAGCGGTGACCCGGGCTGCTGGGGTCCTGTGCTGCCTGGGCAGAGGTGGGTGCTGGTGCTGCTGCGGTGCTCACAGCTGGCATGGCTGTGACTGCAGGAAGCACTGTCTTGTGGGTACCGACAGGAATCGATCCTTTCATTTGTTTTGGCCTCCTGGAATGCAAAAGAATTAATTAATTGTAGTTTAAAAGTGCTGAGCTCTCCTGAGACTTACAGAATTTGCTTTTTCATCTGAATACTTTCCCCTTTAAAGCCTCTTTTTCCCAATAGCATACACATTTTTCAACAACTAATATTTTCCTTTGCATAGCTATATATACTCTCTCTCCACGTGCTAAAGAAACACGTGCCCAAATAAAACCACACATACCATTTAACTTAAATTACTCTCCTGTGTACATCTGTTTCTCATTACTTTTTTCCTCTACTATATACATAGACTTTGCTTTAAGAAGTGTCATTGCATTAGTTTGCATTACAGTACTATTTTTTGCTCAGCTGTGTACCAATATAGTGGCCAAATACTTCCCTTAGAATTGCATGTGTTTTTATGAGGGCAGAGTTTGACCATTACATTCGTATACAGCATGTATACATGTGTATATTCACACAAAGAAAGTAGCATTTTTAATCCATGCTTTATGCAAATATTGGGAATAAAATATTCTAAACATAATGGATGTGTGATGTGGTTTGTACCTGTATTTTCTTGGCATGCAAAAAGTTTCTCTGTGTGTAGGCGTGTGAGAAACAATTACAGTACCTTCAGCTGATGGGACATCTGTGTCTGACCGAGCTCTACATCTGCTCACAGATTCTTCTTCATTAACATTTATTTAAACTGCACTTCTCTAAACACCTACAAAAATTGTGGCCACAAAACAAACTACAGGAGAAGTGTTTCCTCACCGTTCCCAGTGTAATAAATTTCTGATATCCCAAATGACTTACCTAGAATGGGAAAAAAATTTCCTGCATAATGGCAACATGTTTAGAAAGGTGTCCAAGGGACCAACTGGACTAAGAAAATCTGTTTTCTATTTGAGATAATAACTGTAATATCAAAATACAATTAAAGCTTACCAATTCCAAAATATTGCTTGGAGTCTGCAGGCCTTGTATGGAAAAAAATTATTATATTTAATGTTTATACATTTATATTTTAGCATACAGATGAACAATGACCATCAGTATGTTAAACATTGGATATGATATGACCATTATATCCAATTTACTTACTTTATATTTCTGCAAAATATTGCTGATGGTCTTTTGCTTCTTTCCCCTCCATACATAATGACCATTCAAACTTTTGTAACTCATTGAGCTCTTAACCTGCAAATTCTGATTTTTGTCACAGTGATGTAATACATAATCCTAGATAACCATGTGATAATTTTGGCAGAAACATGCTAGCTTTATTCACCTGTGTACCTAGTGCCAACCAGATGTTTGTGTTGCCCATTTCTTTCCTGCAAACTTTTGATGATCTGTAGTCCCTAAAATAAGCTCCAAAGGGGTACGCACTGATTGTCATACTGGGGGAGAAAGGGTACTGGGGAGCACAGCATGTGCCTCCCCAGCCCTTATCCCCACAGGTCTGCGGCTGCTCAGCAGCTCCCTCCTGGGCTACACCACAGCTGGGAGAGGGGCTCCCCTGGGGTTACTGCTTCTAGTTTTGGGATCTTTACATAAATCTTGGCAAGACCTCCATTTCCTGGCCTTGATTTCAAGAAGGCTCCATTCACAGGATGACTCAGGCTTTCACATTTGCCGGGAAACAGCCCAGGGAAGAAGGGCAGAACAAGGAACGTGATCCCCATTTACTGTATCCCTGGCTCATCCCAGATGGCAACAGCAACGACGAGTACATGCATGGGTTAGACAGTTAGATCACAGCATGCTAACTTTTCCCACCATTGCCATGACTTACGTGTCAAGAGACAGGAAAAGAAGTTACAGGACGTAATTATGTTTGCCCTACAATCTCCCGGGATGCAGATAGGGAAGTCATGCTGCCTGAGTAATATGAAAAGAGTGGAAGAAGGCAAACATTTGCTCCAGGCATGGCTATTCAAAGAGCCATGACCTTTGTGAAATAATGAATTGGCTTTTAAACAGAGAAGTCAGGAAAGCCTTGATTTAAAACGTAATTAAAAATATAATATTGTAAGTGTCAGAGTGCATGATGGTGTTGTGTGATTAAATTCACTGGTTATTGCATTAACTCCATAGTCACTATAGCATTGTTGTTTGTAAATAAAATGGGGAAAAATGGAAAGAAAGTACCTTTAGAAAGTTTTTCTTTAAGATTATTCTTTCAGCTTTTCTACAAACATTTAAAGTTTAATTACCATGTATGTTTGGATCTATATTTTCATGAAACCAAAGCGAAAAGAAGAAAAAAAAGAAAAAGAAAAAGAAATAAAAGGAAAAAGAAAAGGAAAAAGAAAAAGAAAAAAACTAGACTGTTTCTTACAAACAGTCTAGTGCAAATTTTGAATATAGCCCATTTCAAGAGCTCCCAGCCAATCAGGAAATAATTTGAATACAAGTTATTCCAGGTCAGTTCATGGTCTGCTTTCAAAAAGAGAAGAAAAAATTGTAGAATGAAATTATTTCTTGTGATATTTGTTAAAATCTACGATTGTAAAAATCAACTCAATGTGTTATTTGGGGATTTCCCTCAGGATCATTAAAAAAACCCATATTCTTATTAACACAACTGAAGTTTAAAAATAATATTTAATGTTCATCATATATATATGCAAGAAAATAAATATTTCTTTAAAAAAATACAGTAAACTAGGAATACATTTGCCAGTGTTTTCAGGGTGATTTATAATCTCTGCCTTCTGCAGAAAAACATTAACATGTAAAACATATATTATGAAGGTTAGCATATAAAAATTCATAGCATGATTTTTTTTTTCAGTCATCTGAAGAGTTAATCCTTAAGTCAAATGTTTTCAAAAGCACTGGACAGAACAACCTGTTTAAATTCCAAATGAAATTTCAACCTTTGGTTATAAAATTTTCCATGGTCTACATTTTCAAATTGAACACATGAAGCTGCACGACGATTTCAAACTTGTTCTTAAACTTTTTTGCATAATTTTAACATTTCAGTAGGTGGTGCCATAAAACCGTGTACAATCGTGCTACAGCAAAATTCAGCAGAGCGTAAACTAATGGCTTCTAATCTCAGTAATGGCAACATTCAATCCAAATTCATTGTGCTCTGCATTATAGAAGTTCATGAAAAGGCAAGTCCACAGAATTAATTTTCAGAGTTTTGAGTGGGCTTTTGATATGCAGAAACTGCAGAATCTTGTGGGGAATTAGTCATTAGCCTGTAGTCTAATCTAGTTTTACACAAATGTTTAGGAATTTTGCTGACTGTGCATGCAAATGCTCATTTCTTTTGCTGAGTAAAGACATGAGATGTTAGCAGATTCAGCATTTGCTTAAAAATTGCTGACTCAGAAGTCTAAAAGCTTTTGAACAAAGAGCATGTCTTGTTTTAGATAACCTACAAGAAGACTACATGGCTTTTCACATATGGAAATGGAAGAAAATGGTGGTATGGCACTGTTAAAGGAACAACTATGCTTAAAAGGCAGTGAAGATCCACAGGAGAACTGGCTGAGCTTATGGTGCTCAGAAACTGCAGAAAAAGCAAGATGAATGAAGTAAATGGATTTTCTTAGACATATAGCTGGTTATCCTGTCAATAGTTTTTGAGTTGGTTTTACTAGTGTCAAAATTTGGTGAGTACAGGATATCTATGAAAATCATATGCCAGGTGCAAAAGAGATGGCATGTCAATGCATTGGTTACTCCTGAATCCCGTTCCCCTTCATTCTACTAAATCTATCCATCTATCTACCTATATTCATAGGTAGATGCATATATCGTATGTATGTACGTATGTATGTGTACACACAGAGGTACTTGTTGGGCTGCAAAGCCCAACTTCTATACTTGCTTCTATACTTGTGGAAGCTAATTCAGCCTCATGCTGGCTGTGCAGAGGGGAGTGCCTGCAATACCCTTACGAGTCAATGTCTGGAAGGAGTTTGTTAACTCATATGATTTTAGGGTCAGGTACCTAACAAGTACCATTTGGTAGGATTTCTGCATATGGTCCAAACCAGCATCGGCAGACCAGTGAGAGTACAAAATGAAGATATTTAGGGATTTCAGCTCTAAAGTTAGTCCTTCTGAGCTGACATTCAGGAGCTGCAAAGCAAATCTCTGTTTTTTCGCTAAGATTTTCATTAGTTCATTGCATTGCAGGCTACTGTGATGGTCTCACTAGTTCAGTTCCCTGAGCAGGCTGGTGGAGAGTGTTCTATTATCTCAGTCACTTTCCAGTTTTAGGATGACAAAAATGGGTCTGCTGCAGATTGGTTGTCATCCTCCTCAGAAGCTAAATCTGCTGGGAATGGTCTGAAGCCCATTTTCCCACATATTTTTGTAAGTCCTCTGGGCATGATGTACCCTCAGCACGGCCCAGAAGCAAAGTCCTTGTGTGTTGCTGTGTATATTTAGGGGAGGCAGAGGAAGTGTATATGGATCATGGATCCTGGCAAATAAATGTAGAGGTTGTTCAAGGCCAAGTACCCACATGCTGGCTGCCAGGGCAAATGATGTGGCAGATCAGAACCTTCTTGAGCATGTAACCCTCCCCAGCAGCTCCTCCTTAAAGGGCTCCTTCTCCAGTCCCTGAATTTCCCAGGGAGCATTAGATACCCCATGTAGTCACTAGTAGTGGAGACAAGCTCCACATGAGAGACATGACTGTTCCGCCCAGAAACTGAGTACACAGTGGCCAGGGACATTGCAACACAGGCAAAACATGCTTGACTCATTAGCAATTTTTCAGTTTACTGCCAGTCAGCTTAGAAGTCAGTACAAAGGAGCTGTGCCATGAACAGGTCATTTCTGACACAGGAGAAACAAAGAAGCTTCTTACTTCCTGCTGTTGTGAACACACATCCCAGCATCACACAGGAGTGAAGTGCCCACCAAAGAGCTGAAAGTGAGAGCCGTCTAAGCGAGGCCGCATGACACAAAGGAGTTATGCAGTTTTGTCCACCGTAGTTTTTAATCTTGGTGGTGCCTGTCTATAGGCGGGTTGTGAGTGATAACTTAAGAGAATCAAGTATCTAAAGGCACCAGCACAACAACTCTGTAGCATTATCCTATGCTAGAGAAGTGTCCCTGCTAGACCACCAGGCCAATGTTACTGCAGCGTGGTTGCTCTTCCCGTTGAGTGGTTGAAATAGGTAGCAAACTGTGTATGTGCTTCCTCTGGCTCTAGAAGCTTTACCCTGAAAAGCCCCTGATGCTCTCCCTGACCACAGATGGGGCAGGCAATAAGCCTGGTGTCAGGATGGGTTTCTTTTCTAGTTCTTCCTCCCCCTACAGCGGTGGAGTTCTGCACTGAACTGCCCATCTGCTGCACAGCTGGTTCCATGGCTGGTCACATTGCTGGGGGGGGTACCACATGCTTACAGCACCCAGGTGGTACAGGACTGGGTGGGCTGCTGCAAAAGCAGGGCTGGTCAATCAAGCTGCTTTTTGAGAGAAAAAACCATAATATTTTATTTTATGTACTTTATTTTTGTTTCAAAGCGATTGTTTATTACAAAATATCTTTTAATTTGATTTAAACAAAAAGTCAATTTTAAAATTGTCAGGATGAAAGTGAAACATTTTGTTCAATCCAAAAGTATTAAAAAAGTCCTTTCCTTGGAAATTTTGAAAGTTCTGGTTTTGGTCCAAGTGAAAACAATTTTCTTTCTATTTTCTTAGAATGCCAGAGAATCATGAAGTACACAGATATGCCAGAGCTTTGGATTTATAAATAGTGGATACATGCCTGAAACAGAAACAAAATTAGCAGCTAATAAGATTACATGGAAATAAAACCAGCAAAGTAGTAAAATTCAATGAGTACCTGTATGTTTCACAGAGCATTTAGAATTGTGAGCTTGCGTGCTGGAACAGTATGGGATCATAGAACAGCAGAATTGCACGTCCTTCTAATGGCTTTAATGAGAAGGGAAAATGGAACGCCTGGATCTTTTTACATTTTTCATACTGACTTGCATCATATTCTTCCATGGTGTTGTCTTAGGAAAATAAATAAATAAATAACTCCCCACAAAAACACAACACAGCTAGGATGAGCATGAATACACAATGTTCCACAAATTAGAAAATATTTTTCTTGCTAACTACTTGCAGACACATGAACAGATCATCAAAACTAAATAGAACATTTTCAACTTGAGTCATATTCAGCAGTGGTGTAAATGGAGGAGCTGCTCAGCTGCTTGTGGTTGTCAGTATTACAGACTGAAGTATTTCCTATACCTTCTTTGCTTAGTGTTTTATTTTTCTTAGGTCTTTTCATTGCAACATGATTATTATTTTTCTGTATGTAACTTTCTTTTAGGAGGTGAGGGATTCTTTTCAAAGAAAGGAATTGAAGGGAGGTCTAGCTGGTAATTCTGTAGCATGGGCATACCACAGATCTCATATCATGAAGACTTAATTTTATTAAGTCTCCTCAAGGTGAAGCATGATGGCATTTCACTTACTAGAGCAGACAACTGGAGCTCTGCACCATTGTCCTGTTGAAAAATAGCAAATGCTTTGTGTAATGTATATTTTTAAACCTTCCATCCTTTATTCTTGCCATTTTTATACGTTGCTTGATTTTTATTATCTAATACCAAAAATAATTTACCTAACCTTTTATCTCTCAGACATTGATATATGGATGTCTGTCATATGCTGTACAGGTAATGTGGACCTAGGCATTCATAACATCTCCACAAAGCAGTGTGAAATTAGATTAGCTTGCTAGCTTAAATATGTTTGTGAGAGGCATATTACACATGGCATTTTTTCTGTTTCACCAGTGAGTTGGAATTTTTGAAAGATTTTCTATGTACCTTTTTGCAAACAGGTTGTAGAGGGACTTTAAAGATATGGTTCATTTTGACTATACCTTCAATAGATTTCTTTTTAAAATAAAATTTTTGGCCAATTATGCTAAAGATTTTGTATTTTTCCTAACTGAAGGGAAAACTATGTATAAGAAATTACTCATCATATCCCACACTTCCAAAACTTTCCATAACATCTTAGATTGAGTGATGTTTTAACCAAGGTGAACACTATTGTGGATAAATGAGCTGCCCATTCATCCAGCACAGCCATCTCCATTTTCTTGCAACTTAATGTTTTCTGAAGCTTCTCTCTTTCTTCAGCGACCATCTCTTTTTCTGCCAGTTTGGCATGGTCCTGACAGGGCTGGTTTTGGCCACTTATACATGAAACAGATTTTCGACTTAAAAGCTCTTCCTTTTTGCAATAAATATCAAATCTCTCTCTGACCACAGCTAGGAAAGTTAACAGTTTTTTTCAAAGCAACACCTCATTGCCTCACCAGTTACTTGTGCTACTCAACCATCATAATTTTTTTGATAAGAAGCAAGAAATTTGAGTTTAAGGACATCTGGGAGGATAGGTTTGTAGTTACAGTGCTAAGCTCCAGAGATATGTATTTAGTTCCTTAATCTGTCCTGTATTACAGATACTATTTTGTGCAAATGATTTACTGTGCAATTCATCAGCACATCATGCCACACCAGAAGCACTATAGATTTAATTATTCTGAATCTCAGGCTGCCTAAATTATCCCACTGAATATATCTATTCCAGATTACAATAGGCAATGCAAACATATTTTTTGCCTCTAATTTCTTATCTGTAAAATGTGGAGATCACTTATGCTCTGCCTCACACAGGCTCCCTAACAATACCTGTATGAGTGAGGAGATCACTGGTATTGAGACTAGGGATCAGAGAGTATGCAACAAAAGGAGACCTGCCCATGGGCTTTGCTACTGGGAAACAGAAGGTATATGAGAGGAAGTGGTCCTGGAACAGCCTCAGAGAAAGTTACTTCTTAGGGCTGATGGAGGATTAATGTTGACTTAAGAGAAATAAATATCTAATGGCTTCCTTCTTCCATTACTATTTGTATTTAAGTCTATCCTCTTAGCTTGGAGTAGGAGAAACACCAGCTTTCTGGGACTTTCAAGCATATTGAGGCTGGTTCCTGGCATGGCTGTAACCAAATTTATCTTTGCTTGCGCTCACTAAGTATATGCTAGTGTGATGCCAGCATTTTGTCCTTTCTGTAATGTGATCTGTACACAGGCATTTCATTTCATATGGTAAAAACGTGTTTTTCTGTTCTAGTAGAAATGCAATCAACATTGTGAGAGTGCTAACAGTAAATTGCTTGGATTTGCCTAAGCATGTGCCTCTGACTCAGTCCAGATATTGACAGTGACAAAGCTGTAACTATTTGCAGGCTTCAGTTCCGAGCAGAGGGAATCCCACTCTTTTGACTCTGAAATATAATGCCATTAGATGCCAGAGTACATAAGGAAAATACGTTACACCTGCTTCCAGTGCCATACAATTGCAAGAGCCTGTACCCACATGGTGGGACTGAAGCGGACGTGCTGGTTTGACAGGGGATTGAGCAGAGAGCTGCTCTTTTGTACTGAGAATTCAGACTACTGCTCATATGGAGGCTCCTTGGCAGCTCTTTAATAGATCAATAAATAAATAAATAACATTTATGCCAATAAATTTAACTCCTCCATTCCCAATGCAAAAAAACCCAAGTCTTATACGTTGTTTCTATGCTGCCACTCAAACAGCAGTAGCTCATTTTATGTATTAAGCGTAAAGAACAAATACAAGCCTTATTGTCAGTGTACTTTGGCTGACAGGGCATTACTGTGCTGTGCCCTACGCATACCCATGTTTGCATACAACCTGCTTGTGCAGTTTGTCACCAGCCAGGTGCCTGGTATCTGCTTAGGAAATATTTTTACAACTGTCTTTGTATGGAGGCATATGACACAAAACTTTGATTTTTGTATAATGGAAAGTGGATGATGGATAACTTTCATACTTCAATAGCTGCTGTGAGCGCACAAGATATCTGGCATTTCATCACAGCCTGGGATGAAAGTGCTACTGCCGTTTTATATAGTTTATATCTAAACTATATCAACAACTTTATCTACCCTTTCTTCTGACAGGAAGAGTTATTGCACTAAACAAAAAAAAAGTATAAAAATACAGTAAACCCTTGGGAACTATCTTTGAGTCATAGAGGCATAAGCCATCTCAAGAGGGCCATAACACCTCAGTCATTTTGATTAAAAATCTCTTATTTAATCCTCTGAGAAGTTCTACTTACAACTAACTGGGTCAATACATCCATAAGTCACTATTTACTGTTAATTCTGTGACCATGGGCTAGAATTGTAAAAGAAAGATAATAAACATTGACTGCCAACTCCTGTTCAATTAGAGTAGAAGTCAGGCAACTAGATGGCTTTCCCATGGGAAAGCTGAGTCGTAATACTCATGTTTGAATGCCTCTGAGTCACTCTTCTCCCATCCACCGCTCAGTCATAGTAGAAAACATAATGTCAATATTCTTCCTCGCTCAGTAGTCTTCCTGGAAAATGTGGTTTAATTTTCTTCTTTCTGCTTTCTGCCCA
Organism: Tringa tobata; assembly: GCA_033628505.1. Classification (NCBI taxonomy): domain Eukaryota; kingdom Metazoa; phylum Chordata; class Aves; order Charadriiformes; family Scolopacidae; genus Tringa; species Tringa tobata. Next base: position 2,796,237 of record JAHREE010000574.1, on the reverse strand, counting down.
TTGGGTTGTTCATCCAAGTGATTTCTGTTCTTCTTTTCCTCCTTTTTAATTTATGAAAAGTAACTTTAAAATAATTGGGCAGACAGCATGGATTTGGCAAAGCTAGATTTTAACTGGGAACTCTGTCAAGTGGTAAAGAAACAGAGAAACTAAGATTGCCAAAATTCCCCAGGTGTGTGTCACATGCATGGTTGTGAATGGGATTGCAAGTAGTGCAATGACTGTATTCATTAAACACTTGTAAGAGATAAAAATGCATGTTATGCATTTCAGAATTTTGTTAGAGCTAGTATCAGAGATATTTAGGCTCTAACAGTCATAAAATCATAGATGGTTTGGGTTGGAAGGGACCTTAAAGATTGTCTAGTTCCAACCTCCCTGCCCTGGGCAGGGACACCTCCCACTAGACCAAGTTCCTCAAAGCCCCATCCAGCCTGACCTTGAACACCTCCAGGGATGGGGCATCCACAGCTTCTCTGGGCAACCAGTTCCACTGTCTCACTGCCCACACAATAGATAATTTCTTCCTTATATCTAATCTAAATCTCCCCTCTTGCAGTTTAAAATCGTTACCCCTTGTCCTATTGCTACACTTCCTGATAAAAAGCCCCTCTCTGTCTCTCCTGAAGGCACTCTGTAGGAGTCCACACAATGAGAAAAAAAAGTTGCACAGAGAGGAAGATTTACTGTGAATATGAGTTGTGAGTAGTAGAAGCAGTAAAGTTGAAACATGACTTTAGAAATCAGAATCTGATTCTAATAAGAAAAACTTGAAATCTGTGCACAGAACTCAAGGAAATGATTGAGTTTTCCTGATCCCAGAAGGGGCAAGATTAACCTAATTTGACCTTGGTGGTTTACAAAGTAGATGTTAGCATCCCAGTCAGTAATCCTAGGCTCATTTTACTGTCAAAGGAGAGAACCAGGAAATTTTAGACTTTTACTACAGGGTGAGATGAGTTGTGGCCTACACTATATTCACTGTATTAAGTCATCACTATTTACAAAGGGATCTTCAACTGTTTATTCATTTAATCAGTTGAATTTTCCTGGAGGTAATGGTTAATGGTTTTCCAGTGAATAAGGAGGTTACATCTCTAAATCACAGTACAAAATTGCCTAGTGTAATGACTAAGCTCATTAAGTTTCCAGTTTGCAACACATTTTTTTTTCTTTTTGCAACTCAATTTTGGTAAGAGAGAACTAGCATCCATTTCACTAGACTGCTCTCATCAGCATTAACCAGAAGGATCCTGCCACCCAGTATAATAACAAGTAATAACTTATTCTTATACAAAAGTTTTTAACACCTGATTCCATGCTCTAAAAACAGTAACGGTTACTCATATCTTTGGGGGAGACAAAGAAACTGAAATAAAAATAAAGTAAAATTTTTTGCTGGATACACTGAAGGTCCTAATTTCATCTGGAAGCAAGAAATCTGGAGGTGCTGCAGTTGACAGCCTAGACGTTATTGACTCACAATAAACAATGAGATCACTGGAAGAGACTTGAAAGCATTCAAATATCCCATATACCTGTCAGAAAACTGGAAAGGAAAAGGCATTGAAAGCCAGTCATGGAGACAGAGAATGGCCATCATACAGGGTCACACTGACACACTCTTAGACTGGCTCGTGAACTCTCCTGTAAATGAGACATCATAAGTTTGAAAACCAGGCAGAGGTATCTAATGTTGTGATGGACTGGAAAAGAACTATTGCTGAATAGATCCTATGGTTGCCAAGCCTATGAACTTCACCTATATCATGAATAAAATTGGGCTGGCTTTTGAAAAGTTACCTGCACTATTGAGAGACTCAAGTCTCCTGTAATGAGTGAGGTTGTCACCATGAAGTAGAGAGCACTTCAGGGTGTCTGCAGAGGGTGATCAGGATGCTGTGCCATACAGGTCCAGGGAAGATGCAAAAAAGTGCCTTCATTTTGAATAACTGTCATGCCCACTAATTCTGGCTAAATAGTAGCAACTCATAAGAAAAAACACCTGTTTGATGTCAAAGAACATAATCCTTAGTACATCAATCTGTGGTGTAATGTCTTGATATGGATAATGTTTTTAAGCATGTATATAAACTCTATTTTCAACAGGGCACAAAGGGCAAACCTGTAATGCACTCATAAATTGATTTTATAAGTTTCATCTGAATTTATTAGTGAATTATACTTTGGGACATAACAGAACATAGGTATGGGAATGAAAACAATTACTGACCATGCAGAAACCATGGTATTTCTTGTTCTCTATAAGTTGCTTTTACTGCATACCACTTGACTCCTTTTTTCTCCTTATGTCTTCATTAGATGAACAGCAGTAAACTTGTTTTTTCCACTTGCTGTACTTTAAAGCTCTCTGTGTTCCATAAGAAATGGTCGTTAATTCTTTCCTAACACTGCGGTCCCTTGGCTTCCTGAAATAAATAAATAAACAAAACCTTTAGGCCAAATTGTAAAGTAGTTAATTTCACCAGAGACATCATTTTAGTGTTACTCAGGGTAAGGTATATTTAGTATGTTTGAAAGAGTCACTCTCTATGGTATGGTTGGACCCTGCTTGATTGCTCTGGTTGCAAAGGCATGGCTTCTAGCTCTTTTGAGAGCTGAGTTCAGTTAGTCTTGAGTCAGGGACCAAAGTCACATACAGTGCAAGTGACTGGCTACACACAGGGTTTCTTTCTCAGTCCTTTAACCTTTTCAATGGATGAAACACTGACTAACTTGTGATAGCTATGAAGCACTTCTTACTGATTTGGAGCATAATGTTGCTTGTTGCTTGTTGGTTTTGAGCCCCTGCCCAGTTGTTTGATGTAGCTGGCAAGACAGAGACTTATGGCATGAAAAAGGCTGGTGGGTGGGCACAAGAACCCACTGTCAGCCGTATCACTGCTGACACAGGAAAAGGAGTTGAGGGAAAGCAGTAGGTTTTGTAAACGTTGCTGATCTTTGGGGGTCCAGCCTACCTGGCTGCCCAAGGCTCCCATCTAAGTGACAGTGCCGTTCTCTTCTCTCCTTCTCACTTTACTGAGTGAAACTGAACTTTTGAATGAATGGTACACACATATGTATGGTATATAGTTAACACAGGAACATTGTTTCTGTCTTGCATTTCAGGAAATTCCAAATTTTAAATTTATCATAAATAAGAATGCTGGAGCTTGATATGAATGAACAAACCTCCTTAGCCACCTATACAATTCAATTAGGTAAGAGGCTGTTCAAAGATCTGATGAAATTTTCTTAGCAAATATAGTTATACTGTCAGTGGTTCTAAGTTAACTGAGAAAGATGACTAGCCCTTATTAAACATCCAGAATCAGTTCAAAACTGCCACTGGAACAAAGAAGAGCAACTTTAAATAATCTTTCCTTTTGGAAGAATACTATACATTTTAGCAGCAAAAGCAATTGAAACTTTCTGAAGCTTTCGACTCATATGACAGTATTTAGAAGAGAATTAATTATATCCAAAGCACAAAATCCTGCAAACTTCCTGAGGAAAATTCTGACCAAAGCAGAGGCTCTATGTTAAACAGTATAGCCTTCTACAGTAATTTCCCTCAACACAATTATATTTCTGTATACCCCTCCACATTTCCTTCTCCTTTAAATATTACAGGGTTTTTTCCATTTAAGCTGATGTATATATGTTAAGCTAGGTTGTAAATTGTAGTTACTTTAAGCTTACTAACCTTAGTGCTTAGACCTGATATGTTTCTCTGATGAAATTGTGAATGCAAGAAGAGAACCAAGCAATAATATCTTTACACACTATTAAAACCAAACCAAACCAAACTAAACCAGAGAAATGGAGAGTGTACTTCAAATGAAGCATTAAGATGTAATCTTTATTTTGATGAAGTTTCATCCTTGCATGGCCAGACCTCTTATCTAATGAGCAAGTCATTGTACAGGCAGTTGCTTAAGAGTTTTTCTACGGTATTTCTCATAGTTTCTTTCCAAAGGAAGTGAAGGTTTACATTCTGACATGAAAGGACTATTGTCATTTTTAACCCCTTTGTCTATAACAGTGCTGCTTTATTATAGGACCATGGAAGATAAAATATAAGTTGGAAAATTGGTTCTTTTTGTTTCTCATATCACTCTGTTCTCTTTATCTCCCACATCTCTCAACCTCTTTGCAACTATATACATATATATGTATATCTGTATCAGTTAAGGTATTGGAGATCATTGTGATGGGAGTGCTATGGGAGTGCTTAGAAGACTGATGAGTCAGACTAGTTTTAAACTATAAAACAAAGCTTTACTGAATTCATTCATTAACAACACTGGTTTTGCTAATCGTTCATTCTTATGCATCATTAATCATCATTGCTACACCTCGAAAAATCTCCAACTTTAACACTCATATTTTGAATCAGGTGTGAATATACAGTACCTGGAGATGACACCGTACAGCAAGTGCAGGCAGCTGCAGTCCTTGGCATTTAGTCATGTATGTCCAGGTGATCAAGCTTGAGATCTGTCTGATGAGCATCAAAGTGGGCTGTCTTCTTTCTTCTCTGTCTTCCTCTTTGCCTTTGAAGTTTTTAGTGCTCTTTTGCCTCCTTCCCAAAAGGGGTGGCTTCCTCTGCTCCTGATACTATGTATTTTTTCATCAAGCCAGCCATTCTCCTTGTGCATTTGACAGGATGTCCTGCTTATTTGCAATCACAGAATCACAGAATCACATGGGGTTGGAAGGGACCTCTGGAGATCATCTAGTCCAACCGTCTGGCAAAATGAGGTTCACCTAAAGCAGGTCACACAGGAACGTGTCCAGGTGGGTTTTGAATGTCTCCAGAGACAGAGACTCCACCACCTCTCTGGGCAGCCTATTCCAGTGCTCTGCCACCCTCAAAGTAAAGAAGTTCCTCCTCATGTTTAGATGGAACCCCTTATATTCAAGTTTGTGCCCGTTTCCTCTTGTTCTATCCCTGGGCACCACTGAAAAAAGACTGGCCCCATCCTCTTGACACCCACCCTTTAAGTATTTATAGGCATTGATCAGATCCTCCCTCAGCCTTCTTTTCTCTAGACTAAAAAGACCCAAGTCCCTCAGCCTTCCCTCGTAAGAGAGATGCTCCAGGCCCCTAATCACCTTGGTAGCCCTCTGCTGTACCCTCTCCAGCAGTTTCCTGTCCTTCTTGAACTGGGGAGCCCAGAACTGGACACAGTACTCCAGATGGGGCCTCACCAGGGCAGAGTAGAGGGGGAGGATAACATCTCTTGACCTGCTGGTCACACTCTTCCTAAGATAAGCATAGTCCCTTGTGGTTATCTTGTCCTTCAACAACTTTTTGTGTCTCCTACATGCAGTTACACTCATTATTTGCCCCTTTGGTGAGCAAACTGCTCACATATTTAAGTACCATCACAATGTTATGAAGTGCTCATACACTATTGGTTACACCATTTTACTATATTTATATTCAGATTCAAGGTTAGCTAATGTTAACTATATCCCAACTAGCGGACTTTTATAAGTGATACAGGCGTGTGTTTCAGCTATCAGCCCCATCACTTCAGCAGTAGTGATGGAGCATTCTGCCTTCTTGCCAAGGCAAAAAGCCTGGATATTTGCACCGGAGTCCGCGCAGGTCCCCTGCCCTTCCACATTGCTTAAGGTAGCCCAAAACACACTGGTCTAAACTCAGATCTTCTGTATTGAGTCTTTTATGCTCCTTGGATTACAGAAATTACTTAAATCAAGGTGAAGGGCTGGAATCCCTCCCTCTGGCGGAGGAGGGATATGATATGGAAGATGCCTGACAAAAAATAGGTTTCAGTTCTTTATTGCCTCTATAGCTCCCTCTTCTTTCCAGAAGTCCTTACAGCCCTTCTCTCAAGAAGGTGAACATCCTCCTCTGTTGACTTGAGCCTTTTAATCTGTTGCCTGCCTCAGGACAGAAAGAAAATGTGTGGCTGGGTCAGAAGCAGGTTCCAGATCTCCTGTGTCCTTGGTGTATCTCCATACAGCCCACCCTTGTCTAGGCCTGATGAGCTGTTACTGTCATCCCAGAGTGACATCTCCTGCTGAGGGACAGGGAAGTTCTCCTCAGAAGAAGTTGTGCAAGCGCTGTGAACTTCTAGCTGTCTGCCTCTGCAGATTGCCACAGACTCCAGCATTTCCTGCTTATGTGCTGCACATGCCTGCAAGGATACCCTGAAGTTACGCTGATGCAACTAAAAAGATATTTGGTCTGGTATCTTCTGGGAAGGCTCCTACTCTGAAATAAATAACAAAGTCCCTTTCCATGGTATTTTTCCAGACATTTTCTTCACAAGTCTATTTTTTGTGGCAGTTGAAATATCTGACAAGATCGAATGAAACAAGTCAAATGGAGGTATAATAGCTATTGCTTTATGTGGTGAAATTCAAGGTAGTATGGCCAGAAGTGGTGCACTTTTGAAAACACTGGTGTGGAGGAAACCTCTTTCTTCCCTTTCACATGCTCAAGGGTTACCCGTAGTGGTGCATCAGACACATCTGGGAGAAGTAACAGAAATGGGGCCCCTCTGTCTCTTCAAGGGAAACACAGGTTCAAATGAGCTGCTCAAGTGCCCAGCTGGTGCAGGTGAAAGCATGAAGGTGTCCGGTTTGTGGCAAAAGTCTCAAAAACACCCTGATGGACATCATGGAGGAGTTATTTGTATGCTTCAGATTCAATTTCCAGTCAATATACAGTAACTACTGCACTTGGGCATTCCTCGAAGGGTAAAATAGGCCAGCAGTTTATCTTTGTTATCCATCAACAGTGAGGTCATAACAGATTTTTGCTTTTAGAAGGAAAAACAATCAAAGTGCAGCTGGTGCCTCCTAATGCTGTCAAATTGACTGGATAAACAATGGAGAATACAACTTGGGAGTTTGCAATGGTGACCTACAGAGAAAAGTGCTAGAAAAATGCAAATAAACTCTTCTCCCTGCTTCATTAGGAGCTTTGACTGCCCAGAGCTGATTTCAAACAAGATTGTGGCCAGCTGCTCTGGCAGAAGACAAAATGATTGTGTCCTTTCAGGTGAGGCTAGGTAAGAGTCTCAGCTACATGTTGGCTGTGCGTCTGTCCCTATCTAAGAGGAAGCTCTGCTGACTTTGCTTCTCAGTTACCTTCTCACAAGCTTTGGCTTGTTCCATGGCTGCAGACTGAAACATTTTTTTTGCATGGGTTTATCTGTTTTCTGGAGCTTGCAGGCACCACATGAACCATATGAGCAACAATGGAGTCATACCCTCACAACCCACATTAGTGTTGGGGTCGATCATATTGCAGCTCTGTCATGTGCCACTTCTAAACACCAGTGCTTTTGTTAGTTGCCTCCTCAGACAGGAATAAAGACATTAGAGAAAACATCAAAATCCAGCAAGATGCAAAGTTAAATAAAATCAATTACTTTGCCTATGAGAGACCGCTTATCTCCAGATACTTATGTCTATGTATAAATAATCAAAACCATGCTAGACCATTTGCAGACTCCTCTAGAATTGGCTTGAAAACTTTCTAGTGAATAGTAATGGCTAGAAACTACTTATTCAATCTGTGCGTGACTTTTTTTCTTTTTTTTTTTTTTTTTCTGGCATTAATAAGACATTTCAGTAAATATTGACACAAAAAAAAAGAACATTATAAACATTCCTCTTTAACCACATAAATCTGTGCTGTAACTCTCCCTGAAATGGACAGCTTCTTAAATCATTCCTAAGAAGCAAGTACACTTGACGTAAAAAATCATTATGTGTGACGCAGACTACGCATTAACAGAAAAGTTTAAAGGAGCATTTGGCACCTAACTTATGTTGCAAAATAATTGAATAACTGATGAGAGAGACACTTTTTTGCCCGAAAGAGCAGTAATGGTCAATGTAGATCCTCAGGACTCAGCTGTATACACTGAAATATTTTCTTAAGGACTTCTGCTTTGGACTGGGTCACTTTCAGTTTACTCCACATTTCCTAGATATAAAGTAATAGCACAACTGAACTGTTTGGCTTCCCTTAAAAGATCTTGTGAAGATATATGATGAAGTATAATAAAAAAGCTGAAGGAGGACTCATTCTCACAGGCATTGTTAATTAATTCAACATCTAGGTTTAACTTCTGTCAATTTGAAAATAAAAAAGGAAAGTAATTTGTTTAGTCTGAGAAAGGTATTCAACAGTTAGATCACACTGGTATAAGGAAAAGATGCTCACCCCTTTTCTGCACTTCTTCCTTTGAAATCTGACCTCTTGAAAGCAACCTGCATATAGATTACACTTGGACATTTTAATGTCTCACCCAGCCATTGTGTACACAGGGACAGGGGAGTGATGCTCCCCCAGCTGATAAGAGTGCATGGTCCATTCAGAGGGGATTAGTGTGTGGAGACATGAGGTGGAGGAGTGTGTTCAAATAAGATGAGACCAAAGAGCAAGGTGTAACTCTACACCTGTACCTCTCAAGAAAATCCAAGCTAAGACAGACTGGTGCTATTGTGCCATGGAAGAGATCAAAGTGTCCAGTTGTGCCCCCATGTTAGCCATGTAATCTGGAAGGGGCCTAAAGGCTAGGAGAGTAAAAATGTTATTTTGTGGACTCATCTCCGTTTGATCTCAACTGGCAATGTTTTGGATTACAGAGACTTTGCTACGGCAGCACATGGCAGGGAATGGTGACACCCCAGCTTGGCACCTGTCTGGGCTGGCAGTGTTAGCACTTGCTCTCATCTTTGGCTTCTACTGCCATTGGTTGCCAGAGTTAATCACCAGGGCCTACACCCTAACTGAAGTGAATCTTTTCCCATTGACTGCAGGAAGACCGTAAGTCATATCTAGCCTTCCTAGATCCAAGTCAGTTAACTTGGCCAGCCTCAGTAGTGTTGAGCCCAGAAACACCTGACTGTATTTTGAAGTGGAAGTTGGGTGCTTTTATGAATTGTACCCTTCTTTGCTGTCTCCTGTCCTCCCTACATTATTTTTCAACCTGCTGGTGAATACGGGGTTGAATTAGCTTTCCTGTCCTCCTCTTGCCCCTGGCATTTATCTTTGCTGGAACAGTATAGAAGGCTGCAGGAAGATTTTGCAATACTTATTTTATGACAGTTTATGATAATTGTTCCCACAGAGAGGTTCCCAGCTGATAGGAAATATTTATTAGCTATTGGTGATTCTGTGCAGAGACAAAGGAAAAATAACGACCACAAACCTCATCCCTGACCTTATATTTCACAGATGAAAAGTGTTTATCTCTCCAGTTGTTATCCATATTTCAGGCCAGTGGCAGCCATAGGTAGTGAAAGTGGAGGTGGCAGTGGGAGCAGCAGCAGGTGCACGTATGTCACACCAGGCAGTAGTAATATTGAAGCTTTGTTTTCTTCTGTCATCTCCTCTGCATTCATAGAATGAATCCATGCCCCGTCACAATTTGCAGATGGAAGGGAGAACTGGCTTGAGAAAATCTGCATGATGAACAATAGCTAATTTTGGCACCTCCAATAAGAGAACTCACCATTTCCCACAAGCCCATCCTCTCAATTAAAGAAGCTTAGCAAAAGCTTAAAGGACATCTGAGCTCTCTTCTCCAGACAGACCCAAGCTCAGGAAGCAAAGCTTTATGGAAAGAAAAGTGTCTCTAAGTAACCCATCAAGTCTACACTGTATTCAGCAGCCAAGAAGCTCAGAGATCACAGATGTGTGTTCATACTCCAAACATCTGCAGTTGCTGGGATCTTCACATGGGTTGAGTTTGCAAGAATTGTTTGCGCATTTCTTTTCTAGTCTGATTGCCGACCAAACACCTAGTCTGTGTTATTGCTTCCAGCAATGGCAAATTTACACAGATTTGAAAGGAAGATGAGCAGCTTTCTGACTACAACAGGCTTGAGCCACAGCTCAGGAAAATAAATACAAAGTACTTCATTAGCAACAGTAGGCTTTGGATCAGACCCACTGTCTACTTATTCAATTATCCAGTGTTATTAGGAGAAAAATTGCTTCCTGACCTCCCTAGTAGGTAAAATTTAAGCCCTGCAGCATGAAGTTTTAGCCTCCCATTTTTACCAGTTTGCATAGCTTGCCAGAGCTTGCATTACTTTTTATGTTATTGCTTTCCAAGCATTCCAATCCAGTTTTTCAAAAACCCTACTTAAATAGTCGTGTCCCTGAACCAGTGGCTTCCAGGTTATGTAGAACACAAAGTAATCTTTATTTCAGGGGTACTTAGTATACATTTGCCAGGTGCTTTTTGTTCTCATTCTGGAAATAATAAAAGGAAAAAAGGTTGTGATTTTTCTGTTGTTGTTCTACATATTTCAAAAATCAAAAAAAAAAGCGCTTAAAACTAGTTAACTTGCCTGAATTCATATGGTTGAAATCCAGACTGTGAGGTTTAATCAGCTTGGTTAGGTAAGCCACATGGCAGTGTTTATTCCCCAAATGTTTACAGTGACATTGTGTGTGTGAATGTAATGGATTTTAAGTGAAGTCATTGCAAGTCACTTTGCAGAAAAAAAATTCTCTGGCAAAACTAAACTAACAAAAGTATGTGGGATACATATGTGATTCTGCAAATCTTATATCTTAAAATAATCAGTTTGTGTTTTTTTTTCCCATTACTCATTTACCCATAGCCGGTTCAAATTCTTCCTTAGAATACAATCTTATTACAGAATTTGTACAGATAATCCACATGCTCTTCTGATCCATCAATACCATTACCAAGATGCCATGTATAAATGGATTCCTAATTTTTTCCCTTTTTTAAACTTCTTTGCATATGTTTCAATAGCACTATGAGAGTATTTAAATACTCTCAAATAAGGGGGGAGCTTATCTCCTAGCTAGAAATGCTACGGGCTGCCTGGCACTTGCTTACTGACTTTCTCAGTTTTGTCCACTGGACAGTGGAAAAGACAGAAGGATGGTGTGAGAATAAATATTACAAAGATGGTATAAATGATAGTGATAGATTGGTATGTTCCTATCTGTTCCCCTATTGTGTGCCCATTATGGCAATCAGTCTGCTCTCTTCTGAGCAGAAAGGAGACAGTGCAATGTTCACAAGGATGAAATGGAAATGGTTTGAGGGATTTGCCTGCAGATTGCAGAAGACTTGAGGCAGGTCTGAGAAGGGAGGCCTCTTGAAGGGAGAGACCTCCATTGTCCCCATCCATTGGTGACTGTACAGCAAGGGCAAACAGGAAAAACGTGGTGGAAGGAAGGTGGATGCAGGCAGGAAAAGCATTTTCCTACTTCAGCTCATCTTTATTTTTTATTGATAGCTAAATGTTCTGGAAAAATAATTTCTGGAGCACATACAGCAGCATGAACCACAGAGGTATTAGCAGTAACATGTCCCCATTTGGGACTTGTGCACTGATGACAGTTCTTTGGCAAAATAGAGGACCCCACAGAAACCTGCATTGGCAGCTCATATTTTGTGTTACTACTGTGTCTTTATTTTCTGTGGTTTGCAAGTTCTTTTAAAAACTCTCAGCAGAGTATCACTATGCTGTGATGTGTTATAATATGAAGATCATATGTATTATTCTGAGAAGAATTTAAAAGCTCAATCCACTAGCACTTTGCATAATTTCCCGCAAATATGTGAATATCAATCAAACTTTTATGGATGCGTGGTGTTGGTGGGTACATCTTCAAAGGAACTTCTGCCTGTTTCCTTCTAGACTCTCTCACCGTGGGTTTTATTCTCTCCCTGTACTTACATTACTTCACACTCACATGTGAAATTATTTTCCAAGGCAGCATGGTTTGCTAGTTAGTACTAATATCAGACAAAGCATGGTAGCTAAAGTAGTAGAATAGAGTACAATATCAATGCTGGCATCCTGGTCCATATAACTCTGGCTTTGCAAATATTTAATAGAGATATGAGTGAGATCAAATGTTTGTGTGTAGCTCACAGTAGTGACTCAAAAAATGGAGTGGACAAGTATGGCGATCAAACTGGTAACAAGATGGAGGAACCACAAATTTTAAGGACTACCTGTAAATCAAATTAATTTAGGGCATTTGTATTTTTTCACACTTACATACTCTGAGTGTACACAATCTTGGGCCTAATTCTTGTCAGAATGAGATCTCATTAAGCAATTTTGGTCAGTTAAAAGATTCTTAAACTGGAAATGAATTATGATTATGTCCATCTTCTACTGCTAGAGTTGACCTGAAGTGTACATAAGAACTCAAGTCTGTATGTGGCTAAATACTGAGAAATAAATGTTGCATTTTTCAGATAGTCTTTGCTAATTTAAAATAACATTGCAAGGAACTCAGTGTTACTTTGTCCTGAGGGATCTGAAAAGCCTGTCAGGAACAAATTTGTAGTAAACTCACATGTGTATTGGCAGGCTTGTTTTCAGTAAAATTATAAATGTCAGTTGCTGGTCCAGAACAGGTGGCACTATAAAAAAATTGGCTATGGGAAATGAATACTGCTTACAAGGAAAATATTCGCTTTCACAGATTGGGAATAAGAACTGTTGCACAGCTGATCTGCGAACTAGTGGTGCTTTTTAATGTATTTTCCTTAAAATTACTTTGAGAAGTTCATGGCTACAGATTTTCCCCTGTTACTGTTTGTTTTTATGTTTCTTTTATTCCATAGTTTAGTGTATCAAAGCTTAGAAAGTGAGATCTAAACCATTAAAGAGTCTTTGTGTGTGCCATCTTGGCACTTGAATCAGTGATGGGAACAGTTTAATACTGCTATTACCCCATCAATCACAAAGAAGTTACTGTGGCTTCAGACTGAAGCAAACATGGGCGGAATGGGGTCTGCAGTCACCAGTACCTATGACAAATTGTTTACTGGTTGGTTCAAATCACAGTTCTCCCCTGGGCTTGTTCTTCCCGTTATTTTATATAAGTAGTATATGAACAATAATAGACTGATTTATTCATCCTCTTCTCCAGCAACAATGTTTTTTCTTTAAACTGGAGAAGGTGAATAATAAACCGAAGCCTTGTACTTATGGTGATGGAAAACCTCTCTTCCAGGAAGTCTTCAGATCTCATCATTGTTTTATTTTTAGTGGCAATTTACCAATATGGCACTGTCTCATGAAGGTCAAAGAAGTGGCGTGTCCCAAGCGTGCTGTAGCTGATGCTGTTGCTCCCCTCCTACTATATGCTTTAGGCTGTGTAGCACAAAATGTACTCCAGAGGACATAGGTGAGTAAAATAGAAATAAACACATGAACACAACAAATGAGAAAACCATTAATGTGTTTTGCCATTTTTTTTTTTACTGCTGTGGAATCTTTGAGTTCCTTCTGCCTTAATTGATCCTCTCAGAGCAAGACACGGTTGCCCAGCCAAGACCAGTCTGCCTCCATATCAGTGAAAAATGACAAAAGTTTTACAGGACTCCGCGTACTCAGATCTGAAAAACCGGCCACAGACTCCCCTGGAAAACAGGCCTGTTGTAGCTTTCCAACTCAGAATCTCTCACTCTCTTGGCATGTGGGGGACATGTTTGTGCTGCTGGTACAAACAAGAAATCATGGTACCACAGCTGATTGCTTTTTCGAGCATCCCACCAGTTCATAGCATTTCCTTTATGAATCAAAAGTGCCTTTTGGAAGATGAGTGACCACGAATTAGGTGAGGGTAACTAATATAACAGTTTCTCTATACCATCCCCACATTTCTCATCTGAATACTACTTCAGAACCACAGCACATGACCCACAGAGCTACACAGAGCATCACAAATCTGTTTATGATATAAGTAGTTACTTTTTCAGCATGAATTAGGAGAACTCCTAGATGTTTGAATTTTTAAATTACTGTCCTCTCCTCTCTTTCTTACCTGGAAAAAAATAATAACATTATTCAGTAGATCATTCACTCTTGTTCACTTGCCATGACAATTAAACAGAAAGCTGCTCAGGGTTACAGAATTAAGTTACTCCTCATACTTTGCCTGTTTCAGTTAGCACGGCTGGCAAGGAGTATTGCTAATTGAAACAGATCCATTTAGGCTGTTCGGCACCTTCCTTCCCTTCCTTCCTCCATGTCCTCTGAGGGCGTAATGATATCTGGGGTGTGGGTTCCGTGTCACTGCTGCCAGTGTGCTCCAACCTGCAAGCAAGATTTAACCTTTATCAGGTACTGTGCTCAAGGTTAATAACAATAAAAAATAGTCCCAGCTGGAGCACTGGGAAAGCATGCATATAACAGACCTCAAAACACCCACTGTGGGCAAAACTCAGGAAATTCCTGACCTTAAAAATGGCCTTCTCAGTTTCGTGTAAAGAAAGAAAGAAAAAAATAATAATTCTCTCCCAGGCATTAAAATCAAGATTATTAAATTTAAGAGTAGATTGAGTTCTTTCCTTGCATTCAATTGCCTTTGTTGAGTAGTGATATATTCTGGTTCCTAACAGCATACCACTGTTTACACTGGTTACTAAAGGAATAAATTGTTCTAAGGATGCAGATGTCCAAGTAGTTAACATTACAGCCTATAGCCATTGCCAAGGAAATAGGAAAACCTGAGTTTCTCTCCTGCAGAACTACTTTGTTAAGTTATATTTCTTACTTATGTCATCCTTAGTTTTCTCCCTTTATGCGACATCCCTATGTGATGTTGATGGGTACTGAAACCTATGTCCAAAGGTCACAGCTGGTGACAGAGCTTTTGTCTACTACAGGATGTGAGCAGAAGCTCTTGAGTAAGAGCTTCAGAAGTGACTGTGCCTGTAGAGACCTTCATTTTTATTTGCCCAGCTTCAACACCTTAAAAATGGCTAGGTTTTGCATCTAGGTACAATCTCTGAAAGTGGAACATGTCCAGCTGAGCACCCAAATCAGTACTTCTGTTGAAAATCACTGATGGTAATATAAAAATATTTGTAAAATTATGCCACATGAAGATGGCCTCTCTATTCCAATGTTTTATTTAAAAGCTTCTGAGCTCAATAATTGCATATAAGCCAGGTGGCCAAGAAAGCCAATGGCATTCTGGCTTGTATTAGAAATAGCGTGATCAGCAGAAGTTGGGAGGTGATTGTCCCCCTGTACTCAGCACTGGTGAGGCCACACCTGGAGTATTGTGTCCAGTTTTGGGCACCTCAATACAAGAGAGATATGGAGGTGCTGGAGCGAGCGCAGAGGAGGGCAACAAAACTGGTGAAGGGGCTGGAAAACAAATCATATGAAGAGCAGCTGAAGGAGCTGGGACTGTTTATTATGAGGAAGAGGAGGCTGAGGGGAGACCTCATCACTCTCTACAACTACTTGAAAGGACACTGTAGAGAGGTTGGTCTCTTCTCACAGGTAAGTAATGACAGAACGAGAGGGAATGGCTTCAAGCTCCAACAGGGTAGGTTTAGACTGAACATTAGGAAAGAATTCTTCACAGAAAGAGTGGTCGGGCATTGGAATAGGCTGCCCAGGGAGGTGGTTGAGTCACCATCCCTGGATGTGTTTAAGAGCCGTTTAGATGTGGTGCTGAGGGATATGGTGTAGGGGAGGACTTCGTAGAGTAGGGTAGATGGTTGGACTCGATGATCCCAAGGGTCTCTTCCAACCTAGACTATTCTATGATTTTATGATTCTATATTTTAAAGATGCCAATATCTGATATTTCTGTGCCTTTTGAACTTTTCAAGTGTATATTTTTTTTTTCTTTATAGAAACAGGCACACTGTGAAGAAATTTAACAAAAAAATTTTCCAGTTTACTTCAGAGTATATTTTACTGACTTCTCAGGAACTTTAGGGGAATAATAGTTGAAAGGGGACATAAGATAGATAAATCTATACTATGAAAAAATATTCAACCTTTGTGGTTTACAATGTGCCAGTTCGTGCAAAGGTCTATGATATCCTCCATTTAGTTTGTTTGCTATTTTTAATTTAAATATACAATATATTGACATCTTCTAAATTTTCCCAGCATTAGTTCATCTGGCTAAGAAGAACCCTGGACACCATCATTTGTTAACAATTAAAACAATTAAAAAGTATTTATACCATTTTTTCCTTTTCACACTTGCAAAAAGTTTGGAGAAGACTTTATATTTTTATTTTATACAAGCTGATGTTTTATACACTGATTTATACATTATGCATTTATACATTAATTAACATTGTCACTTGTTAGTGAGATGTTGCTGTGCACTAGGAAATTTCCTTTTCCTCCCCCAGTCACTGTGAATAACACAGCATCAAAAGTGGAAAAGCAGGCAAGAATTTTGTCTATTACAAAATACTGGAAAGGCAGGAAATTTAAAGTTGAGTCTGAAGTTAAAATATAAACAATTGGAAAGTGAATATAGGTTTGGATCTCTGTGAAGTGTATGCACCATTAGAAATGAGGTATGAAAGGAGATTTGATTCTTTTCATTTTTATACCATCAGAACCAGAAACGGTGTTGGTGTAACATTGGCAATCTACCAGGAAAATGGGACAAAAAAGAGCCAAAATCCTAAGGTCAAGACTCTTCAGGGGAAAACCAGGCCAGGGACAGAGAGCTGAGTATGCTCCGTGCCCCCCTGTCATGTTGGGCTCCTGGCTCTCGAGCCCATGCGTTCCCTCCCCGTGGAAAACAGATATGCCTCTGTGTCATCTTTTTGATTCCTTCTATCTCCAGGGCTCTGTAGAAGATCAGACAGGATGAAGGCAAGGCTCTGGAGCGCACATTTGAGCACTCTGCTCATTTGACCACTGGCACCAACATCCACCCACCCGCCTTCGGCCTGTCGCCATCCGCAACCCTTGGTAACCTTGACTCTGATAGAGGCTCCTATTTAAGGAAAATTTTGGAAATTCAGTTGGAGAGCTGGAAATCTTTCCCAAGAGAGCTTTGCTGTGTGTTATGGGGAGGACTTCTTGTGTGAACAAGGCAAGAGATGCTAAATTCTTGGCCCAATCGTGTCCTTTTAAACAAATGCTGCCATTTTAATACCAGGGAGTGTCTTGATTAGCTCAGATCTGGTCATTCAGCATCAACACTGGACTGCAACTGAGGTCTCCAGGCACAGCAACAACACATTTATAAAGCTTGTCCTACCTGAAAACTACATCTGGGCTAAAATTCAAGGGAGAGAGTGACTTCAGAGACATTGTCAGAGGGTTTTCTCTGCACTTGCTGTTAACAATGAGCTGCAGTAGAAAGGAGAAGTCTCAGCTGACTGAAGAGCCTCCAGATGTAGGTGTACCGAACAGTGTATTCATGTATGTTCTGTTGTAGTGACTGCTGTTGATAGCTCATGACTTCCACAGAAATTTTTCTTCGTGTTAATTGGTAGTTTCCCTCCATTCCCATTTCTAGCAAGGGAAGATTGAGCTGGTTGCAAAAATCCCTTTGCTGCTACTCACAGGACCAAATAATTGCTGAAAGTGATGATTTACAATATGCTGGTAAAACTTGAATGTATTGCCAGATGCCTGCACAGACGCACTTTGCATCCCTTCTACAACGAGATGGGAGAGGTTCAGTGTGCCTGATTTATGAACCCCTTCCAATTTGGACAAGGACAGCTACAAACAACTGGGTGCATTTTTTTGCTTAGAAACATCTACTACTGCTGAATTCTCTGTAGATGGACCCACCAGGCCACGTATTTTGTACAGAAGAGCAGGTCAGTTATTGCTATTTTACTGAGACATTTTTAATCTCAAAATTAGACAAAGCATAGGTCCTTTCAGGCAATGAAGATTGACTGCCCTAGTATTGGTTTTACTGCCTTGGATCAAAACACTTGCTCTCCATTGCATTCCTGCTTTAGGCTGAGGGTTTCTTTAACACTAGGGTCAACACCCACATATAAGGCATAATGAAGGAACTTGCTATCCACAAAGTTTCCAGCTCACACAACAATGGTGCATTCTGGTAGATGTATGCAGACAACCATCTCTAACAACCACAGTTACTATGCCTATGGAGCTGTGGTTGCAATGCTAGCAATCCGATACTCTATTATTCTTTAGTGTTGACTTCAGCTCAAAGAAGCCATTTTCTTGTATGTTATTGCTTTGGGGCTAGAATTACTTCATCCCAGACCACATGCTAAGAGCACTAACTTCCAAGGGCCTCTTCTGCTGTGAGCAGCTCAAACATGAAAATCCAAGGCTTCAAGCCAGGTTTTGATTTCTGTTGTGCTGTCATGAATGGAATCACTCCAATTTTAATGAGTATAACTGGGGGGAAGCACTTGGTCCTTCTTAGTGCAAATTTCTGAGATTCATACTGGAAAACAAAGCGCTGTCACTCTCCTCTCTATTTTCTTCTGGAGTTGAGCTCAGCCAGAATTTTGCAAACTTGTCATCTGTGGTTTCGAAATCAGAAATAAAAAGTTCATTTCTAGATTTTGTAAATATAGGGAAGATTTACTGCAGCAAAAAATAAAAAAGCTCAGGGTATAGCAGCTTCACTTAGGGTGCTCAGAGAAATGATGGACATGATAAAGCACACTTATAAGAAATAATATTACCTCATGGGCTAAATATAATTAAAACCAGTAATCCTGATGAGTATCTCACTTGAGGATATATGATGAAGGACACAGGCTAACTTTCACTACCAGTGTTTGACGTACCTTGTGGTGTAGACAATTGTTTTTGAGTTCATCATCATTAAGTAGCAGAGTAGATTTGGGGAGGTCACATAAGGGATATCAGTCCATAGCTTCATGGCATAATGTATATGCTGTTGGGAAAGCTGACAGAATGGAACTTGGATTATTCACAGGTCATTTCCCCTTAGGGAAAAATTTTGGAGCTATGGCTGTTATTTCAGATCCCTTCCTCCTTGTCATGTGGTTTTGTTCAACACATAGCTCATTTGTTTGAGTAGTGCATTGGTTGGCAGAATATATCTTTGAGCAAATGTTATTCCCAAAGCGGGGGTCATGATCTTGGAAATGCAAGTGGAAATGGGGTCATGGGAAAAGCTCAAAATTGCTGGAATGTGGTGAAAGCAAAGTAATCTATACATGTTTAGGTTGACTGCAACCACAAAATGGTTCCCTGAGGAACTCAGACGAAGTTATCACAGGGAGTAGAAAGGTAGAACTGGCATAAATAGCTCAAGGTTTGGGCTTGCTGTTTTTAAATAATCTTTAGGTAGTTCAACTGTCTTAAATCTAACCCATGTGACACGATACCTTTATAATCATAGAAATCAGGCTTTGTGTGGACATTTCCTGTGAGTGTACATGGACTATCACTGATTTCTGGCAAACTAGAAACTTTTCCTCCTGATAGAAAAGTTTCACATATCATGTGTCACAGACATCAAAGAAGATTTTTCACCTTAATTTTTTAGTAAAGTAAATATTTCTAGGCATGCATGTTTACTTTTCAGCAGAGGGCTCTTCCAGCCCTGAAAGTTTACAAATGGGAAGAAAAAAACTAGAAGGGGAGTTTGTTGTCAGAGGAGAAATCATGGGTTTGTCTGCTACGTACAAATCTTTAGACCAGCAGAAAGTTTTTCATGGACATAGATTTGCATACTAGGGGCTTATAGCAGTACAATGCTAAATGTCTATGTTGCTGCAGAACTGGGGTTGAGCTGTGCAATTGCCTCAAAAAATCTGGCTTCTACAGGCAAGTTGGCAACTGGCTTGAACACCTGGGTGCCAGATATGTTTGAAGGCAGTTGCTCTGTTGATCTTTTTGCCTTGTATGATGCATGGTGATTATTCTCAAGAAGAACTATTGGAAATCTTAAGGTAAATCCACAGCATCATTATAGCAGTTCTGTTTAGCACTGTCCAATTTAATGTTCCCTTTCCCACATATGGCAGTGATTGTATTGACTGCATATGACGGAGCCCTTAGCTCAGCTCAGCAGTAACTTTCTGGTCATTAATGAAGTTCCTAAACACTTGATCAGTATTTTGTTCAGTTGGGATGCCTGCCTGAATTAAGTTTAGCATTAATACTTTAATTTTCCCAATTTGTTGTTTCCTCAGCCTATTTACATGAACGGTATGAAACTTCTCAAACAATTCTTTGTTCAGTC
The DNA here is from genome assembly GCA_033628505.1 of Tringa tobata. Taxonomy (NCBI): domain Eukaryota; kingdom Metazoa; phylum Chordata; class Aves; order Charadriiformes; family Scolopacidae; genus Tringa; species Tringa tobata. The sequence continues at coordinate 2,776,247 of JAHREE010000574.1, read as the reverse complement.
CACTGAGTAATCAGCTAGATTTTCAGTAGATTTTCAATGAATATCATGATTGAACATTAAGAAGTAGTAAACAATTAATAACTAAAATTAGAATTTCAGGTGCAGGCTCCAATCCTGAAAACAAGCCTGGGCTTATTGAGTGTGTGAGTCCTTTTGCAGTGCCTTCTGTGAAGTGAAATAATTGTAGGATTCTGTTAAAGAGTCTGATATTTATTGTTGTAATGACATAATTTGGAGATAGCATTTCTGTCTCATATGAGCTGCCTAGGAGGTAGCTCTATACAGGAAACATTTTCCTTACATTTAGAGGATTTTCTTCACAGGTAACCTCCAGCCTCACCTTTTAAGTGAAATGCATATTCTGCAGAAATCGATAACAATTCCAAAATGCTTGTAGGGCCAGAAAGCCTCAAAACTTGCTGAATTTTGCGTCAGCTAATTTTAGCGTGTAAAGGTGAAAGCCACCACTATGTCCCCCTACTTCTGTGCTTTACAGCACTGGGGTAGTAAGAAATATGGGTAGGAATTGGGAAACCCTGATTAGCAAATGTACTGGGGTACTTTTTCCAAGTTTCAAGGAAAACCCAAAAGAAATGCCACATAAAACTAAAGCAAAACTATCACGTACTTGCAGCTGTGATAGTTTTCCTTTGCACTGTAAAAAGCAGAAGGATGTCCTTAAAATGACATTTTTCATAGCAAAGAAGGAGCTGAGCCTCACCAGGACCCTACGGTCCTGCTGCAGTAGATTGCTCTTACCCTGTTCTCATCCAGATACCCTTGGTGGGATGCTTCTGGGTGAGCTGAGCAGCACTCCCTGCTGCAGGACTGGGACGTGATTGCAGGTGTGAGGAGGGGGAAAGAGGGTGACTGTTTGTTGGCAGTTTGGGGGTTTGAGAGAAGCACTTCAGGAACAGTGCAATGTTTCTGCTGAAGTGGTCAGGTGATGTGCATTACTTAGCTATTAATCTGGCATTATTAGCCCACCAAGTTAATGTTACAGGGATTTAAGACATCTTGTTTTCCCTCTGATCACTTTTTTCAAGTTTATATCGCAGGCCTGTGAGGTAGGAATACTGATGCCAAATGAAAGCCTATTTGACAGAGCAACCATCATTATGCAAGAGACATGATAGTCAAAAAATATATATTTTTCTTTAAGCTAGACTATTTTAAAAGCTTCCAGCTAAGACAAAATAAATGTTAAAAAAATAGTGTAGTCAGTTTTTTTGAAAATAAAAGTTGAACCTTTGGTTTTGCTACTTTAAAAATGTCTTTATTTTACTTTTGATAATGTTAAGTATCTAACATAAAAAACTTCTCTCTTGTATTTCTATTTAGGCCTAATGATGTCCACAACAGACAAAAAGACCCCATATTTCCTCTTTAGAAGTGTTTTCTTTTTTTTTTTTTGAATTCTGATATGCCAGACTGAAAAATCATCAGGAAGTGAAAAGTGCCTGCCTTAACCAGGTTACCTTGTGCTTTGTAGAACTGGCAAATATATATGGGGCACTGTTTAAACTGTAACCATTTCTGCAGATTCAGCCTTGCAGCCCCAATAGGGAATTAAGCAACTGAAACCCAAACTCTAACGCCCACAAGCCCCGGGAAGTCACATAATTGAAATAAGTATCTGAGTGACTTTCACGGATAACACTGCCCTTGCCAGGGCAGGGGTTGTATTTCAATTTTAGGCTGGCTAGCATGTGCAGTGGTCTGGAAAACAGTATGAGCAATAATGTATGCAAACTGTAAATGCTGAACTCTGGTATTAGCCCTATAAGGAAACAGCCAGTGCTGGCAAGAGTTGTCAGCAATGGGTTCCCATAATTTAGGCTTGCTGGCCTGTGTCTGTGCTAGCCATCTCCCTATCTCACACTGTCCAGGGACTGAACTACATTGCTTCTTACACTAAAAGAACCTAAGTTACAGGAAGACATTTCTGCCCATATAACACTGTTCATGCCTCTATTAAAGTCAGAACATACTTGCATTCTCTGTTCCTTTTCCCATATATATCAGGAATACGGGAATTGATCATGAATACAGGAATTGATCATGAAGATCAAATGCGGCTCCTTACTATTTCAAAAAACGTCATATGTCAAAATAGAATGAGGATTTTCTCACCCTGACATTAATTCCTGGTTTTGCATCAGCCTTGGATATGTGTTCCTGCTCTGGCTTGTATCCTGACTGTATTAAACCAAGCAAGGTCAGATTCAGCAAAACCATGAGAAGGAGAAGGCTAACAATGAAATTTGTGTCTTAGAAACAGCCCCAACCACAACATGACCATTCCTGTCTGTTGTACGTAGCTCAATGCGTATGACAGGAGAGGTGACACGTTCACACCATTTCAAGCTGTGAGGACCCATTCAGTGGAACACAAGCAGGTGTGAACACAAGTCTGAACCAAGGTGGCAGCTGAGTTTGCAAAGCCTGCCATCTGCACCAGTGTTGAGAGGCAGCGTACACGCAGTCCCAGATCAAGCAAAGCACTTAAACCCAGCTGTAACTTAACTGTATTAAAAACAGCTCCACACGCTAAAGGCTTCACCACGTGGAGAAGCAGGCATTGGAGGCAGGCTAGATGAGAGTCTCCGCTTCACTGTTTGGACCCAGGCCCATTTAGCCAGGACATGTATTCTCGGAAAACTCTCACTTTTAAAGGGCAAAAAATATCTGAATGCTTTTTGTTCCTGAAATTTGTGCTCCCTTTTTTATTAGTAAGTATTTTAAGGCTTATCTCTGTGCTTGGCTAACTTTGACCTTTCATTTACTAATTACATAATTAGGCTTTGAACTTGTATATCTCTTCACAGCTTCTCGCTTTCCCACAAAGGCACTGCTGCTCAGTGGTATTTCCACCTCTTCCTACTTTTGTATGCACATTTATGCCTCCTCAATGCACAATAAATTCAGCCAACACAAGCATACTTTATACCAGCTGATTAGGCTTCAGGTTGAGGCTGAGGAAGTGCTTTGATACAAAGTTCTGATTTTCATCATTTTTAAAATATTTGGTGGGAAATAAAATTCTTTGTCAGTTTTTCAGTTACCCTTTGTAAAACAAAGGAGAATAGTTTAAACAACTAAGGTATTCCATTTAAAGTGTGTTTCTTCTTGTTGAATAGAGTACAAAATAATTCATTCTTAAGGTTAATTGACTTCAGATCAAGTATCATGACTCAGAACAAAAATCCGGATAATTTTATCCAAGCTTTTTTTTTTTTTTGAGAAGAATTCAGTAGAGATTGTTATGAATCTTTATGAAAGGAGACATATTATCAGCAGAAACTGCTTTCTCATTATTTTTATAAGAAAATACAAGAACGATATTGTGACAGACACTCAGAATCCTGAGCATCCAGAAAGATAATGCACCTCTATCTACAAAACAGATGAAGATATGCAAAAGATGTGCAAGAAAATAAGCTGTCATCTCTTCTGTAACTCATATTTATCCCTTAGATTAGAACACGGAGCTAAAACTCTTTCTCATAAAGTTTTGAGAGTTCATATGGCAACAAACAAGGAATAAGAGAGTTGGTTGAACAGTGCACTATTCGCAGAGGCCCCATGTCAGGAAAGCTTTTAAAAATTGCTGTTCAGGAAAATTTTAAACATATGTACATATATAATTTAAAGGAGCCACATGATGCAGGGAAGTTAATGAGCTTTTTTAAGTGTTTTCAGATCTTGCCTAATCATAGACTTTGAAGGACAGGGGCTGTTTTTGTCTAGCTACTTTGCAGTTCTCCTTTCTGCATGTCTTGACAGACCAACATACTTTAGAGATCACACAAAGGGTTGGTTTGGGTTTCTAAGACAAGAGAAGACATTTTGTTGAATTTCAGACCTAACCTCTGCCTTATCTGTATAGTTTACTTTGGGGGTTGATTTTGTTTCGGTGGAGGAGGAAGAATCTAGATGGCTAGTATGTCATATAGGAGGATATCATAGATATTGACTACATACCAAAGAGACGGATGACATGGAGGTGACATTTGTGACATTTTGCACCAGAAACTGCCTTCTAAGAGTAATTCAGACAATGTTATATTTGGAAATATCTATGATAGTCCAACAAGACTGGTCTGAGCTGTGCTCTATGGCTGGCTCAAAAAGGAAGAGAAATAATTTTTCATTTTCATAAGTGGGAACATATTCCCTGAATCTAGTTTCTCAGTGGTGAATTCTGACTGGGTCAATGGACACGTTGAACACAGTGTGATTCTGGATCTGCTCCATGACATCACTGAAAATGTAGAGGGAAAAGGAAAAGCTCCTTATTTTCAAGATAATTTTGGAGTCATGAACAGTATTTTGCATACTATACTTCCCACCTGAAGCATAGACTCAATTTTATTGCTGAAAAAGATTACTAAATTATTACTATTTATTTATTCTTGGAGGAGAATAAGTCACTTTCAGGAAGAGAACTGTTTGTCTAGTCTTATTTTCAGAGTTACTCATTCCTAAGGGACCAAATGTTGAAGATAACTAACAAAAATATAATAAGATAAAAAGAAAAACAATCTTTTGTTCTCTTTCCTTTTTATCAGGCTACACTTATGATGATAGAAACGGATCAGTAGAAACAGAATTTCTAGTTTTGAACAGCAATTTGCACAATTGCTTACTATTATTTCACTGTTTTTTTGGGTTGGTTCCTCTTGCCATTTTTCTTACGAAGATGAATATCTCCATTTTTATGAGTAAGCTGTAAAAGTAGTGGCATGTACTGGACTCCTGTACAAGCATAAATAATGCTCTGCATTTTCTAACCTATGCAAATGACAACTCTTTGACATTGGCAGCCAAAGACATACTTAAGGCATAAGTAGCTTCCATTTGTGCAATAGTGAACAGTTTCTGATTTGTGGGGGTTTTGGTTTTGTTTTTTTTGTTGTTGTTGTTGTTGTTGTAATTACTCTCATATAAATATGTTTATTTAAAAAACCCAAAACTTTTCCACCCAAACGGTCAAATTCTATGTTTAATTATTGTAATAGTCCATAGTTTCAAACCTGGGGCATCAAAAAGCCTTTCAGGTATACAACAAGTTAAATTTTTGATGTGCTGACCCAAATGACATATTGATTTATGTGGCTCTTTCCATCTTTTAATACCTTTGAAAATAAAGCCACTTGATTAAGTCTTAAAATATGGAATAAGAAATCTAATTTTAAGCACAAACCCACTTATCTTTCAAGGGATTTGGCTCAGGAGCTGATTCAGATCTTAGTATTTGTAGATTTACCCCGAAAGCATGATGTGGCTCAAATGTAAGTAATAAGAATTTCAAAAGAACCTTTCATTCCTGTATAGTTAACATCAGAATGAGATTTTTTTGTAGGTTGGACTTTGAGCCAAAAAATTCTAAGTTTTTCCCTCTCAGTGCAGTGATTTCACTGCCTGTAACTGTATTCCATTTGTTACTCTGTAAATAAGTTACTTATGAGTTTCTGTGTCAGTATTCAGGAATAAGTGGCATTTGTGAGAACTAAGGGAAGTCAAAGGTAGCCGTGGAATGACTGCTAGGATTGTATGCTTATTTGTAGTATACGGCTTAACCACCCCATGTTTCCATGCCCCGCAGGATCTCAAGCTACTTGGAAGCCTGTTGGCCACCACAGCTGTTTTTTTTATTACTGTTTCCTGTTTATTATTCTATCTATAGAACATTCGATATATGAACATTTCCTGTTCTGCTAACAATTCACACTAATTTAACATTCTTTTATGAGCACACATGCTAAAACCTGGGCTACAGTTCAGCAAAGTATTTGAATACGTGTCTCAGTTTAAGAATGCAAGTAGCCTCTGTGCTGAACTGCCTTAATTAATCAAGGCAGATATAAAGTACAAGGAGAGTCAGAAATATGAGAACATTCTTTAAGCAAAAGAAAGATTAGGTTTTCATTGGAAGCTACTGTACCTCATGACAATTTATGCAGACTGTTGGCAGGTGTTTAAAGTATCTAAAACCCAGAAAATTTTCAGTAATGGAATTTTACTTTGGAACACTTTATTTTAAATTAGCCATATCGCTACCAATAATGGTCAGCAATCTACAGACATTATTTCAAACTCTTTGGCTTATTTGAAAGGTACATGCAATGTCTTCTCACTTGCTATGTTCTCTTGTGGTTGTTCAAATTGTGCATTGAATAAAATAAGTGAGGCAGAATATACTTATTTCATTAGCAGCAAATGCCTTGCAGGCAAAGTTCAAGTTGTAGTTCTAATGTATACAAAACATGCATAAAGACCAATAATCACCTATAAGTTCAAAAGCTCATTGTCTAAGCCCTCCTTTGAGACTTATTTGTTCATTAAAAAGGATAATTAAAAAATGCATAATATTTTTATACATATACACCTCTCATATAAATTATAACTTATATGAATATATGCATACATAAAATTTATATATAATACTATTTAGAGTGTAGCATATATGTGTGTGTATGTATATAATTTTTAATTACTAATAGAATATTTGGAGTCAGTATATAGAATTACTTCTGATTTGTAAGCCACCTTCAGTGCTATGTTGTATTATTAATATAAATGGGACTATATAAAGCAGTATTATATCATACTTGTTGTATTAAACATGTTGGTATGTTTGTCATAAACCCAAACAACTGAGTTGTAGAGACATCAACATCAACTTTAATGACCATGATCGTGACAATGAATATCTAAAATAGACAAAAGAAACATAGAGAAGGTAGATGAGGCATCTTTAAGGGAACAGTACTTTCCCTTTCTAAGATCCGATCATCCCTTTTGCCAGGCCATATGAACAAGACATAGAAAAACATAAAAGTTGTCAGCAAGTTTTGTTCTGCTGCTTTGTGCCTTAACCCTTGACAGGAAACAAGTTCCAGTGGGATATTCAAAATACAGTTTAGATATCAGCTCTTATCAACATATTCACTATATCAGGAGAGACAGTTAAAATAAAGTTTGCTCTCTTCTCAGCTGTCTGGACAGCCTCTAACAATGTTTGTGTGAACATCAGAGAGTATCCTTTCTCAGTGCATTGCATCTAGCATGGGTTTTTGAAGCTTCTGATAAGACTATTACATCATCTGCCAAATGTGATTCATTCCAAACTTTGCAGCCTTCGCCATCAGGTTTACTCAATTCAGTAGTCCTACCGGGGACCTCAGCTTAAACTAGCCCTTCACTGCGCTCCATGCTCCACTAAGCAAGGGGCAGAAGGTCTATCTCCCTACACTGTGACCCACTGGACTGAAATGGTGCAAATGAGTTAGCCAGAAAAAAAAAAGTATCCATTGTTTTTAGCTTCCCAAATACTCCCTGTTTGTTTCTTTGCTACACATTCATTTTATTTTTATAACGTGAGTACCCTAACTTGTGGATATATTTCCCATTGTTCTGGAATGCACCTCCCTTTGCTGCCCTGGAAACAGATGAGAGCTGGACCACACAGCAGTGGATGTACGTTAAATATGTCAGGGCTTGCTAATATGGTGCCAATAGCAGCACAAGAGTTGGGTAAACTGCCTTCATGCTACAAACCAATCAGAAAAGATGGAAGCTGCTTTGCACAGTTTCCCAGCAAAGAAAAGGCTCACTGCGTACCAACATGCAAACAAGCCTCTCCTTGTTTTCACTTGAAATTAAATACTGGTCTGCATAATGCTGCAGTGGAAGACACTATATAATATTCTTGGATTTGACGTGAAAGAATGCAGTGATGATTAATGACATTTTCTACTAGGAGAGCATGGTGCTATAGCAGTACTGCCAATTCTCACAATTACCTACAATAACTTCCCTTAAATCCTGAGCAGTATTTTCATAAATGGAGAAACCTCAGTCATTTAATAGGTCTGTATTTGTACTGTGATTGTTAGGCTGAGATATTAAATAAGTGTCCTATGACTATTTTCTTTAACAGCATTAATGGCTTGTCTTAGTTAGTCTCCGTTGTTGAAGGCAGACACAAATTGTTGGCATTTTCTGATTTAAAGATTTTATGCTCTTAGATAGCATAAGATTACTAATAATAATCACAAAGTAGGGCCTCTAATCCTTCAAAATATTATTTCACTTCTATCAAGAAAACAGGAGTTACACAGTGTTTCCACTGTGTTGGGCTTTCCCATCCTCAAGGCGAGGGGTTTCTCATTTGCAACTTCTAATTTGGTGTTGGTATCCAGCAAGCACTGTAACATCGTGCAAAACTTACTCTCAGTTTTTTTAATAACAGCAAAATTATGTGTAAATGATGCAAAATACCTCTTCAAGTAAAGATAAAATTTACCAAATGAGTGAGTTTCTCATTTTTATAATAAAATCCTAAATTGCAGTCCTGAGTAATGTGCTCTAGGCAATCCTGCTAAGCAGGGGAGTTGGACTAGATCATCTCTAGAGGTCCTTTCTAACTCTGTCAAATCCATGAATCAGTGAATTCTAATCCATTGTATGACAGGATATAGTCCATGCAATCGTATCTCTTGATATATATTTTTATATATTTAAAAGTGTATGTATTACTGTAATATATTTTCATTTCTGTAGTCACTACTGATTTGGTCTTCTCTCTTCACTAAACCCCAACCTGCTAATCTTCTGATTGGCAAATATTTCTCCCTGAAAGAGATGCATCAAGTTTCTGCTGCTAAGTCTCTCAGCTTCTCCTTTGCTCTCTTTCTCTCTTTCCACAGAGGAATCTTTAAAATCCTATGCAGCAATAGGATTTTTAACCTGATATTAATAAAAAGGAAAAACTGTCATTAAATTAAATCCTTGTTAGAAAGGATTAGAGGAGACAGAGAGGGAAAGAAAGAAAGAAAGAATGAAGGAAAAATAAAGAAGAAAGAGAGTAACAAAGAAGAGAAAGAGAAAAAGCTCTGTGTTACATTCAAAAATGCAATAATAAAACAGTTGAGAACACATGAAAATGAAGTTAAACTATAAAGCCCTATTATACATGTAATAGCATCGTTTCTAAAGGCCTGCCAGACACTTGGTCAAGAGCACCAGCACATTAAATTGGTGCATTTGGTACTGTGAAATAAAATCTCCATCCAAAACCGTCTCTGTTTATATGTCCTATGGCAGCGGAAGGTTCACAGCCATTATATGAGAGTGGCTCTTTTGACTCTATAAACAGATCTAGCTGGAAACATTAGTCCCACTTTCTCCATTTTTTTTGCACCTGGTATTTTAAAGGGCTATATTTTAAATGGAAACCTGTGTGAGTCGATGCAGGCAGGCCGCGGGAACAACCAGGAGACCACAAATAAAGGAACAGAACAAGTTTAATCTCAATACCTCACAACTCGGAGAGTCTCCGAAGTGACACCCAGGTGGAGGCACGCAAGCAGGGGATGCAGGGATGGCAAAGCCAGCGAGAGTCCTTGTTAGCCAGAGTCCTTCGCCAGAGTCCTTAGCAGCCAGAGCGTGCAGAAGCGGAAGGGGAGGCCTACCTCCCTGCTTAGCTGGTATTTCAAGAGTTCCAGCGGGCATAGTCCTCCCCCTTGTGCTTTGATCTTCTCCAACAACAGGGCAGGAACCTCGAGTGGCAAGATAAGGTGTCCCTGAGTCCATCACAGGTGCATGTTATCTCAGTGTGGGTGTTCTGCTCACAGGCTCGAGACCAAACAGAAATTAGCGTGATAAATGTATTTTCCAGCACCCCAGGTGCAAGTCATTTGAGCGTATTTGCAATCCTCCTCACCAATCTTCCATTACTTTCCCACAAAACCTATGTCATGTTCAGTAATTTCTGTTTATTGAAGATTTTTTAAGTGACTTTGTGGCACTCTGAACATGGTCAGGCTTTGCTAGAAAGAAGGGACGAATTGCAGTGGTCCCTGAGGCTACTCTACATTACACTGGGGAAGACTAAGTGTTTAAAAAGTAGTTTAAAACCACCCCTGAATACATCATGGTTTCTGTGAAGGTGAAACTAGAACTCTATTGAAAACATTTTTGTGACTTTCCCAACTGGCTCATACAACCTGAGGGTACTCATTATTTCACTTTAAGTGGCCTCTTAATACGAGCATGTATTAACAGCAAGGAGACAGAAACCTCTCTTCCTCTCTCTCTGCTTTCCTCCTTATTACTGAAGCTAGGGCTTATTTTTAACTGTATCTAAAAAGTAAATTAATCTTCCATATTAACAGATTAGTCCTCCTCGCCTACAACAGGAGTGTGTGGTTGTCTGTTCCCAGAAGGTACAGGGCTACTGGAGAGCCATGTGGATAAAGTCTTGTTTATGCTTCTGTCTTCCTTGCATAAATCAGGAAGCCAACCCACCCCTCCACATCAAAAAGTCACTGCCAAAAAGAATAACAAGGAAACTCCTCCAGACTTGCTGAAAAGCACCCAGAAATACAGGAAGGCCAAAGAAGTGACAGTGATGAAATTAGCAGCCTAGTAACTGGAATTATTTTTCTCAATATTGCATTTTTAGGTTTTAATTAAATGCTCTCACTTTCTTCTCCTTCACACTCATCCTATCCCTATTTAATTTGTTGGCTTATCCCACACGGGAAGTGATGTGTACGTGTTATATTCTAGGGCCAGAGGTGACTCCTGTGGTAGTTCAGCCTCGCTTCATGCACCAGACCAGAAAACTTCCTCTGATGGTTGTCTGCATGTGTACTAACCATGCTTAATCTGGTACAGATACTGAAATAAAGGCCCTGGTGTTCTCTCCTTTGTATTTATCCATGTCTGTCTGCTCTCGCCAGGAGGCTAGCAAGCTGCCCTAATGTGCATACCATCGCATGGAGGGGTTACCTTCCTTGCTGGGCTGCCAGTCCTGCACAATTGCCTCCTGATCCCTCTCCCATGACACCAGGGACACACAACAAATGTTCACGCAGTGGCAGGTAGAGCTCCTCTTGGTATGTCAACCTACATGTTTGCATGAGGCAAGTCTCCCAGTTTGATATCTTTGCTGCCAGCAAATCAGGGAGTTAAACAGTAGTGTGTAGGGACATATTTAAATTTAGGGACTCAATAAAATAGTCCAAGAGTTCTCTTCAGGGCAATAACTCGTTCTAAACCACACCCCTAAAATATTCCAAACTGCTTTATGGATTTATACCTAGGATGAATCACTTCACCCCAGCTGCTGTTTCAGCAACATTATATAAATATTGTTTTTAGGGGCCAGGAGGGAGAGAAGGATGATTTCTTCATATTTTGTTCCCTGTGATAAAATCACTAAACGGGGAATTTCTTCCTGCCCCCCTGCAGGAATTCTAACTGAGTGACACTTGAAATCTGCCATGGACTGCAAGCATATATTTATGTCTTGAATTCATCACTTGAAAGACTACTTTGACAGTAATGGTAAATGTCACCACATGCTTTGAACAGGCAGTTCATCTTAATGCTGGAGGAAGACAAGATTGGGGAAGACTTGCTTTTAAATGTTTTGAAGGAATTTGACATTTACTTCCTATGCTACTACATCTCAATAAATATTTTCAAGTCAGCCATAAAGAGCTAAGCAGAGTGAACTTAAAAGGATGAGAAAGATTTGAGGTCACACAAAGTAAGTACTTTAGTAACTGAGGAAGAACAAGGGATTTCTTCTTAAAATGTGGAGTGGTTAATAAGTTTAGATCATGTGAATCATAAATCTTTGGAAGAAGCTTGCAAAATGGTTATAGTGATGTCTCAGTGTGAATGTCTAAATGAGAAATGTCTAAAGCTCCATGATTTTTAACATCCACAATAAAAATAATGATTTCTATCAGTTTTCAAATCCTATGTAAATCCAATAGTTTTAAATCATGAGGAGTTAATAAAATTTAATTTTGTAGCACTAATGGTAAATAGATGTTTTAAGATAGACATGTGATCTTCAGATTAGCTAATATAGCTTTGTTTATAATTAGTTCTGTAACCTGGGAACAAAAGAAATGAAAACACCCACCAAAAGCCCCAAACAAAAAATATTTCTTAGCAGTTGAATAATTCAAGAATATTGTCTTTTATAAATTTAGTTTCCATCCTTTCAGTGTCAAAAGGAATTCTGGTAACTGGGCTAAAGGTAATTGGCTGTTGCTGGCTGAGCCTGATGTTAGTGGAATGGAAGGATCTTAGGAGAGCACACTGCATTGGGACACCCTTGTGGTTCATTTCTCTCTTCTCTGCTTTGTGTTTGTCTAATCTTGCCTCCCAGCCGAGCAACCAAACTGGTGTTATAACTAGGAGAGGTAACAATGATCTGCCTTCTTTTTCACGCTGTGGCAGAATCATCATTTGAGAGTTTTAGAGCAAATGGGTGAATTCCATCTCTCTACGTGTGCAGGAAGTTCACATACAGGTGGTTCATAGAGAAAGCATTCTCCAATGTATGCAATAAATGCCCTTGTAGAGAGCACTGTTCTCCAGCACAGAAGTGTCTTTGGCTTTAGTTTGGGACAGACTTGCCTCTCACTGTCTTCTAACAAAGCCTTTGAGAAATTTTTTAATGACATGTTAATTAAACATCTTAACTACTGTGCATTCTGTACATTTTTTAACAAGATTTTTCACTATCGCATATTTTTTGCTAGATCAAAGACCAAAGCAAAAGTACAATCTGAACTCATATTCTTTCTATGCTTATTTACCATGCTACATCATTTCAGTGATGGTGATAAATCACTGGAACAAGCTATTCAGCAAAAACCACTTGTCCATTGGTAGAAGCCTTTGAATTCAGGCTGGATGCCAATCTGAAAAATACTTGTTAGGAAATTGCAAGATATCCAGCTTAAAACAAGCATCATTTGATGAATGTTTCTGAACTATGTTAAACAAGAGTTGGACTAACTGAGCTCACAGTCTCCCTAGATTTAAAAATCTAAAACTGAGGACTAATTTTACCCTCATCTAGACATTGACACTGCAGAAGTCCACGCTGGACGCAGTTGCCTAGGCTCTCTTTATAACTGTCAGAAGATGAGTAAGCACTTCAAGGTCACGATTCATCTCACCCTAATGTAGACGTCTGAAATGGTGCTTATTTTTCTCCACCAAATATAAAAAGAGTCTAGTCTGGTAGCTCAGACATAAATGTTACGTTACATACGCCTGAAGTTAGGCAAAATAAATGTAACCATAAATCCATGTGTATTGGTACTGTGAATCCAGTGAACAGCCTTTAGAAAACACTAAAAAAAGCTTATGGTGAACATTTTGTGTATACCAACAGCTTTATTTTATACCTAGTATCTGACAGCCTCTCTGAGGTAGTGTGTATGGGAACTCAACTTTCAGCCCTGTGAGCCAGGGGGAATACTACTGGCTCTGTGCAGTGGGCCGCTATAGCTCTGAGGAAGACATTTTCATTGCAGGGGAATGGAGTATTCAGATATTTTCTAGCTTAGCACTTGTGTTTAAGATTGAAACACTTTTTGTCCCTTCTCTGTATATCTATCTCCATCACTTTGTATGTGAGACCATGCATATAGTTATCTGCATGTGTTCAGTTGTTCGGAAAGTAAGACAAAATCCTGGCAGTGATGGGTCCTTTAACAAGGGAAAGATGAATGAAAAAGTTTGATTTTTGTCATATAGCTCTGTTTCCCAGAGATGTAGTTTCCACATAGACCAGCTGACATGAGCACTTCTGAGCATCTGTCTTGTTGGCTGCTGTTTCTGTGAAGGCTGCAAGGAAACCTGAACGTCCTCAGAAAGTGCTTGAGATGCCACTGCAGGGAGAAGATAATTAAATGACTACACCGCACTGGGAACAGCTGTTGAAGCAGTGGAGTAGCTTTTGGGCTGGGGCCAGGGGTGCTCAGCAGCGCAACAAGTTTCCCAGGCAGGAACTCCAGCACCCACTGAGGGAAGCTGCAGTGAGCTTCACCTCTGCTGCTCAGCCCATGTGCCCTTTGCTTCAGGTGTGTCCTAGCTGCCACCCTTGGGCCATAATGTGTGTATATAGACACATATACACTATCTACATATGTGCACTATGAACAGTGTATAGAGTATATACACATAGGATATATATACTCATTATAGTGTATATATACTCTATAGTGTATATAAAATCTCTATAAAATACAGCATAAATACTGTATATAATACATATATAGCATATATACTATACACTATGGTTTATATACTATCTCTCTGTATATACTGAATATCTCTGATACTCCATATCCTGAGGAGAAGCTCAACAGGAGCCAACAATGTGTGCTGGCAGCCCAGAAAGCCAACCACATCCAGAGCTGCATCAAAAGAATTGTGGCCAGCAGGTCAAGGGAGGTGATTCTACCCCTCTGCTCTGCTCTTGTGAGACCCCATATGGAATACTGCATCCAGCTTTGGGGCCCCCAACATAAGAAGGACATGGACCTGTTGGAGAGTGTCCAGAGGAGGTCCATGAAGATGATCAGTTAGAGTATCTCTCTTATGAAGACAGGCTGAGAGACTTCAGATTGTTCAGCCTGGAGAAGTGAAGGCTCCAGGGAGACCTTATAACAGCCTTCCAGTACCTGAAGGGTGCCTACAGGAGAGCTGGAGAGGAACTTTTTACAAGGGCATATAGTAATAAGATGAGGGGTAGTGGCTTCAAACTGGAAGAGGGTAGATTTAGATTGGATACCAGGAAGAAATTTTCCACTATAAGGGTGGTGAGGCACTGGAACAGGTTGACCAGTGAAGTTGTGGATGCCCCATCCCTTGAAGTGTTCAAGGCCAGGCTGGATGGGCTTTGAGCAACCTGGTCTAGTGGGAGGTGTCCCTGCCCATTGCAGGGGGCTTGGAACTAGACATCTTTAAAGTCCCTTCCAACCCAAACCCTTCTGTGATTCTATGATACACAATATATACATACACATATTTACAAACCATATGTGTATATGCATATATACATATACATATACATGGTATATAGAATCATCACAGAATAGTATAGAATAGTATAGTATATACACATTATATACACTATATACTGTATATATATTTTGTATAGAGAGTATATGCTATATACAGTATATATGTGTACTCTTATTGCATATATAACATATGTATGTATACTATTAGTGTATATACACTGTTACCACATATACACTGTTAATTTTTATATATACATGTATATATATATTATATATATTATGTATATTGAGCAACCTGGTCTGGTGGCAGGTGTCCCTGGCCATGGCAGGAGGTTGGAACTAGATGATCTTTAAGGTCCCTCACAACCCAAACCATTCTATGAGTCTATGATATAGTATATATACACTAAATGTACTGTATATATACACTATGTATATATATACACAATATGTATATACAATGTGTATATAGGTATATACTATACACACTCACAATGTGTGTACTAAATGTATATACACAGCACATGTATATGTAGAGACACAGGTGGTTGACCTGACAGTTATCAGCCGGCGGGGACCCCAGAGGGCAGGAGCGCCTGGCTCCGCCATTAACAGTGCTGTTAACTGCCCAGGCTGGAGGCTGCTGGTGTTGACGGTCTTGCTTTAAGTAACAGTGAAAGTGCAGACTGTGAGGAATTTCACTGTGAAACAGCGACTCTGAAAATATTTGGGCATTCAGCGTTCCTTTGTAGACTAGCGAGGAAAGCAAAATTGCTACCAGTGCTTGGGCACTATCTCTAGTCTGATGGTGACCTTATTAAGGTTGTTCTGGCCCAGGTCTAACCTTGGCAGTACTGTAGGAAGGGTAAAGGTCCTGGAGATGGCCACTGGCGGGGAATATTTTCATCTTCCCTGGTACAATGCTCCTCTGAACTGGAATTTGGGGGTTTGGGTGGTGCTCTAGGAAAGTGGTCCATGGCTCCAGGATCCCTTCAGAGTGAGCACAATGGCTGTAAGGATGACTGATCTTGCAAACATACCTCCTCTGGCCTCTGGATGTGTTTCTTCTGGTGCTGTCTAGGGAAGCAAGCAGCTTTCTGGCAGCCAGGCCACTTCAGAGTCCTGGTGATAACCTCTGGTTCTCTAAGCAAATGTAAAACTGACTTGGCACCTGATCAGAGGTACGTCAGTGAAAGGAAAATTTCCATCTTATTTTGTGGATGCTAGATGGCAGTATTGCATTTCTTAAAGAATTAAAGTTTAGTTAATGGAAAATAAGAAGAATAACAGCACTCTGAAGCTCTAAAGAGCAGAATGCTGTCAGTAATGAAAGCTCACATAGACTAAATGGTCATATAATTAAAATATTGTGTTTACTAAGGGGTTGCTTGGAACAGAAGATACATTATACTTTATTCTTGGCCATGTACATCTTTACTGCTTGTTTGAGTTAACAGTTGATAACAGCACTGCTCATATTTTACAGGTCTTCAGGATTTGGCCCATGTTATAAGTCACTTTCTTGTGATTTATAGCACTCATGCGGAGCAGGGCTCTTGTGAAGGGGGTGGGTGAACCTCACCCCACTGACACAGGGATTTGAATTGTGTGTGATTTTTTCGCAACTGAAAGAGGCGAGCTTGGTTATCTCAGTTCACGTACTAGTGGATAAGCATCCACATCACTGAGTTCTTGATCCAGAAAAGCACTTGAGCAAGTATATAGCTCTAAGCATGAGTAGTTCATGGTTTTAATAAGATTACTCATATGGTTAAAGTTTGACAGACAATTAAGGGCCCTTCTGGATCAGGGCCTAAAGCAATCATTGTGACTTGGCAGTCTTTGTAGAGAGGCCAAAGGCTGTGTAACTTTGTTGAGAAAGTTGCCCTCTTCACCTTGGTGTCCAGAGTGGCTTCAAGTTAGTACTGATACTGCACGATAACTTGGCAATGCAACTAGACTCTCAGCTATGTCCCCTGTACTAAAGAACAACTTTAAAGCTATGAATACAGTGGTTTCATTAGGCAAGATGCCCCTGAAAGAGAACGTGAGCTCTCAGGTGGGTCTGGTTAGCCTCATCTCCAAGAGGTGGGGATCAGGCGGAGGGCTGGCAATCACAGGCCCCATCACAGTTGGTTTCCAACCTTTGAAGAACAGCAGTGGTGGAAAAGGAGCTCTTAAACAAAAGAAACAGATTTTGGCACAGTTGGGGATAGAAGAAGTGGAGTTGCTTGGGGATAGGCAGCTCAATCTCATGGGGTTCTCTAGTTGGAGTCTGGTGTTAAATGACAGTTTTGGATCCTGATCCCAGCCTCAGGTGCTGGTAAGCTGCACATCTGCCTAAACAAACAAAGGGGAGAGTTCAAAAGGAACTGAGAGATACCAAGAGGGTAGAAAAATCAGTGGAACATCAAAGTCTAAAGATGGATGAAGGCTGAGTTTTCATGGGAGTTTGCCTTGAAAGAGAAGGTAGTGGGAGAGTTGCTGTTTGTGTCTATTAGATTTTATTGCAATATATTGGAGGGGATGAACTCTGACAAAAGGTGGAAAGGTGAATCATCCCTGTCTTGCAAAGAGCAAAAGTTCTCCTTGCTGTGGTACAAGGAGGTGTGCCTGGGAATGGTGATGTAGACGGATATGGAAACTGAGACAGCAAATGGGCTTATGAGCCTGGTAAGTTTGTTTTTCCACAGGAAACTGGTTCCTCTGAGTACTCATTTGAAAAATGTGAGGGAAGTCATAACTTCTTTCGGTTAAAATATAAGATGAACTGATGCTATACAACTTTGTGAGTTTTTATTTTGTGGGTGTAATGAGGCCATTTCAACTGCAGGATTTTTCCAATGCTTCATTGTCTCTTGTTGCAGCAGGACCACATAGGTAGATGTAAATTACAGCTGTAAGCAACAGTTTCAGCATTTGTAAAATAGAAAAACCTACATTAATAAAGGTTATTTTTCTAAGAACAAGACTGTAAAATCAGGCCTAAATGTAAAATGTGTTCTAGAGCTTAGTCTTTGCTTAATACAGAGGCAGTTACTTCATGTTATTAAAGTCAGACTCTAAGCCTGTGATAGGAATGCTGTTTTTATACACTACTCTGGTGTAAATTAATAGGGAATTAAAGCTGGCTGGAATATTGATATTTTGTTTGTCACCATGTCACTGTTTTATGTTTAATATCAAATAAGAGTTGATCAGTTTAATGTACAGTCATTGCCATAGGTTTATAAATTAAAATTTCATACAACTCTTGTGCAGATCTAACTTTTGGAACATTTTAATCTCCGATAGCATCAGGTGATCAGTACTGGAATTGATCATACTTTGTTTAGTCTGATTTATTTCAATTTCCCTTTTTCCCTCACCATGGAATATTATGACATTTGTTGAAACTCCCAAAACTTCCAACTTTCCATTTGGAAATTGATTGAAACAACATACTTAGTTTATTTTCAGTAGAAGCTGAATTTATCTCAGACTGCATGTTTCAGGGCTGCTCTGATGCCTCCTAGGAGTTACCCTTCAGCTAACCCCTGCTCCGTTCTTCCATCTGGGCAAAGCTGGGCTGAGCTCTTTATAGCTTATGTGCTTCTTTTTCTTCCTGTTGTGGGACTTGCCTCATTCACTGAAATTGTTCCATCTTGTAACACTTGTTAGGTGATGTAAGTTATTGTGTTTAGTTCTTTAACAATGATATTTTTCATTTTTTTGAGAAGGAAGAAAACAGACATAGATTTTACAAAACTTCATGAAGCTGAAATCATGAAACTATTTTGTTAGAAAACACTTGACCTGATAAAACACTCCCTTTAAGGCCTAAGACCCTATAGAACTCAAATAAACATTAGAAACTCCCAGTGTGTTGCTCCTTGTAGTACAACCAGCATCTCTTTACTTGTAGTCTTCCAGTGGCAAGTTTTGCAATGGCATCTTCTCATTGAAAAGTATTGATTAATACTAGAGATGCTTGACTGTATTTTCTATCAACACAATGTCATTAAGAAAGTGACTAGTTAAAATAACATTCACACCCAGGGCTACTTCAGTTCATTTGCTTTGCCAACCAAGAAAAAAAATATTTTTTTCACATATATTTTAATATTTTTTGCATCTAGAGTGCAAGTCTGTACAATGCACATCTCCAGTTTCTTTAGCTTGCATAGAAGCACGCAAAATCTGCAGACATGCTTGTGTAAATGTCACCTGAGTTTTCAATCACCAAAGTGTAGGGACAGTTTTTAGTTTACCAATGGAAAGAGCTGAGCCCAAAGTCTTTATGCAGCCCATCTGGGGGATGCCCAGAGTTGTGGTTGTGAGTCAGAGTAACAAATAAGGTAAAGGGAGATCAGGGAAAACTGCCCATGGGTTTTTCTAGTGATTGGCTTGTAATAGACTATGCTTGCTGATCATGGATGAAAGGAAGCAAGCCACGGAATACCTAACAGCATGGTGAACAATCAAGTGTAGGGCTTGTAGGTAAAATATTATAGTTTGAGGACATTTTTGGTAGTGGTACAAGTTAAGGGTGTGCTTCAGAGGAGCATGAGTATGCAAGATGCAACAGAAAGCTTGAGGACCTGGAAAAACTTGACAGTTTCATCTCCTCTTCACTGGATAGCCATGTGTGCCAAGAAGAGGGAATGACTGTAATTTTAAATTTCCCAGAGTGGCTTGTGCCTGAGTTGTTAGCATGTGTGTAAGAAGTTGGAAGTCTGTGGGGAAAGCGGAGGTTTAGCTAAAGGAACTAAAGGATACTTGAGCCAAATGGCAAAACTTTAAAAAGGGAACACTTAAAAATTGTTTCTCTTGCAAATGCTTTAATATATCTGTAAAATTACACTGTATTCACAGGTACAATGCCAAGTGGTGAGACTACATTTAATAATAAAAATATAAGTGGGATTTTAATTCTGCTTTTAGTGCAAATCTCAGAACAACCTTAACTACATACCTCAATTGTATATCAAAACAGTTATATGTTATTAAAAATGCAGTCACTCTAAGTCATTGAGCAGGAGGAAGAGGTAGGGACAGTGAGGTTTTTTTTTTAATGGAGTATTGTCTTTCTGGGAAAACACAGTTTTTGAAGGGAAAAATTACCTCATTTGTGAAAATGGGAGTTATCTCTATTCTGAGCATGAGAACTCCAATTTATTCAAAGTAAGTTCATAGATTTCTAAAGAAATTATTGGAATAGTTGCTTCTCAAGTCAGCTAAATGACATTTTAATGATATTCATTGCAACGTGCTTAGTTTTTTTATTTGCTGAGTTATAGGAGAGTCTTTATCACTAAATGAATACAGTGTATTTTATTTCAGGGTGCTGAGGAATAGCTGTGATCACTGAAGAACTGGTATTACTTGCAGAATTTAATAAAAAACCCACCAAACCCACTTTTCCCTCTAAATCAGGCCTGAATCTGTTGCATGATTCAGATTGATTGATCCTCCACCATAGGACATGAAATAGGTATGTCTCTAATATGACTCATGAATTTCTAATGTAGCCCAAACACACAATTATCTCTTGGGGTCTACACTGGGAAACATCAGCAAACACATTTTTATTGCAAGGGTGACCAAGAACTGGAACAGACTGCCCAAGGAGGTAGTGGAATCACCAGATGGCTTTTGAATATCTCTAAGGATGGACATGGTCCTGGGCAACCTGCTCTAGGTGGTCTTGCTTTAGCAGGGGGTTCAAACAAGATGATCTCCAGAGTTCTCTTCCAACCTCAATTAGGCTGTTGTTCTGTCATACCTATGTAAGCATGGTGCAGGAAGGGAAGAGAAGGCAAGGAAGAATTGATGAGAAAGGGGGATAATGGGAAACCATTTTCTATTTCATTAGACTTTTTTAATATTCTGATTGTAAAGACTAGCTAGCAAAGTAGTGTAATAAATCTTAATGATATGAACTACAGGGCCATTGGGTATTTACTAATAGTAGCAGAAGCCAGTTTTCCCTGTTGGACAAACTGAAGATGATCTGTCTTGGGGCCTCTATAGGAGAACTACTATCAGTGGACTTTCCAACAATAAGAAAGTTTCTCCAAGATTTTGAAGGCTTACCAAAATCCTATGACTCTGTTGTTTCCCTATAAACACTACTTTCCATCTGTAATTTTATTTTTGGTGGTGCCAGGGGGGGTGAAGGGAGAAAGGTTGTCTAAATGTTTTCTCTGCCTTCCCCCCTGCTTCTTCTTTTCCTTTCAAGAAATTAATAGGATGACTCATTTCCTACTCTATGACTTGTTCTCTTGGGTCATGTTGAAGCTTCAGAAACCTGGCCACTGGGTCGTTCCAGCTTGCATGCCCAGGTTTCCTACATGCAGGTGGTGGACATGATGAGCAAATATTTCTCACTGCAATAGGGAACAGGGATGAGGTCGGAGAATGAGCACGGGCGGGGAATTTGGGAAACACTCCGGGGTCACAGCTGCATCCCTGCACATTCATTCTTTTCATCCTGCAGTAATTCAGAGCTCATGTTTTTGGAGTGACCATGTGGACAATTCTTCCATTCCCATGGTGACACTTAGATCAGAAAACGTTCCATTTTATATGTCCTTGATCATCGCAGGTAGCAAAGTAGCTCCCAATGCTTTTGCTCTTTGTATTTTCTATTTCTTTTTAGCTGATGGCATGATTATCATCAGATATAGTCACAACACAGTGCAGAATTAAACTAGGGTATTACCACTGTCAATTTGTCAACTGTCAACATCTTATTTTGTTGTTTGGTTTACTCTGGGGAAGCGTGCCTTTTGGATATTTTTAAAACAGGGAGTCTCAACTCTTGTGTAAAGCAACCTTAGTGGTTTTTCAAGTATAAGAAATTTCTTAGCCTGAGCTTGGTATGAGGACTGAGGGTCTTCTGAGAGACACACAAATGGCTTTCTTTCTTCTCCCACTCACACCTCCCATTTTCAGTTTTTGACAAAAATTCTGTTTGGTGTTCAGAAAATCTGGAGTGGCATTCCTCTGTTCTTACCCACAGTCCTGTTTTTCTCTAAGAAAAGAATGATTTTTATTCTACAAACAAAAAATGTTGCAGTAGCTTTTTAATCCAACATTAAAAATCAAAAGAGATTGAACTATTCTTTTTCTCTCTTTTTTTTTTTCCCTTCATCCTGTCCACTAAAGCATGTTTTCTGGCAAATAAGAATCTGTGTGACTTCAATGTGACTCTTGTATTGAAATGATGCAATGATGCTGTATGGTACTGACCCCTGGCTATTTTATTTTCACTGCTAGAATGCCCTATCATCTAATTATTTTTTTTTTTTAATCTACTGAGATTGCAATTTGAGTAAAGGCAACCACGCAATCATATTTCTACTGGGTCTTGTGCCAATACCCTGATTCTGGCACTGCAAGTGTTTAACAAAATGTTACTTATACTAATTTCATCCAGCTTCCAAACTTCTGTTCTTGCTTTCTTGTCTGAAAAGGGTGAGACAACTCCCGAGACTTGAAACTTAAATTTTATTTTTTAACCTATTTGTTCAATTTTTTCACCCTGAATAGAAGGATGTTCTGAACTTAAAATTTCTAGTTGACATCTAGTTCATTGCTGATGTTTGATTCCCACTACCAGTCTCTGTGTACTCCTGAGGCTCTGATATGACATAAGCCCTATAGACAGCACAAGGGGAGAACACCGTCAGGTGATCTGCAAACTCCAATGGAAGCAGGCAGCAGGGTTGGCTATTTTCCATGGAGCCATTTCTACACCGGGGATGTTTCCCGCCATAGACAATAAAAGGCGTGATGGGTGCATGTCCGTAATGCCTGAGCCTGACATACCAGAAGGGGGCAGTTAGAATAAGCTCTTTGCTAAACCACATGGAACATGTTCTGGAAAAACAAATTGCATTAAGCTGGGGAAAATGCAGCTGTGCAGCACTTTGGCACATGGAGCACAACTCCTACCTGATGCCAATTCTGCTTTGTGTACATACTGTACAAACTGGGAGAGAGCATATAACACAGCGTATGGTGTGTTGGATTATCACCTCGTTCAAATCTCTAGGCAGTCATTTAGCAACATGTACCCTGTCAACTCTGTACCAGGTCATGACCAGTAACAGGATGATACCTTGCTGGAGCCAATTGTGTTGAAAAAAAAAGTCAATTTAACATGAAGCAAGGAGACAGGAGAAACAGTTTAGCCAATTATGACTTTTAAGTATAGTTGGTGAAGACTTCAAGCCTGACTTACATGGAGGGTGCTGTAACCTACTCATGGCTACAAGGCTGGCAAAGAGTAGAGTAACAAGGTCAGTAGGAGAACATGGAATCCTTTAAAATAAAATGTGTCTGCCAACCTAACACAGTAGACATGTTTTAGAAGAGGGCAAGAAAAACTCGATGATATCAAAGGTCCCTTCCAACCATGAAGATTCTGTGAAAATATCAGTACAGATTGGGGAATTAATTGTTTGAGAGCAACCCTGTGGAGAAGGACTTGGGGATAGTAGTGGATGAAAGATTGTTGTGATGAAAGCTCAGGTTGTGAGCTGGCAATGTGTGCTTGCAGCCCAGAAAACCAATCATATCCTGGGACACATAAAAGAAGTGGCCATAATGTTGAGGGAGGTGATTCTGCCCATTTACTCTGCTCTTGTGAGACCCCACCTGGAGTACTTTGCCCAGCTCTGGGATCCCTAGCACAACAAAGGTATGGACCTGTTAGAGTGGGTCTAGAGGAGTACCACAAAAATGATCAGGGGGCTGGAATACTTCTGCTAGGAAGAAAATCGAGAGAGTTGGGTTGTTCAGCCTGGAGAACAGAAGGCTCCAGGGACACCTTCTTGTGGCCTTTCAATATATAAAGAAGATGGAGAGAGACTGTTTACCAGGGCCTTTAGTCACAGGACAAGGGACAATAGATTTAAACTGAAAAAGGGTGGATTTAGATTGGACATTGGTTTGCTGAGAACAAAGTTTAGGTGAAAAATATTTTTTAATGCTAAGTATAGGAAGGTGGAAACTGGTTTTGCTACCAGACTTGATTAGTACAGAAGTGCTGATGAGGCACAATCAACTAAGGATATCAGGAAAAAAATATTCAGTGTTTAGAGGAGGCCAAGAGGATATACTAGCAAAGAATGTGAGTGACTTCTGTTTCTCACTAGATCAGTGATAATCTGGAATCGCCATACTGACAGTCTGATTATTAATTTACAGCTGTGTTCTTCTGCGTTTTGTAAAAACTGCTTTTGTATAAACTTTGTTTTTCTCATTTGGGTTATGAGACCTATGTATGTCAAAATAAATGCAACTCTAAGACCATCTAAAATACTAGTTATTTACTGTTATGGGGGGTGCCTATGCTTGTGTGTAGTGTTGACTCTAATGCATTTTTGTTGCTGGGGGTATGAACAGAAAAATCTGTAGTATGTTCATGCATGCAATGCAAAGGAGGTTTAAGAACGGTGGTACGAAACAGTAACAGTATGGTTGACTCATTGGGTGAATATAAGGTTAATGTATTTAGTTACATGTTATGAAACAGAAACAGTTAACAGTGTCAAATTCTGAAATCTGATTTTAAGGTTTGATTTGTATTTCTCCAGTTTTGTACATTTTCTTTAGTGTAATTTTTATGGTTTTGACTGCTACAGATTAAGGCCTAATAGTTGAGACCTCAGGTGAAAAATGATGTATGAAGTCAAATCTGTGTTATTAGGAACTTTCCTAGGAGAATGTAAATGGCAAAACTTTAAAAGTGTGAATTTTAGTTAAATTACTTGTTAAATGCCAAAGTATGTTCTGCACACAGCACAAGTACAGGATGGATGTTATTTCTGTTAACAAGTAAACTAACAGTGTTTGTTTGTTGTTTTTTTTTTTCTTTATCTGTGAGGAAATATTTTACTAAGCAAATTCTCCACTTACCTATGCTTTTTGCCTCTTAAGATATGCTGAATTTCAGCATATGTACAAGAGAAACAATGTAGGTCTCAGAATTACATGGCAGAATTCAACAAGATGATGAAAATACTATCCTTTACTAGCCTGGTTTAAAAAGAGTAACAAATCCAGCCTTACTGTGTGTCATAGTAAAGCAATTGATTTCAAAAGATGAAGACTTGAAATGGAGAGTTTGACTTTATTGGCTAAGGTATGGCAACATGGAGGATGAGAAAATAGGGTAAAAGTTAATGTCAGAAAAGGTAAACTATCTGGCAAGTGACTTTAAGATGAAATATATTTTTACTCTGAAAAAGCTCTCTTTTTCCCTCCAACAAAGAGAAGACACTGTGGGTTTTATTTTTATTTTTTTTCTTAATGTTCCCTCCACCCTTGTAACCTATTGCTGTGTCCAATTTGGCTATTTTGCAAGCACAAGTTAATTTACAACAGCCTTGTGTCTTCTTCCTGAGACTGAAAAGTTCACCTGAGGATCTTTGCATTAACAACTATAGGAAATATTCCACAGGCAAAATTAATTGATAACTCTGAAACCAGTATCAGATGATGAGCCCAGATACTTCTCTAGCTTTACGTAGGCATAACTGTGAGGGTTCTCTATGCCAAATTTTTGCCCTTGTGGTTCACAAAGAAATGCAAGTATAGATGGATATTCGATTCTATGTTGAAACTTGTAGAACAGGTGGTATTTTTTAATCACTCAGAGGAAGGGATACAACATAAAGGGAGGGTGTTTGAGTGGTTTGATTGTTTTTTTTTTTCACCAGAATTAATGCTGTTTTCCTGTTTGTTTGTTTTTTTTTTTTTTTTTTTTTTTTGTAGTTAATATAACAGTTTTCTAATTTGCATGGCTTCCAGATTACTCTGCTAGTCTCAGGAATAACTATTAATGTGGTAGGTAGAGAAAGCATCTCTTTTCTTACCTTATGTATTTTGTTTTAAGGCTGTTCTTATCTCCAAACAGACATATATCTGCAGACCCTTCAAAGCTGGAGCAGGAGACATACTCCTCTCCTTTCTCAAATGGGTATGTTTTACCTCCTGAGAAATGACTTTTTTCAGCCTTCAGCTTCTCGAGAAACTTAGTTTGCTGTTCATATGTAAACCAGTGTCGGTCCATAAATTCCACATCAATCATCTAATTTCCTGCAACTCTTGCTTGCAAGAGACGTGAGAAGCAGCACAACTTTGCATGGGAAGCTTGTTTGTTCTAATGTTTTGCAAAGTCCACTTCAACTGTCATAAGAATTTACTTTCTTATAAAATCTTTATTATGGTTTAGCTCCAGTTTCAGTACTGTTCTTGGATTTGAAGTGTATACCGACTCAGCAGCCAGAGTACTGTTCTCTGGAACATGTTTTTTCAATTTCAGAGCAGAAACTACAATGACCTTTTTTTTTTTTTTTTTTTCCTGCAGGTCTGTCTTCATCTTTTGTTATCAGATTTTGTTGCACAGCTACATTTTAAATTGCACATTCAGTGATGTCAAAAGATCTTTGCTTAAGACATGTTCTTACAAGCAAAAAATTATTAGAGGTATTTGACTCCAAATAGTTCTCAGTTCATGTATCCTCAATCCATCAATACTGTGTGTTTTAAACAACTCATTTGGCAGTGAGCCCAGTGTGCTGACTTTATCAGAAGTATTACGTGCATATTTATACTGAGGCACATACAGTTCTTATCCACAGCAAAAAATGATCTTGTACAGCCAAAACCATCTTGCATGTTAAAGGAGCACTGTCTACAGCAGCTGGATTTCTGCATTGGAAATCTGAATATATGTTGTTCATATACAGATATTTCCTGAAGGAACATACCAGGTTTGCTGTACACAAAGCAGACACTGCTGAAAGCTTCAGACTTGCAGTACATGAGCAGAGTCCAGAGAGTGTGAGACATGGGTGGGCTCACCTATATGCTTGAGGTCCATTTGCATTGCCAGTGTAGATTGAACCTGTCTTGTACTGAGTGTGCACTGGTCATCAGCATAATCAAAATCATTTATCTAGGACAACTGAGGAAGCCTAGCTGGAGCTTATGCTCTGCTCACCTGTTAGATGTTTGGGTATTTGGGGCAAATATACTGCATTGGGTGTTGCTAACGTGGGAATAATGTCGATTATTAAGGCTACAGCTTTTGTCTAAGTGGACCGGTTATACATGAACATTTTTTTTTTAAGTGACACAGATCCATGTGTTCATTGGCTCATGAATGACCTTAAAGCATATTGTCTGTTAAGGATGTGGGAGAATGTCAGCTTTGAGCTTCTGGTGAGTATCAACTAAGATAGCCCCTGATGAGTTCCCATGTTTATGATGTTTTGTGCTAGCAGGAGTCATCCTTACACCCATGGGAGTTTCTTGTTTGCATCGTGGTACTGCCATAACTTCAGTATTCTCTACAAATTTGGTTTGTGTATAACTAAACTATTTTTGAGTTATTTGCTTGAAGGTAGGCTCTTCCAAATTTGTGGCAATCTAGCTGCCTCTTAGGGTGCGGTTTAGGACTTGAAGAAACCTTATTACATGGACTGTGTGGCACCTGAACTGATCTCTAAGGTAAAGCCTTAGCTGAAAATCTTATAGGGTACAGCTGAAGGAAAGAAACTCTTGTGAATATTTGCCACAAGGAACAGTAGATAACTGCTGTGGCCTGCAATGCGCCTTTCAAATGAGCACATAGTCATATAGAAATAAAGTCATTTCATGTTGTAACAGAATGTATGTGAGGATATCTAACAGAGCCTTCATCTGTATTTATCCCCAAAAGGCATCCTCCCCACTTCCCTATCCCACCCTTGAGGGTTAAGGTATTTTTGTGGTCATTTTTTAAAATCTCCAAATGCAATGCTTTAGCGATGTGGTTTTGTTTAGCTGCACATGTATTTACCTAGTTTTTTGGTCTTCCTATGTCTCTTGGTTTCTGTAAAACCACTGAAAAGAAGCATCTGGAAACTCAAGTGGATATCTAGTTCTGTCCATAGTTTGCCTCAGACAGCAGTGCTTTGAGAAACACCATTTTGACCTGGGAGAGGGGAAAATAATTCTTATCCACAATGTTGCACTTAGATAAGGCCCTTTGCACAGCAAATATGGTTTAGTTTAAATTACTATTAGGCCTTGTGCACCTGGAGAAACTTATGTGTTTGTGTTACAATGCTTCCGTCTTCTGAGACTGAAAAAACAAGGGAAGAGACAAGTTTTATTGTCAGATGGATGTTTGTTTGTTTTTGTTTTTGTTTTTTCTCTGAATTATGATTCATTTCTGGGATATTTGTGCTCGCTGTTTGCAATCAGCTTGGCTGCAGTTGGTCATGAGGAAAAAATCAGGTTAAAATGTGCACTTTGAAAAGGAAGACAAAGGTTCCTTACAAGAAAATACCATTTTTGGTGACACTGACCCTACTGATGGCCAAACAGTGTTTGGTTGACTGGTGGTAATGGAAATTTCTTGCTTTTGAAATGCCAGAATGAAAGTGAAGAGGAAAAAAAATACCCTCCCCTTTTTATCAGTATTCTTAGTTTAGAGAGTCACTGTTTAAAAAGTCATAGTACAACATGTAGTTTATATTTTTCATTCACTTTGGAGAGACTTAGGATATGCGAAAGGACCTTGTCCTCAAGGATCTTGTCTCAACTGGAGTGAAAACCTTTGTCTCAGAGGAGCTTGTGGACAGTGGTGTTAGAGCAATGCTGTGTACTGGCTGGATTCTTGTTCAAGATTAGATAAGGCTTTTAATTTCCAAGATTATGCTTCAAAGTAGTCCCAGTCTCATTACAGGTAATTTACTGGGGTTTTATATGACAGACACTTGAAATTTCCTGAAATTTGCAGATTAACATGCTGCTGTCTAAAACAATTGTTGTGTGCTGGCTTCAGCTGGCTAGTAGAGCCAAATCTTGTACACGAATGAGCTTGAGAGACACATGAGGCAGTCCTTTGACCTGATATCATAGTAATGGGCAGGCTGGTAAAGGATGAAATTCAGCTGCCTGTCTTCACTGGAATTTGACAGACAGTGAGAAAATAAATTTTAAGGCTGAGAAGGAAATAAAGATTCTGTTTTATGAAAAATTAAGGCTTTAAATTTTTTCCTATTAGTCCCACATCAATGCAAAGCACACAAGAAATAGTTAATTAGCATACAGGGGAGACGATTTTGCAGAACTGAAACTTGAGCCTGACCCTGGTCTTTGTGTTTCACTACCAAGTTACTGCATATTGAGTTTCTCAACAGAAATCAGAGAGAAAGACCATTCAGAATTTGAAAACTCTGTGTCAAAAATTTCATTGAGCTGGCTACAAAATACAGAATCCTTCAACTTAAAGTTTTTTTTTTTGGCTTGGTTATAGTTATAGTTGGTTATAGTTATATGTTTTTCCCTTTCAGACTTTTCACAAATATTGATGAATACTCTGATTAAATCTAGTCTCCAGTATGGTGGAGAAAGTTGCACTCAGAAGCTGGGAAGTTGCAGTCCATCAGTGCAGCTATTTGTTTAGTAAGATTCCAGCAAAATTTCCAACATAATACTTTGAAATAATAGATGTTATGGTCCAGAGCTGACCAAGAATCAAAGAGAAGAGTCTTGAATAACCAAGAGAGTATTTTTTCTTTTTCATATTTTTTTTTCATGTGCAAAACCCTCATAATGATCCCTTCTCTGTTCTGAAGCATGCTTCAATGGAAATGTCAGGAATGGTGTCCACTCCATAATGATCTTGCTTGTGTAAAACAACTTTCATATCCATTTTAAAGACAATAGTAAATTCTGATAAAGGAAAACAGGGTGTGTTTTACCCTCTGGAAATAGTGTGAAAGAAAGGTTATCCCTCGAGCACTTTCTGTGCAGAAACTCACCTCGATTGTTTTAGAAGGGATAGATTCATTATGTTCACTTACATCAAAAGTCATCTCATTTTATCTAAGGCAGAGTTTACACAACCTTGGTACTTCCCAGCTGGGGATGTTGAAGTTTCTGATCTCTTTATACCAGAGCAGAATGACCTGCTGTGCTCCTTGTCTGGGATTCATGTTCTCTGTGGTACCCCATAAAATAGACTGTAACTCAAAATTGATACATCTTGTGACATATACTGCCTTGTCTGGGGATTTTTTGAAGGTAGCACTAACTGTGCTCCAGTTAGTTAACTTCTGCTTGGAGGTTTTTATTCAGAAAAGAGAGCAATGTGAAAATCTGTGTATCCATCAGTTTCAGCATTTACATTACAGTCATTTCGCAATATTTTGTAAAGCAACATCAGGTTGAACTCCTTAACATGTTGCTTGAGGACCTGAAGAAAATCTTAGGAGTTTGAATTTACAAGGAGGGCCACTGAGTCCAGTCTTATAAAAACACCTGAAATGCTTATGTATATATGCCAAAAAAAAAATTCCCCAGTTCATCAGATCTATATATTTTCTTAAGCCTGACCTGCTCAACATGTGACTAGCTCAAGACTGCTAGTATAAAGACTGAATCCACTAAAAACCACAGGAGAGAAGGAGAAGTCATGATTGCTGTCTGGAACAATAGCAAAGAATGGGATTTGGACCTCAGCCTCATTTTGTACTGGATGTGTGCTAGTTTTTGCGTGATATACTTTGTTTCAAGCAAGGAACACACTCTCATTCTCTCTCCCTCAAAAGAACATATACCTCTTTTATTTGTATTCTTCTTCCTTAGGGTTTAATCTGAAACCCAATTCTTGAGACACTGAAGGTGTAGCATACTGAAATCAGAACCAAGATACCATTTAATTTCACTTTAATCTGAATGAAATTGAACTTTTCACATTTTTTTTGCACTTTCTTTCTTTCTCTAGGTTACTTTTTTTTTACTTTTTTTTTTTTTTTTTAATCTTGGGGAATATGAATTAATTGTGCTTGCTGGAAGTATTCAATGGAAAGTATCGGTTTTCACTTAAAGAACATCAGTGGAACCAAACAGTAAGTTGTTGCAACACAAATGTGCTGCCAAGTGTTTTATTACAGTCCACCAGATTTATTTAGATTCAGATGAATGGATGATGTAGGCAGGAGACTGGTAATTAGAACTGTGTTAAATGTTTGCATTGACTCTTAAGTCCATCTGAATTGAATAAGATGCTGCTTTAAATATACTTTATGCAAACTTGAGTTAATGTTGTTTTAAGCAATGGTGAGGTAGGCGTATCCTTCCCAGATGTCTTTGTCAGCCTTCCTCTTTTGTATCCCATGAGCCCTGAGGAAAGGAAAACCCAGCTTTCTGGCACCCCTCAGTGCAAAGAGAATGCACAAAGAAGTCTAGTTGGTGGCCCTCTGAAAGATGGGAAAAACAGCCAGCTTACGCTCCTGCAAGGCAAAGCACAGCACGGAAGAAACGGAAGCAGAAAGGAGGTCGTCAACCCACTCACCTCCTGGAAAGTGCATGGGGATAATTAGTGATTGTGTGTGGGAGGAATTTTCTTTCTGGAAAGAGAAATGATAAATTAAGGAAAGATGAAAAGGTTCATTTATTGACAATGCACAAATGACAAATCTAACTATAGATCCAACTGAAAACATATCTTGTGGTTGGAGCTAGCTGGCCTGAATAAACCAACAATCAACACTCTAACCTGGTGTTTTCAGAGCAGACGCATTTACTTGTGTCTGTGAGATACTGAGACTGATCACACCCAGCTTGGCTCTGCTTTCTCCATGGGACTATACATGTGGCCTTATTCCTAATTTGGTTGGGTCCACAAGTGGGAACTGTTTTCTAGGTAGGTAGCTGATGTCCTCCATTGAGCACAGGCAGTTTCTAAGATGTTCCTTGATTTAAGTTGCAAAGACTGTTGAGAAAAGGAAGGTTTGGTTTATAATAATCTAAACGATGGTACAAATATTTATAATGTGCAGGACTACTTGTTTATCTCTTTAAGTTGTGAAGAGAATTGTATGTAGCTTCAGTCGTATCGTTCCAGTATGGAGTTCTTGACTAATGCCCTGTACTTCCGTAACATCAGACCATCTCAGAACTGAATTTTTTTCTTAAAAATTCTGTTTTCACTCTTTATTGCTCTGTATTATGTAAATTCAGTGGCAGACTTCTTGAAATCATCTACCTTTTACTGCACCTAGCACCATATGCTGGGAGTGTATATCTCATTTTAAAGAATTCCCATGACTTTCAAAACAGCTTTTGAGTATTCAATTTATTGATAAGTGCTTGGTCGGTTTTGACTTTGACAGCTGCATTGTGGTTTTGTGGCCAGCAACTGTCATGCTTCGAAACAATTTCTCTGTTTTGTAATGGACCTGGGCAGTTGATGGCCAATAAATATTCCTGAAAGTAATTGAGTGTCCCAGTGTTCCTATCTGAGTATACTTTGGCTAAAAATTACTTACTGTTTATCATTTACCTTCTGGAAACTCCTGAAAACTCTTCCCTGAAGAGCAATAAGTCCTTGTAAAGTTTTCTGGGAAGGGGGAGGAGGAGGGGAGTAAAGGGGCTGAAAATCCATTTGACAAGGACATTTGAGAATGTTCATAGATTTTTGTATAATGATCTTGGAACTCATTATGATGATTTCCCATTCTTTTTCCCACTCAAATGGCTTTATTGTGTCATCTATCTCCTAATTTCCTTTTACCTTTCTTATTCTAATAGTCTTTTCAGTAGATATCTTAACTATATCTAAAGCTTTGTGTAGAATACTTATTTTTAATATCTCAATAGGGGCCAGAAACAAGACCATCCACTTAAAATGAATGTGTTACTGCCCCATCTCCCTTGTGTTTTTTCTTGCTCATGTGGTCTACACATGGGACATCTTGGCAGTGGACCTGGTTACAAGCACTGGAGGCTTTTAAATTAAAAGCTTTTTTTTTATATCCTGTGTTCCCTTATTTGAATTTTAACCCACTCCTTAAATGTTACATGTTGCCCGTGTGCACTAATGCACCACTTCAGAAAGAAAAAGAGATGCAGGGAAAACCAAAACAGTTGTTAACAGGCTACATCTATTGACGGAATGTTGACATTCATCTAAAAATTAATTTAGAAATATTTTTTTAAATGTGGAGTACTTTCTAAGTTACTGAGTGTATCATGGGCATAATGCATATTGTAATATACATGTATACTTTATTCTACAGACTGTAATGTGCTCAGGAGTCCAGTGAACTTGAATACAGCAGTAGTTTTCATGCACCAAAGTGTGTGCTCATGTATCTGCACACAGTGAGGTTCTCAAGGATACAGGAGAGCAGGTAGAAATGGATAGAGAACACAGGAAGTCCTGTAAGGTCACAAAGATCTAGTGCATCTGTATAAAAGTTATGATGAGGGAGCTGCAGTTAAAATGCAATTCCAGTGAAAGAAGGCAAGTTCCCTCTCTAAATAGGCACATACATGAGAAAACGGGTAAAGAAGGTTTTGTTTGCTTTCTAAAAGCTGGTGCATATGATGTTTATCAGAAAGCCATGATCCTTACATACAAATATGGCCGTAGGTCAACATAGGCTTTATTCTTTGAGTCCTATTTTAAGCTCACTGCTAACCCTAAAATGTACACAGAAGAGCTGATGGGAATTTCTAGTGCCTTGAAGGCAACGAACCAAAATAACTGTGCTGATTCTGCTGTGGACAAGGGATATCTTTCTTTTTTGGTACAGTACCTTGAACAGAATACACTATTTTGACTAAAGGTTGTACTTGAAACATATATTAATATCATAAGGGTGCACATCTAAGACAAAAAAAGCCAAAACTGCTACTGTATATATGTAACTAGTCAAGTTCTAAGGTTTCTACAGGATCTATGAGATCCAGTATCATCTGTTCTGTTGCGTGTGTGCAAAATCAAGTCTTGTGCACAAATATTTTGTGTGTGTGATTATTAGCTTTCCTCTATTGGTGTACTAAGCCACTGCACAGGGGAATTAAGACACATTATAAGTGGATTTGAAGCAACACAGACCTCTTCGAAAACAAAAAGAAATAAAAAAATTAAGATTGTAAAAGCCTAAACTGAAAAAAGAAACTTTGCCCTGCATATGTTTGTATTGGTACTAATGAAACATTTAAATGTGTCATATTACATTGCCCTGATGACACAACTTTTTCCCATAAAATCTACAAATGCAGATGTGATCCTTTTTTGCCAAAAGCTCCCTTTCTTGGCAAGTACATTGGACCATTCCCAACACACTGGATAAATCCAGCCATAGGTAAATACAATATTCTCTAACTAACTAAAGATCAAACAAAGTTGATAAATTTATCACGTGAGTATAAACCTACTGCATTTTCTCAATGAGACAGTTTTGAATGATGACTTCTGTATTTTATTTTATGAAGACTTCAAGAGATCTCTCTTTTAACAGACAGATCCTCATAAATTTTGTCATTTTTATCAAGGTGTCGTACACTTAATGCTACTTTACTATGAATTTTGGTACTTATTTACACTTAATGTTGCCAAACAGCCAGAAGTAGCGACATTTTAAACACAAAAATTGACAAATTAGGCAAATCACTATTATCATGGTCATCCTCAATGCCCAGAATGATCATGGTCTAATACACTGTACACAAGATAATGTTTTCACATAGTAATTGCAATGACTTTGTCTAGAAATCTGTCTTTCAAGAAAGCAGAATTCCAGAACCTGAAAATTAGATGTTACACTTCAAGCTAGAAATCTTGAAAGAGTTAGGTATTTTATTCACTGAAATAAGGGCCTGAGGAAGGGGGAGCTCACTTGCTTTTGGTTCTCTGGAAAGCTCGGTATTGCAAAATATGCAGTATTGCACAGTATTTGCTATTGCAAAACTTCTCTAGAGCTGGTGCTCGGAAGGTATGAAACAAAGCCTTGGTCATAACCTGCCCTTTTCCCCCTTTCCAACTTCATGCTGTGATTGAGCAAATAGAGCTCTCCAGAGTTAATGTCAAATTTGGAAAGACAAATGCATGTTTTCTGACATTGGCATAGAAACTTGAATGGTAGTAGGAAGTCTTCTTCAAAAAAACAGAGGAGCATGAGTTGGATTTAACCAGTAAGTTGTTCTTTCACTGCACAGTTACAGTTGATGAAACCCGAGCTCTAGCAAAGACAATGGAAAAAAAATCTCACAGGGTTTGAGGTGTCAAGACTTCACAAAATTTGAAATTTTGTCAAATTTGCAATGTTTGTCCAAAGCCACACTGTTGCACCAGGTAGTACCAAGACAGAGACAAGCTTAGTTCCCCTTATGGATAATGCTGGAGAAAAAAACCATCACCCAAACATCTTAGAGTAGCATTATTAGTTAATAAACTCTCTCTCACAGGAATATTTTTAAACTTAGGGTTGATACTGGGCTAAAAGATCATATGGCTACTTAGGAGTTGGACTGTGGGCAAAGTGACCTTTTCTGTGTGAATACACCCCCCGTTTAACAGAACCCACCCCATGGAAGGAGTGTTCAGTTGCACATGAATAGAGGTATGGGTGACTGCATGTTTTTAACATGTTAATAAAATTTGCTTGTTGGGAGTTTGATCAAAGCAGTGAGTTGAGAGGCATATCTGATCTGAATTTTGTTGCTGTGAAACCATAATATCAATAGTTACTGTACTTGTTTACCTTTATGTTATTATTTTTAGACCCTTAAATAATAACAGGTTTCCCTTATAGTTTTGAAGCTTGTTTGCCACAAGTGTAGGCAACTCATTGCAACACTTTGAAAAGACACAAGAATATATGGATACAAAACCGTCTTTCTAAAATTTTACATAAAATTCTGGATGAAAGAATTTTCGGAGCTGCAAATGGAAAGGTCGTCTCATCCTGAGAGTGAGTCCAATTAAATTCTGTGCTCATGCCAAGAAAACTGATTGGCATACAGATTAAAGCCAAACCCAAGTCTTCTCTGAACATTTTCTGACAGCCATGAACTTCGACAGTTTCAGGCGATGAGTTTTCCAAGTTGTGTTGGAGGGCTTTCTATAAGTTGTGACAAATGAAAAAGGAAAAAATCATAGCAAATGAAGAAGGGGAGATGGACTCATGTTGAGTCTCTTTCCTGATACTGTAATTTCCAAAGCAACAACAACAACAAAAAGCAACAACAATTCCCATTCTTCATCATAAATCAATAAAAAACATTTTTCCTTAACATTTTTATTATTCTGATAACAGCAACTTGACATTTTTGCATTGGCTCAGTTAAGTTTTTCCTATCTGTTGCCTGCCAGAAGAGAAAAAGTTCCTTAATTTTCAGCCATCTACTGGAAAGTGGTTTTTTCTGATTATTAATGAATGTGCACATAGGATCATTTCATGTTATTAATTCTGAATTTTGCTAGAGAAAGCAGTATAATGGTAGAGATCACGTATGGAAATGGTAGGTTATGACAGTAATAATAATAAAAGGTTATACTCCTTTTCTTTAAGTTGAAGTTATTGGTTGTGAAAGGTATTGGGGTGACAACCACGATGCATGAGACTTTTTAAAAGGTATCTGCTGGATTCAGCACAGGCAACAATCCATGTAGATTCTCCAAAAAAAAGCCTGCAGCTGACCTGCTAGAGAGGTCAAATCCCTTCAGCGGGTCTCTGAAAGACTCCAAATTCAACCATGGCGTTTTAGATCATGTGCTAATTGCAATTATTTTCACATAATGCCCTGGCAAGTTTATTTTAGTGATTTAAATACATTTTCTTAGGACTGGAAAATGGCCTTCAGCCTAATGTGTCTGACTATGCAGGTTTATCTTTAATCTTATATGCCTGCTATTTTCACATACTCCAAATAGTTCTGTAAGGAATCAAAAAATTGGATCTATTTCATAGTGATTGCCATCTGTTTAAATCAGGTTCTGTTTAAATCTGATTAACTTTAGGTTTATTTCTTTTATATGTGCAACCTAGAGGTGGGGCCACTCTTTCTCCTGTTCAATAACACTCTTACCAAATAAGAATTTTAAAAAAAAGTTAGTTTTAATCCAAACCATTAGCATTATGCGGTGGCATGAACGTTTGTACCAGTACAAAAGAAGGATGGGACTCCTTTTTCCACTCCTGATTTTGGCTTATATTGGTCAAATGATTGCCTTAGGCACTGGTGAGTCCACACCAAAGAAAAACATTAAAATGTTGAGCTGTGGGGAAAAGAGCTCAGGGGAAGCAAGGGCGGATCAGAAATTTCCATATATTGAAGCCAATCCATCATCAAACATAAACCAGAAATGAAGTAAGCTTCGTTAGGCCTGGTGCTTCAGAACAACTTGTCAAAGATAAGGGGTCTTTTAGGTTGAGTTGAAGGGTCCATAGTAGTTCTTGCACTATCTAACTGGTTTGTTTACTTCAAATAACAGTGTTGGCTCCTTTACATGTGTAATTTATACCTCAGGTACGTCATGGTGATGGTAGTTTACCCCAACAGTGACTTCTGTACAGTTTCCAAAATGAACCAGGGAAACAGTGTTGTTATGTTTGTGCGGGTTTTGTTGGTTTTTTAGCACTGTAAAATTTAATCAACTGAAAAGCCCATTTTTGATGACTTGGATTTGAAAATCAGTTAATTTAAAACACCAAAAGAAAACCTGGGAGTTCACATAGCAGGCTGGGATTATCCTGTCTCTAATGGACAAATGAAGGTGGTCATGGTTTTGCAGATTGTTTTCAAGGGAGTGGTGGGCCTGGAAGGCTCAGACTTGAGCCAGAGGTGATTGGGGTCAAAGTTCTTTCTTGCAAACCGTGAGAGTTTTGGGAAAGGAGCCTGGAACATTAATAACCAGAATATGGTTCTTATCTCAAATCTATGAGACTTGCAATATCTCCTTCAGTAAATGGGAAAGAACAATATTATGTTAAGCTTTAGAGGCCAGACAAAAGCCATACACCATATGTAAGACATTAGTTGTGCGTGTCTGTGTAGTCACACACGCACTATTCCGTACACTGGTTGTGCAAGGTACAACACTACATTTATCTTTATGTCACTTCAGCCTGCCCAGCTCAGTGGCTTTTGAGTGAATTCAGGCAAATCTCTCTGCTTCCCAATGTTCACTTTCACAACAGAGACAGTAGAAGAAAACCTAGTTTTTTCTCACTTTAGTGAAAATTGGGCGTTTTGTACAAACTGGCAGAGTGACAATGGCTGAAGTACTGGGGACATGTTCTTCTGCGATCTCTCCTGCAGGGACAAGAAACTTTGGTAGAAGGTATAGGTATCTTTAACTGACACTTCTGCTTCCTAGGTAAGCATGAATTGCAGCCTCAATATAACAAACCTGTGAGTTAGTTCAAAATGTCCTCACTTTTAAAGTGTTTGTTCTGATTAAGAAAGTGTTTCTTATAGCAATGCTGCAAGGTGAGAGAAGTCCAAACTGGTCAGATTTTCTTACCTCAGGTGTTAATTCCATGACTAAATTTGGGGACTATTCAAGGCACTTCCGTTTACATAGGAAATGCAAAGATATGCTCTTACACAGCCTGAGTGGTTTAGGAAGATGGCCTCTGCCAATCCAATTGATTTTGCACCGTGAGAGACTGTGTGGCATTTCAGTCAGATGGCATGAGCAGATCTAGTACATCAAAGTCACTGGAAGAGAGGTACCTGTGTCTCACCCCCTGTCTCCAGCCAAGCAGCCCAGCTTCTTCCTAACTGCTGTGAGCCACTTCAGTTCACTGAACGGGCTGAAAAGCAAGTAGTCCAACATGCAAGAATAAGGTACACAGAAAGGCATAAGAAATTAGCATTCAGACTCTTAATATGAAGCACAAGATAGTGATGTGACGTAAGCATTTCTGTCCCTTCTCTGCCATTTCCTACAGGCTTTATTCTACCTTTTTTCAGGAAGGTAACTGTATGCTAAGAGACACATAGGGTTTTTTGCATCTAAGTTACATTTGCTTGAGTAAAAGTTATAGTCCATATGCAGTAGGAGGTTAATTCTCTTAGCTGGTCTATGCCTTTACAACTGTTGGTTTGGTTTTGTTTTGTTTTGTTTTGTTTTGTTTTTTTAACAAATAAGTTTCTTTGCATGAGCTGCATTGATTTTGTCATCTTGGTATGCCAAATAATTTGGTGCCAACTTCAGGGTAGTACATCTTGTCAGGTGGCATGTTTTACTTTGTATCAGAGATGTGTTCTTCTCCCAGCATAATGTTGACCTACGCTAGTGTGGGCCATTTCCTGCAAAAGGACAAGAAAAGGCAGAACAGAAAAAACCCCTTGTTTCTCGTTTGCAGTTGGACTTGATTATCTTAAAAGTCTTTTCCATCCTAAATGCTTCTATGATTCTGTTCTCGAATACAGGAGTAAAGTTTCCTTCAGTTACCACCTTTCCCTTTTTCCTCATATCTTTTACTTTCCTTTGTGCATCCTGCTTTCATAAGGGTTATGTTGCACATGGAGGGAACCAAGTATAGATCCTGCACTGTTAACCTCAGCCCTGTAAACATCTGTCAGCTATTCCCTTCTCTACTTTCCTCTAGTAAAAAAAACAATGTTGTTTTTCTTTTACATGCGCATGCCTTTAATTTTCCTTCTTTGTCCTGAAGACAAACTTTCAAGAGTTTTCTCCAATTCTGAGGTTTAGAAACTTTTAAAAAATGAAAGGTGATATTCTCAAGTAAGCATATGCCTTCAGAAAGGGAACAGGAGAAATCTCTCCACTGCTTCAGTTCCACACATCCCTTTAATGCTGTTAAGCTCATGATAAGCAGTGATATTAAGTATAGCTTAAAATAACACCATAATTTGGTGCCATAGACTTGAAATTAGGATTTAGGAGATCTTCCTTTCCTCTGCTCTTTTAGTCTTTCTGACTGTAAGTGGTATTTGTGTATTTTTTAAAAATGTAGCTCATATGCTATGATTAGGTGCTGATCTCTTACCTTTGGGTCTCTTCAAGTGCTTTCACAAAGTGATTTCACACAAACCAATAAACAGTTCTCAGGGATAACCTAAGAGTACCTTTAGGGAAATATATCCAGATGAAAACCTTGCTAACATTATACACTCTCCTGTTGGTATTTCCATGACAATTTATTTGCTACTAAAGGCTCAGGCCTAAGGTAGCAATACTGTAGTCTTGCCTGTTGTAATTATCAGTTGGTAAATGAATACAGAACTTTGATACATTGCAACATTTTTTTAGAACTGAAGTTAGCAAAAATTATTATTTTGTTTCATTTTATTTTTTAGGATTCCTGTTGTTGGCAAGGAGACAGATTTTTCTCCATCCCGGCATTTATTTTTTTAAAACAGTTCTGCTGTAGAAATATATAATTATGTGTGGGTAGACTTGGCATGCATCTCTTCCCCTTTAGGGATTTGAAGAAAACAAGCCTTTTCAAATACCCTTAATAACGTACAGGTAAATAATGAGTTCAGACCAAATAACTGCTAAATATGAGAAAAACAGCATATTTCTACTCCTACAGCTAGCCAGAAAAAGATCAGTGATTACCCATATCCTGCCAGTGATATTTTACACAGACCTCTCTACTGTTTTCAAGTGGGAGATCAGTGCCTAGCCTGATGGCAGGATGTGGACCTTATAAAGTATTTCCTGCTGAAAAGAGCACTTTGGATTATTGGGGAGGCTAAAATGTCACTTAATGAGATGGATTATGAAAAATGGACTCCTACACACTCAGGAGTAAGTGCAAACTGACAAAAGAGGTCCTGATCTTGCAAAAACCCCTTATCAGGCATATCCCCAGGTCAGTAAGAAGTCTTACTAAATTCCAATGAGACCTTCATACAGACAGACTTTGTGGCAACGGGGGCTTGGCTGAAAAGGAGAGCACCACAACACCCAAGCCCGTGACTGTGGTCTAACTGTTTACATAGTGGTGGCTCTTAACACGGGACTGTGCAGTATGTATCAGAGCAACCAGCATTTCTCCATAGCAAATGGTAAGTGTAACAGAATAGGCTTATGTGGAGGTTGTTCCTCTTTTGAAATCAGAAGCTGGGACATAAGACCTCTAGAGGGGATGGTAAGCGCTGACCACATTTGTTTACTTTTCTATGGGGATCTCAGCTAGGTTTCAAAGTGTTCGCATGTGATGCAGAAGGATACTAATAGCTGCGAGAGGGAAGGAGGGACTGGTGAGAAATTGTGAGCCAAAGGCTGACCTGCAGTCTGCACTGAGTTAAAGGAAGGCACAAGAAGACAAGAGCATCTGCCACCTAGGGAAAACAGATGGGAAATTTGGGCACAAATATTG
The DNA here is from genome assembly GCA_033628505.1 of Tringa tobata. NCBI lineage: Eukaryota > Metazoa > Chordata > Aves > Charadriiformes > Scolopacidae > Tringa > Tringa tobata. The sequence continues at coordinate 2,735,257 of JAHREE010000574.1, read as the reverse complement.
CTACATGATTCTTAAGGAGTAAATAAACAAGATTATGCAAAAGCCCATGTGTGCATCTTAACCTCAGTTTCTCAAGCTAATGGTAACAAATGTACAGTTGTACTCAGATCCTGAGTAATCTCATTAGAAAAAAATGTCAGAGTTATGCATAGCGTGTACGGTCAGCCCAATTGTCCTGAAAGAAAGCAAAAAAGGGTTTGAGCTATTTCCCATGCTGCATTGGGGACAGAACCAAAAAAAGGGAGAGGTTTCTGTGAGTGCTGCTCTGGTCCTCAGTTCTCACTGCAAGAGCTGTGTCTGACCATGCAAGGTTTTCTTTTTTAAACTTAAAACTTCAACTGACAGATGGTAGATGCATATCTTTAGCCATAGACCTCATAGCCTTTGGCATGTATTTTAGCTATGTCTTCTAACCTGTAAACTTCTCTCTAATGTTTTTAAATTGAGCCACAAACAATTGAACCTACTACTTTTCTCAGTCTATCAGGTACCTGGCCCCATCATCTCTGCTTGATTGTACTGGCTGAGGGAGTGCATTAGTTGTTTGAGACAAAAGAGCTGATCTTCCTGCTATTACCAATAGCCAAATACATACACTGAATGTTGGGTAGTATGACATGGCAGCACTAGAATGGTTAAAATTGATTTAGAGGCACTATGGACTGGATCATGTATGGTAACAAGTTATGTCAGCCTAGGACTGCCTTTAAGGGAACCTAGAGCAACCTACATTTCGGTTTGTTTGCTTGTTTGATTTTTGCCCTCAGAGTTCCTAAATGGAAATTGTGCATGAGTGTGTAGTATCTGAGTAGTTCTTAACATACTGCATTGGTCTTACTTTAATGCTGCATACGCACAGAAATGTGGGCAATACGTCCAGAGTGTCTAGGTTGTGTCAGGTTTACTCTGTTTGTGTGTGTGTGCAGACCCAAAGGCTGTACATGTGCACTGGAGCTGCTCTGCATGTGCTGCTGTATGGTTTTGTTTGGCCTTCTTGGGCAAAAGCTCACAGTGCTTAATTTCTGCTTATTTAAAATTCCTGGATAGAAGTAAAGACTATGAAAGTCCAGACTCACCAGAAACACCTGCCTTTGAGATAACTTGGAGATAAGAGCATAGACATTGGAAAGGCTGCTCCTAGAGAGCTGAAAGTATCCTCCTAGTATCTTCTGATGTTTACTGTAGACACAAGATAACTTACAGCCAGGCTTGTCTGCTTGTTTGCCATAGTGCCTGTGTCATAAACTGATTGCACGTGAGGAGTACTGAGATATCAACCTACTCTGTTAAATAGTCCTATCATCTCCGCTTCCGAGAAGAACAACTATTAAGCTGCTATATGTCTTTGTATTTGAGTACATCTTTCTACTTTAAAGACAGTAAATAGTCCTGTAGTTCAGGAGGATCTTAGGAAGTAGGCAGCACCCTCTGTCATCTTTTGGCTATATAGTAGCTTTCTGTTTGTGTGTGTGTGTGTGAAAAGTAATCTTTAATACTTATTTTAAACTGGAATATATGTGAGTTAGTATGGCTTCCTTTTCATACCTTAATTTCATCTTTCTATCTTCCTAAATGGAATCATATGAATATTTTAAGAAGCAATCTCCACTTTTTTCCCTACAAATTCCTAGTAATGATGCTTCAGTTCAGAAGATGGAAAAAACTCTAGCTTTCCTGTTTTAAAGCTGGTTAGTTTATCAGGTTATAAGCCTTCTCTAATTTCAGCTTTCTGTTGTAGTGGTAATGATTGCAAAAGCTAGGTCTGGGTTTTCTTCTTTTTTCTGGTACGTGTTCACATGCACTATAGACTGTCTCTATCAAACTCCCAGGAGCGCCATGAACTTTATTGACAGATCTTGCAACACAGCTACCTAACAAAGTACCTGAGAATGGTGGAGGGGAAAAATGGGAGGGGAATGAATTTACCGCCGTGTAAAGCCTGTATGTTCACTGATCTCAGGCAATCTGTAACAAACCTTACTTTCCTAGAATATAAGTTTTTGAGGTCAGAAGGCTGAAAAGTGTTCCAGAAACGGAGTCAGGCATGAAAGTTTTCCTTTTGTGTTTTGCCAGCTGGAATCAAAGAGCCTCAGTTGTCTCTCCTGTTTTATTTATTTATTTGCATATATTATCTATATCGCAAAACTGTTCTTCTTTCATCCCTATAATAGCAGGCCTAAGTAGTTTGCTTGACCTTTAATGGAGGTTTGTGGGAGGGAAAGATGCCAGAGCTTCTGCCCTGCTGTTCATAGCTGCAGCTTTATCTCATCTTGTGGCTCAGAAGGCTGCTCAGCTTTCGTCAGAGTCAGAAGTGAGGCCCCGCAGGGGCATGCTATCTCTGGGCTAGTGAAGGGGTGAAAAGGAAAGAAAAAAATTATCTTAATGATGGGCTATTCTTCAGCTTCTCAGCTACCAGCATAATCTGCCTAGATTGGGAAAACATTTCCTGAACTTTCAACTAAAAAGAGACCTTTCCTCTGGCTCTCTCTGTTTTTTCTTCCCCTCAGTGTCATGAAAAATAGAAGTTAGGATAGCCTAGTAGGATGCACTATACTAAGAAACGATCTATTTTTCAGGCATAGATGGTATTCAGCAATGAAAGAATAAAAGCTTAAACGCCACTGTCATCTAAGCAGCAAGTCGTGTGTTGCTTTGACTGAAGGGTGAGCCTAAGATGCTGTTTAGGTGCAGTAGTGTGTCCTTGTTTGTTCATTTTCCTGTGCTTAAAGCACAGACACTGCAGCAAGAACAACGCAAGTCCCATGTTAAGCCAAAAAGCTCCAGTGTGATCTAATGCAGAGTTTGTACTTTCAGTTCTCTGGGATTTCAGCAGGAATTCTGGAATGTGCAGCTTGTTTTGAAGGGTCAGTGAGCGTTATCCCTGTGTCATGATCATATAGCTATTACCCTGAAGTGTTTTAGAACACCAGAAAGTCAGTTTTAATGTGCCTACCATTGCCAGTTGTCTGGGGGTCAGCTCTGCCTACCCATGCTCAAGCTGAGCAGTGCTTCACTCCAGCTCTAGGGTGTCATTTGAATAACGACATCAGGGTGGGCTGGCCTTTTACACTGTTCATAGACTTCTGTCAGAATTTTTGCATTTCTGGGTCCACAGGTTTTGTTCCAAGCTCTAAGTAATAACTTCTATCTTGCTGTTAATCTTGGGGGAATTCCCAATGCTCTCTGCTCTGGTACTAGCTCTTCCATATACTGGTACTGATCCAGAGGAATAAAGCATTCAGCAGTAACTACAATCCCACACTTTTTTTTTTTCTCTTATGTGTACTCAGTTGTTTTCCTTCTGATATGAACAGTTTTGTTACTCCAGCAGCTTAGTAAAACCAAAAAAACCTGCAAGAGTAGCATAGCAAAAGGAAAAAAAACAAACACCTTTCTATTCTTTCATCCAGTTTCGTGTCCACTTTCTCCCTCGTTCTTAGTGTGTGCAGAATTGCCCCTGTCCCAGCAACAGCAGCATTTCTTCTGTGCTGGTGCCTGATATTACTAATATTGCTTTGATACAAAGCTTACTTCAAAGCAAAGGTAGTAATATCGGTATGTTAAGTGACACTTTCATGACCACTGATTATTAGTCAGATTACGCTAACAGCTTTTAGAGTCTCTTACACCACTTTACATAACATTGACTTCTTATTCAATGCTACGTAATTCAGTCATGGCTCAGATTGATATATGTTGAAGGAGACATGGAACTTTTCTTTCTGAAAACCAGTTTACCACATATGGGAAACATGAAAAACTGTGGGTTAGGTATGGAGAGTGTGGTTCGATGTCTACAGCAAAGTAACATCGCAATTCCAGGTAACTGTGGTTGATCTAGGACAAAACTGATTCCCTGAGTAGCGATATTAGCACATCTTACCATGTAGGCTAATTGGCCCTGCTGCTTGCTCGTGTAGCCTAATACTACTTGCTGCTAACAGACATTGTGATAACTCCCATGTCTAACTGCAGTATGCCTGTTAGCAAGATTAGTCAAAACAGCTGATTGCAAATTTTGCATGCTTGGGGCCCATGTGAGGGGATTCGACTCACATAATGTAAACAAGACTGCTATTAGATTAACTCTCTGTTCAGCATGGGTGAGATGGGAGAGATCTCGAGTCCTTAATGAGTAAGGCCTGTTTCTGTGACCCCTATTTCCTCTCCAGGAACTTCCAGGATTAGGCCTAAATTCATTAGGAACATTATCCTCCGGAGTCGTTATCAAATTAAGCTCTGTAGAGCAGCTCTCAAAATGACTTAGTGCATCTTCTTTGGAGACAAAATGTCCTCTGATCCAGCAATTCATATCTTGTTTCATAACCACAAACAGGTCAAGTACCAGTAACCTTTTATCGTCTCCTGTGAATACAAAGAACTCTGCCTGAGCTAAGTTTGGTACTAGGCCATAAAAACCCCATGGTATTTGCGAACAGAAGACATTTATACGTTTTTGAAGTATTTTGGCAAAGACCCCACAGCAAGGACAGACAGAGTAGAGCAATAAGCCGGAAATGTATCATTAAAGTTATGGAATAGGCTGTTCTCTTACTGCCCGCACCAAGGGCAGAGGGGCACATTTGGGTCTTAACTGAGAGGCAGAGTCACAGTTCCCACTAATTAAGGACAGACAAGTCTGATTCGGGGAGTTGCTATTGGTCAGTTTGTGCGTTTCAACTAAACTCTGGATTTCTGGAGAAATTATTGAAGTAGTAAGGTTTGTGGATTCTGAGAAAATAAAACATTCGTCCCTTCCGTATCCTAATAGTGCCCAGCATTCCTTCCCTGTGCACATTACCTTTGTTCTTACACCTACTTCACCATGGAAAAAACAAAGCAACTAATGGTGGCAAAAAGGTAGAACAGCCTTTGTGGGGGGATGGAAGGAAAAACCAGCAGAGACAGCACCAGGCCATGCACGGTGATGCCTCTAGATCTGCCTGGCTCCCTGGTGGCTGCTTGACTACCAATTGCTCACTCTGCATGATTGTCAAAGAGTCTTGGGAAGAATAAATGCTGTGAAATTGGCTTCTTGCTACAAATGAAGAAATACTGCATTTTCCCTCTCATAAAGTTGCAAGTGCCTTAGGGCAGTGAGGAGTCTTGACTGGTTGTGCAGAGAATGCACTCCTGCTTGTAATGTATGCCCATGCATCTATGCATTAAACAGGCAAAGTTTCAGTTGCATGGATTCACCTTAGTGTTAAAATATTGGTATAAAATTGGGGTTAGTTAGGGCAACAGGATTTAGTGCAGCTGCAACTGCTGGACTCGGGAGCTGCTGAGCCACTTCTGTCCTGCAGGAATGCTGTCTATTGCTGAAGTGTGGTATTGTCTGCTCTCACACAGCTGTGGGCAGTCTTTTCACTCTCAAGATATCTCAAGATTTTGCCTTTTGTCATTTTGCTAGTCCGGCATATATCCCAGGACTCCAAGAGTGATGCTGGAAAGAGAATATTTACCATGTCCTCGTCCCTCCTCCTTCTTCCTCCACCTTTCCTTCCTCTGCAGTCCCCTGGCAGGAGGTCCTGGTTCATATGGGAAAATCCAAGTGCTTTGTGGTTGTCACCTTTTTTTTCTTTCCATGTTTGTATAGGCCATAGCATAAAGGGAGGCCGACATTGAGACAATACAGCACCAAAGCCATCAGTCCTAGTAGGCAGCAATAACAATTCCCCCCTTAACCTCTCACCTCCAAACTGCTGGATTATTTTCCCATTCTGCTCCCTGCAGAGAGTTCACTTCTCCCACTTAGAAAAGCTGAAAAAATGGCTAGCTGGTACATTTCCAGCATGAACAATCCCATTGATTAGGATTTATAATCACCTACCTGGGTTATTAGAAGAGTACTTTAATAATAGCAAAAGGTAGTGGCTGATTTCTGTGTACCAGGACATACAGTGCAGAAAAAAAAAAAATTAATCTCTAAAGGTGAGGAGCTGAACTTTGCTGGTAAACTCCATTAGTTTATACTAACTGAATATAAGGCTTATTGGTATTAAAATCTCATCGGCACATATGGCAGGAACCCTATCTTTGAGGCTTGCTAATAGAATCACTGAAGAGTGAAACCAAAATGTACAGAATTAATTCCCCACTATATTACTTATCTAAAGAATGTCCTCTAATAGATCAATGATACTCGTTTTTCAGTTTATACATTGCACACAGAGCACTATTAGGTTAATTTTTTCATAAAGCACTATACTAGCAAACCATTTTTTAGTATATATCTCTATGATATCTGTATGAATTTCTGTGTGTGTACCCATATTTAAAATAAGTTTTCTTATATTTGATGTAAATTTTTTCTGTGTCATTGCTTTAAGGGTAAACTCAAGTATTTGAGTATTACTTAGCACTAGGCACAAAAACCCAATCAAAAATAATCTGCGTAAAGCACACATTTCTCTGGAGATAAACTGATTTGGTCTGGGGCTTTAGCTACATGGGAAAGAATACAGGCTAAATCCTCTAGGCTCCAGTCCTGCAGGCATTTTTACACAAGTATAATTACTTGCAGGGCAAAGCTTTGTTAGGCCTAAAAGCCATAAAAATATTTACTTCAGTAACTCTATAAACAACACTAGCCAGAAAGAAACTAAAAATCATCTATAAAATGATGACACTTATCTAAAGATCAAGAGCTAAATAAACAACTTGTTGGGTGACATCTCTCAGATTAATGATTGGTAATAAAAGGAAAAAGATTATAGAAGCTTACAGTCCCTGGATTCTTTCCACATAATTTTTCTTTTGTACATGGTAAATGGAGGCAGATTCACTGGTTTAATATCTACTAGTGACATTGTGTTTAAATTAATACTAACTGTCTATGTAACTTAGAGCAAAATGGCTGTTCTGTCAGACAAACATATCTTGAGATGACATCAAATCCGCATGGTCTCTGATGGAAATCTCAAGTAATGTTCTGGGTTTGCTTTCTCTCAGCACATCAGTTATAGCTAAGTGTTGCTGCTTTGCAGGCAAATGTTATTGCACTTTGGGTTATTGGGCTTGGACTGACTGTTTACGTACTTCAAATACTCGCCATCACCTATTTTTTTATAGTGAGAGGCCCATGCTGTAGCGTGCGTAGTATGGACTGTGAAATAGAAGGGATGTTGTCCCTGCATAAAGTTGCTGGTTTACCATCTAATTTTATTACCAAAAGATACATTTCCAGGCTGATTATAATTTAAATGTTTTTTACTTCTGTGAAGGAGGGTTATTTTTCTTTGTTAAGAGTACTCATTGCCCTTTTTAATTTTTGGTTTTGGGTCACAATATTTTCAAGACATTACTTTACAAAAATATTAAATCAAACCTTGCATGAAGATACCAATTCTGTTCATGGCTCTGAGCATTTAAATACTGTTGACTCTAGCATGGGTTTCTCCTGCCTGTCTGATAATGTTTCTAGCTAAGGGAAAGGCCACACTCAAAAGTAGTGCTTTAAGCAATACACTGCTTCCATGTTTCTAGGAAAAAAGTGGATAAGAACTTCTGGAAATGTTACTGATTGTTATACATATAGCAAGAAAGAGTTAATCAACAATATTGCATCTTATTTTGTCATGTAGCATTTTACACCACTGGGACTATATCCCCAATGATTGCAAATTGGCATCAGTCCACCAAGTATAGAGAGTTACAGCAGCTGAGGTTTTGGCAGTATTTTCCAATTGTACATTGTATTACAAGTGGTACATTATTTCAGCGCTGAAGTTTTATCATATCTGAAGAATCCCTTTGTACCTGAAGCAGATGGAACATTCTTCCTGATGTGGAAATAAACAAGAACCATGAAGTGCTTACCTCAAATCACTGTAAATAGTTACTTCAGGTTTATTTTCTTCCCAAGACTGCTGGTTGCTAGAAGATACGACTCATTATGTGTACAAGAACAGACAGTGTGTCGCCATTGTACTGAGTACGTGATTAATAAAGAAGCCTATTTTTAACAGTAAAACAATGCACTATATTTAGAAGTAAGCAAGCAAGCGTATACAGATTTGGCCATATTAAAATGCTGCAGATGATCCTGAGCTGACCACAGAACTCATTTTTTGTTATTTTGAGGATAGTTATTCAGGCAACATAGGTTCACGAGAAAGTCACCACAAGAAAAACAGTATATGTCATCTAACTCCCCTTATTCTTTATGTTGCTAGCTAATTATAAACATTCAAGGATCAACATAAGAGACATTCAAATAAGATTGATTTAATTAATTTGAACGTGATTTTTAAATGTCCTGCTTGATAGTTCCCCAGGATTTAATAACATCGATTTTGTGGTTAAGATATTCTTTTATAATTAATTTATAGTAAGATTGGCTTCCCCCTCACCCCCTTCCCCCAAAGCTTTTGACCATGATCGCGTCTTGGCCCGAAGAGAATGGATGAAGTTTTCTTTTGGGATACATTCTAGAAAATTTACCCACTTTTATTCTGAATAAAAAATATCTGATAAAAATGGCAAACAATCATCTGGCTAGTAAGGTGTCCATTCTCTGTTTAATATGTCTTGCATGCTTTTAGGTGTCATGAGGGATGAAAGCATTGCATGAGCAATCGTTCTTCATGCTCATCTCCTGGAACTCTGGGGTGATAAGTGTTGCTAGATCAAAGCACAGTCTTCTTGGTATTTTCTGTTAATATTCAGCCTGAATCCAGGATCTTGCAATGAATACAGCACAGATGCAACCATCACAGTTGGTGAGCTTTGTCTGTGTTGACTTCATTGCAAGATGGTAGGCCTGAAGCTCAACAGTGACTCCTAAGTAACCTAGCCAAACCCTAATCCTACAGACTGCTGAGCATGTGGAATCATGCAAGGAGGTTCATTGAAATTCAATAGGACTTTGTGTGGGCATCAACAGAGCAATGCTGTCTCTGTGCATTGACTGGCAGCATTAGATCCTTACTTTGTTATTCTGTACCCTGCTTAGATGACATTTCATACAAACTTTAATGTCTAGTTTTGGTCATATATCATTGTAAAGAATCATCAAATAGCATGGTAAGCATTTTTTGCAGTTTCTTGGCATTTGCTTTCTTTGGCATTACAGTCTTGAAAATCTAGTACATTGAAGTAGAAACCATATGTATGAAAACTACTTGCAGCAAACCTGTGTAAAACCTTCCTTTTGGAAAATTATGATTATAGTTGAGGAAAGGAAGAAACAATAAACGGACCCTGGAGAAAAGGGTGAAAACATAGTAAGACCATAGGAATTTGGTATTTGTTATTATTGCTATTGTTGCTGTTATATTGTAAATTCACAAAAGATATTGTATAACATCAATATAATGTGCTGGAACAAGACTGAAAGTTTGCAAGACCACAAGAAGTGTAAAGAGAGTTCATTCATCTTTGATACGATTTGAAAAGCTTTATAGATTTTTTTTAATGGTAGTGGTATTAGCGTTTTTAAATAGTATTTTCTGAAATATTTTAAATAACTATGAATCACAATGGATTTAGAACTCTGAAGTGTCTTTTTGAGTCAAAGGTAACAATTGTTTTTTCACTTAATAATGCATGTGCTTTTGATTTGATTATAAAAAAGTACAGCTAGGAAGAACTTCATAGGAATATAAACCTCTTTTTCATCTCCTAAATTCTCAGAATTTTTTAAACAGAAAAACTGTGCCTTTTATTTCAAATTTTAATTAAAATTTTGAGTAAAATGATTGGGCATTGTTATAAAGACAGCGGCATATACAGCAGATAGGAAATGTACGAAGGAAGACATCGGTTATGCAAGTATCCTTTTTATACACATATATATCTGTGATGGTTCAAAGTTTTAGTTTTACTCTTTTTGTGTAGAACATATACATAAATCAAGGCTTTTTTCACTTTTTTAATTATTGAATTTCCAAATGGAATGAAATACTCCATTGTTCTTAAAATTAGTCAAAATTTTAAGACACGTAGCATTATACTTTCAGAGTTGAATCTTTGGTGTGTTAATTTTTCTGTCAGACTGCAATCTGCCCTTTCCATATTCATTATTGCATTCCAACACCTTTTTCCCTAACCTCACATTTCTGCCTGATACTAGTTACAGACAACATCCCATTAAATATACTATTTGGCATTCTAGGCTGTAAAGTGATAGCACCCATTCACCAAAAGAAAAGGTTTTTTTGAATCTTTTTCATTGCCAAACAGGAAATGCTATGAAGCTACGGCCATTTAAATGACTTGTTAGGACTTTTTCCACCTAGAACCCATCAGTAAGATTGTCCCTGTAGGTGGGATTTCTGGAAAACAGAAATACTAAAAGAAATCCCAGGCCCAAGTAGTTTCAGATGTTAGCAGTATTTACATGACCTTATTGAACGTGCTTATCTTTTCTGTTTGTGCAAGAATGATGTTTCTAGGACACTGTACATGGTCTGCATTTTGAATGAGACATTTGTAATTTTTCCAGAGCTTAAATGGAAGAATTTTATTTATTTCATTTTCTATTTTAACTAGGTAAGATAAATCGGAAACCAGCCACAAATGTAACTCAGGCAGAGAAAATGTGATACAGAATTCACAAACAGGAATACCAGTTCTGGTTATTTAAAATCAGGTATGGGGAAAAAAATTTCATTCGTGATGTCAATCCAGTTTTTAGGGGATCCAAGTACAATTAGCTAACAGCAAGGCTCCCTGCCAGTGGAAGAAGTACTGACTTTTAAATCTGAGACATAAATGGGTGTAGAATCAGACTACACCCTTAATTATTTGTTTTGTTCTTTCTATAATATGTGGCACACTGTTGAATCTGATGATGATTTTATCACTATTTATGTAGGATGTATTTTTTTTTAGTGACCTTGCTTCGTTCATGCTTATTTCGCTTTTATAATTGCCTTCCAAACCATTTGAGTCATTTGGAGTTACTGAATGTACTCAGTTGGAGCAGTGTGTACTTGGATTTTCTGAATTCTTTTAGTATTAGTTACAAACAGTCTGAAGACAATGGTAATCTTTCCAATCAGTCTATCGGGAAGTAATAATGATAAATTCAAGCATAACACGACATTCCAGCATTAATTTGTGTTTCTAGCTCACAGAATGAAAAAGATTGTATCATAGAATCATAGAATCGTCTAGTTTGGAAGAGATCCTTGGGATCATCGAGTCCAACCATCTACCCTACTCTATGAAGTCCTCCCCTACACCATATCCCTCAGCACCGCATCCAATCGTCTCTTAAACACATCCAGGGATGGTGACTCAACCACCTCCCTGGGCAGCCTATTCCAATGCCTGACCACTCTTTCTGTGAAGAATTCTTTCCTAATGTTCAGTCTAAACCTACCCTGTTACAGCTTGAAGCCATTCCCTCTCGTTCTGTCATTAATTACCTGTGAGAAGAGACCAGCACCAACCTCTCTACAGTGTCCTTTCAACTAGCTGTAGAGAGTGATGAGGTCTCCCCTCAGCCTCCTCTTCCTCATACTAAACAGTCCCAGCTCCTTCAGCCTCTCCTCGTATGATTTGTTTTCCAGGCCCTTCACCAGTTTCGTCGCCCCCCTCTGCACTCGCTCCAGCACCTCGATCTCTCTCTTGTATTGAGGTGCCCAAAACTGGACACAATACTCGAGGTGTGGCCTCACCAGTGCTGAGTACAGGGGAACAATCACCTCCCTACTTCTGCTGGTCACGCTATTTCTAATACAAGCCAGGATGCCGTTGGCTTTCTTGGCCACCTGGGCACACTGCTGGCTCATATTCAGCCGCTTGTCAATTAGAACCTCCAGGTCTCTTTCTTCCAGGCAGCTTTCCAGCCACACCTCCCCAAGCCCATACCAATGCATGGGGTTGTTGTGGCCCAAGTGCAGAACCTGGCACTTGGCCTTGTTGAAACTCATACCACTGATGTTGGCTCAATGATCCAATCTATCTAGGTCTCTCTGTAGAGCTTCCCTATCCTCCTGGGAATCAACACTCCTGCTTAACTTGGTGTCATCTGCGAACTTGCTGATGATACACCCTATGTCCTTGTCAAGATCATCAATAAAGACGTTAAACAGAAATGGTCCTAACACTGAGCCCTGAGGCACGCCACTTGTGACTGGCCGCCAGCTGGATTTAAATCCATTGAGCACCACTCTTTGGGACCTTCCAGTCAGCCAGTGCTTGAACCAGCGGATCGTATGCTCATCCATTGAAGAGAATGAAGAGATATGGAGGAATAAGTAGGTATGATTGTAACATTACCTTTTAGTAGCACCAGTCGGGAATCTTGAAGTAGGAGATGGTCTGCATACCTATTGGTGTGAAATGTCTGAACACAAGATCTGGTCTGCACAGCACTCACTCAGGAAAGACCGTCCTCTACTGCCTTAATTCATTGAGCAGCTCCCAGGAGAAGCTAGCCCCTTGTGTATTTTCAAGTACCTCCGAGCAAACCCTGACTTGATAACTATCTGTCCTTTACAGCTCTCTAAGTTTCAGTAGGTGTGCACAAATGCCCACTGGTGTGCTGAAAAGGGGGAAGGACCAGGATTTGATTTATTTCTATACATTGTGATTCTAAGGCCATACTTCCATATCCTATCTTCAGCAGCAATGAGATTAATAATAGATGCCATTTGTAGACAGCTTATTTGCCGGAAAAAGTGTAAGTGGGAGAGAAACTGCATTGAGTTCACCAGGGGAGCCACTGAGGACCAACTGCAAGACTTCAAGTATGGCTGCAAAGGAACGCCCACCAAAAACACCTTCTTTGGGAGCACTGAACTGCTCATATGTATCATGCTCCCAGCACATGTGTTCCACAGGTGATACATGTCCAAGCCTCACCATCTTTAAATGGAAGCCACAGCCTGTTAGATACCAGCAGCTCCTTCTTTTCATTCCTGTGATAACATGCTCCTTGCTGCTTCTGCTGGTGGTGTCACTATTGCTGCTGGTGCTGTTGGTGCTATTGTCACTGTCATCATTTTTCACATCTGTGCTCAGGAGGACATTATACTCCCCAAGGTCTGTCTTCCAACCAAATGAGATGGCTTTGGTTAGGTGCTGGTCAACGTGCAGGGCCTAGTCCTGCACCTATGAGTTCGTCACAGAGTTTTACACAAAGGCCGAGGTCAGCTATGTGCACTGAACAATTAACTAACCAAGATAACTTCCTAAGGTTAACCTGGGGCTAATTCAGAAATGTTTAGAATTTAGTTAATTTGAATTTTCAGGATAAGGTAGCCTTTGTACTTGCCTTTGGACGGGCAGATAGCTGGCAAGTTTTCTGGCCCATGAAGTTCCTGTCTGTGGAGCTACTCCTCTATCCTCTTGGTGGAGGTTGAGATGAGGAGGGAGAAACAAACATCTGACACATAAGGAAGAACCTGCCATTTACAGTTAAATTATCTGAAATCACTAACTTTATTTTTGTTAGGCCTTTCTAGGCCCCTTCTGTTCCCCCTCACCCAACAGGAACTGTCAGCTGTAAAATAAGACAGACAGTCTGGCTCCACCTTTCCTCTTGACCAACCTTGCAGACCGCGGGTGGTGGGAATGGAGGCCAGCGACCAGCTTCTGCAGGAAAACAGAGTCTGAAGGTCATAGAGGTGGAGGCTGTATGATTTACTGGGAGGGGGTTGATAGCTCCTCCAAGGAGAAAGCCACCACTGAAATACTGAAAGTAGGGCGAGAACTTGTGTTGTTAGAATCTTGAGCATGGGTAGTTTGTTTGGGCCACTGACAGAGGAGAGGTGGAGAGGGCAGTTTGCTGCTTAATCCCGCTCTGTGACACTATGTTAAGGGCAATGAGGTGCACTCCCACCCTATTCCATTAGTCATGGACCACCAATGATGGGTAGAACACAAAGCTGTAATTTGTCCTAATCTGATGTTTTATCTTAAAACCTGGATTTTTAAATGGAGAATGAAGGACAATAGTCCAGTAGTGTATAAAAGCCAGTTAAAATTCACAAAACCAAAGAGGATTTTTAAACCACAGTGCTGTTGCTATTTGTATGAAGTCATAAGAGGGAAATGGATTAAATGGTCTTTGTCCTACAAAACTCTTAACCTTGGGCATCATCTAACAATAGGATGTGTGGAGAGAGATTATTTCTGACTTTCACGTCTCTTCTCCCAGAGGACCCACCTTTGTTCTTTTTGGAAAGGAATTCAGTCATCAAAAAAAAAAATCCAATAATGACAAATTATTTGGAGAATATCCACCAGTTTGTTTAGTTTTCTCGTTAACAGATCAAAGAAAACTTATGTAATTTTTATATAACATTCATGTATTCATACTTCCTTTCTCAGCAGAAGTGGTAACTTTACCTTCCCATGGTTTAATTTGTTTTGTTTTATTTTAATACTATTAAGAACCTGTTGTTCCAGCTGGGCTTTCTAAATGTCCTCTATTTACACAGTCTATCTTCACATTAACATGAAAATGTTTCTAATCTTATCATGCGTAGCTTGACTTGTGTACAAACATAAATTTTGACATTTGAATGGGTAGTGTAAATCTGTTTTAAACATCACTGGGATGAATGGGATTCTTGCCCTAGACTGCAACTGCTTTTCAAATGTGTTTCTAAGACCTTCTAAAGTCCTTAAAATTCAAGTGATACACAAACTCTTTGGTTTGTGTGGATACTTGGTCTTAACAGCACTTAAAGTGCAGTATACTACTTACTCATTATGCACATTTTCACTTACCTTTGCTAGTATAAAGAACTGGGTACAGCTTGGTTACCCTTTGTTCTTACTTTCTTCTGTTCTTATCCCAGGAGAGTTAAAATATTTGAATAAAAGCCATTTTCCTTCATAAACATGAGAGAAAAAATAGTAGCTGCTCTTGAGTATTTTCTGAAGACTATGAAATTCAATTTGTTCATGTTCCTTTTCACTGCTTCATTTTAAGATCTGGGCTCTTCCCCAGGTTCTGCATCACTATATTATGTTTTTATATTATATTTACATATAGTTCTGAACCTGTCACAGTTTAGAGCAATACACCTATGAATAACGTAAATAATTTATCTTGTTTATCCATGCACACAGTGTTTTATAAAGTATAGAGAAGTCTCAGGCCATTTGTCATGAAAACCTAAATTAGAACAAAGTCTAAAAGTGGAAATACAAACTGAAAGTCAGCATAGCTTGATAAGATTATTTGAACATTAAGCACCACTACTTTTTATTAAATATTCAATATTATTATTTGCTGGGTTTGAGAAAATCCTAATGAATTGGGATGTGCTGAAAACACTGCCAAGATTATATTTCTTGCAGTATTGCTGAACTTCTTGTGCTAACATGTTAGAAATGAACAAACACAGCGAAATTATGAAAAGCATTAACCTCCTTCTAGGCCAAATCCTTCACCAAGACTGTTCAGCCAAGCAGTAAAAACAATTAAATAAAACACACAAAACCACATCCTTCAGGTTATGGATGCTTGCACTAGCTGATCCAAATCTCTGAATGTTTTGAGGTCCACTTGTCTCAAAGAAAAAGCCAAACTATTGTGGACAGCGAATACATTATCAGTTGCTTAAGGGAGAGGTCTGCCACATATCATCAAGTGTTGCAACTCCTGGTTGTCTCTGTTAATGTAAGTAATTTCCTGTTCTATTGTATTATCACACAAAGCATCACGGAACAATTTGGTAAATTCATGCTGACTGTAATAATGGACATTACTTTTTTCTATTTGAAATAGAAAGGTCTTTATGTGTATCAATGAAAGCCTCCTCTTGAATTAGGGAAAAAAATAATTCTGGTGATTAAAGTCTGGCAGACCTGTATACCTCTCAAGATCAAAGTAGTGGAAAGAGGGGAAAGAAAAACAGCTTTTTATTTTCACAGTTATAGCAGCTTAAGGCAAAGGTACTTCTTCTGAAAGTCAATTATGATCAACATTCAAGAAGTTCATCTTAACATGTAGTTATTGAGGCAATATGCCCATTTTAATAATGGTGGTCCCACCTAGTAAATTCTGCTAAACTTGAAGATATATAGGACATAAGATGAAAAATCAACATGCAACAGAGGCCCAGGTACTCAGCTGGTGTTACTGTTAGTAAAGAGACGTGAATTTTCAACAGCTCAGGATCTAGACCATAAAAATCTGTCAGCCTGCATGACCTAATCTAACCTTCTCTGAAGTCAATGGCAGTATTTCCACAGACTTTAGGAGGTGTTGTGATGAAGCTCAGTGCTGAACTTGCAGTGCTTTCCAGAACACTGAAATGCGGAAAAGAGGATAATTTGCTTATTGAATTGCCAATTTTGTTGCTAGGAAGGAGAAGTTCTTAGTGAAGTATACAAAAGCTCAGGAAAAGTTAAGGTTTAACTTAGCAACAAGATTGTTGTAAAAAGTTTAAAGATTCAGCCTGATTTGGATGAGGTCTTGAGCCTACAACCCTTACTTGTGCTGATATCTTCACTGTTACCATTGCTGCGGACACCCATAACTCCCATCAACTTGAGGGAGATTTGTATGTGCTTAGCACTTCTCAGAAGCTGGACCTTGATGTTTACACACATCTTATATGCCAAATTTGCAGGATCACAAATCTGGAAAAAAGAAATTTTGACTATATTGGTCCTTTTGGTTTCTGGTCACACCAGAAATACTGAAAGAGTAGCTTTTCCCGTAATATTTCATCACTTCAACTTTTCTTCTCATTCAGCAACAGGATATTCAACAGCATGAGGAAATTAAAAATGATTTTTTAGATCTGATCCTGTCATTCAACCCTAATTCAGGTCTGTTGTCCTGTCCTTCTGTAGCTCTGAACCCACAGGCCTTGCTTTCAGGAGTGAACTATTGTTCCCAGGTTGATGTCAAGCACACTGCCAACATTCATCCAAGAAATAATATTTATGATCAACTTGTGAGAAACCTGCAGGCTTTCTGAGGATTTGACCTGAAGATTTTTGAGACTCAGGTTGTTAGTTCCTGTCTGTGTTTATTCCTTTGCCAGTCCAGCACAGGGATATTTCTGTAGGTCTAAACAGCACTGACTACCAAGGAACCCTAATATTTTTAGGCTGTATTCTTTGGAAGCACATGGATAATCAAAATGGAACAGGTGGGAGAAGAAAGTATTATTCCTGCTTTACTGATGGGAATGAGAGCCCAGAGCATCAATGCTTTCTGCACAGCCACACAAGGAGTTCATGGAACAATTCCAAGATCCCAAGCTAATGCAGTAACCATTGGGCCATTCTTGTTTTGAATGAGTGTGTGGAGCCATGCAATGTCTTCAGCATATTTGAAGCACCATTATTCAAGCAGTTCTCTCTATTTTTCTAAAAAAAAAAGTCGACACACACTTTGTATTTCAGAAGAACTGCAGAGACGTGCCCAATAAAAATACTCAGTGGCATGCTAATAAACATTGAACCCAGTTATCAAAAATTAAAAGTCTACCCTCCATAGAGAGCTTAAAGTACATAATATAACTTTCATTACGTATTTTGTAATGCCAAATTTCTTTAGAGGAGCCGTGGTTCTAATTTACTCTTATTTAAAAGCAAACTGCAAGGAAAACCACAAAATTCCATGAACCTCAGCGATGTGCCCCAGGGGGCATTTGGCACATTACCACTTAAAACCTATTTCATTCTCAGCCCCCCTGAAATTGCATCAGCTCCTGTTCCACTATGAAATATTAACATCTGCAGCCTGTACCTCTTGCTGAAAAGCTATGAGAACCTTATGGATGTGCTGGAAAACTTGTTCCTTTTCCCTGAGACTTACTGGAGTGCCACAGACTAATGTCATCCTTCAACAGTTGCTACATCTCATGCAGAAAGGGTTAAATCTGTTCGTTTCAGTTCTAGAGGCCTGGAAAACTTTGCGTTCAAGGTAGCCACATGTCAGATATGTGGAACTTCTATACATGTAGGAGAGATTATTCCATTTGCCACTAGACCCTAGCTAGGCAAAATTGGGATTAATATCATTAAATATTTTCAGGTTTTGTAAGGTTGGGTTTTAGGACAAAAGCCTAGTTAAACAATGTGGTCAGTATCTTCCTAATGTTAAATCTTTTTTTGGATAGAAATTAAATGAGAAGTCAGCCTGGTTTTGATTAGGTTTTCTTTCAGTGATTAACTCAGGTAACCATAAAAATTAGCTATTTTACTTTAAACAATGATGTGTTGGATAACTGGTAAGTTTTGGAGGAAAAAAATCCATAGAGCAAACTGCTAACTGTGTAGTAGTTTCAGTGACCTTTGATTGACTCTCTTTTTTGGCAAGTCTTTTTGTTCAAAATTTTAAACTTAAGTACTGGAAACTAGACATCTAAGTGAATCTTAATTCTTCAGGGTTTTACATATTAGATGTTCTTTTAATGTTACACATTATTTTTTCTCTGCAGTAGGGAAATACTTAATAAGAGACTCTTTTGCGCCATTTAAGGTGATCACCTTCACTGAGCACATCAAAATCTGAGATAAGTATAGCAACTAAACATATAAAACTATGATTTAAAACATGGGACTCTTTCTCCTTTGATTTTATATGCAGATCTGCAGCAATTCTGTAAACTATGGAAGTTTTCAGAATTGTAAACCCATCTATCGCTCCCTTGAGCAACGCTAGAATTACGAAAATTTCAGAAAAATGTTTTTTTGCTGCTGAAATGAGCAAGAAAACCTGTAGGCAGAAATGAGTTTGCATTGTTCAAAATCCTTAATGGTTTTTAAATTGTGTTGAATGTTAGGGCAAATTTGATTGAACTCAAGTGAAGGTTTTTAGTACAGATGTGACAGAGCTGACAAAGCATGCGGAGGGAGGTGGTTAGGTTCAAGCATTCTTCTACCAGCTTTAATATTTAAAAGCAGAATGGATGGGATTTGTGAAGTCTGTGATGATGGTGAGAATGCTCTAACAACTCAAGACAGGTTTTGAATTACAGAGGTCTCTGCAAACAACATATTAATGCAAAATTTGGATCTGTAACTTCAAAAAGACAGCAAAGGTGTTAAAGATATTCTAGAATTGGGATAAGAACTAGGAACTTGAAATAACTCAGAGAGATTAAAATTTGTTTTGAAGATAAATGATGAGAGAGAATTTGGAAGGAAGTGCTTAAGGTAGGAGACAAGTTTCCAGGTTACCCTTTTCTCACTTCAAGCTAACTTTAAATCCAAACAGCAAATGGAGTGTATGTATGAATTCTTGGCCTTCAGCTTTTATAGGAAAAATCAGAGGATTCTGAAGCAGCTAAGAATGGACACTTTTGTCCAGAATTGCTTTTTTTTTTTCTCAACCTTTTTTCCATTCATGTAATTTAAAATCTAATCTGAACAATTTAGCGTTTTGTGGGTGGTTTTTAACTAAATATTAATCAGCCTTTCTGAATTTCAAAAAGGATATAGCATGAAAAATTTAGCTATAGGTGTTTTGGCTTTCTTTAATTCCTAATAGAAGTCACGTTTCAGAATCTTATTCAAAAGTGTGTAAAAGCAAAGAAGTATCCACTGAAACTAGGGTTTCTCTTTGGACTCTTAATTTCATGTCTTAATTCTCTAAATAAATTTCTCTGTCATAGAATTTTTAGATTCTGCTGCTTCTTGGCAGTTCCCTGAAACAAAATAAAAGAAAAATTCCTTTTGTGGAGCAATTATTTTCCTCAATTCATGTTTGACTAATAACCATTTTCAGTTGTGCATTTTGCTGAAGCATAGGTTTGTTATTATATCCTTCAGTCTAAGTAGTATGTTTTCCAGAGTGTGTCACATGACAGTGACAGAGACATACAAAGTGCTTTCTGAGAACCATGTAATTACTCAGTAAATGTTTATTTATATTTGTGAGAGAAGAAATATTCTATTACAGGGATTAGTTAGTATCATGTTGCGAATCACTAATGACCTTAGAATGTGGAAAAGGAAATGCCTATCGATATAGCAGCTCATGATTTTACTGAACTCTTCCCCAGTTCAATCACATCATACATCAAAGGTGAAGTTTAAAATGGGAAGGTTACATTTGTTTGTGTGGTTTAATTGCAGATCCCTGTAATTCGTGTAGTCAATTCACATTGCAGCAGATATGGAATTTTTACCTCCAGTGTTACAAAATCTTTACTTTTTGTCTTAATGTGTTTTTTATCTGTTCAGTGCTCTGTAAACTAAGTGGAACTGCATAGTGCCTTCCATGTTGATCCCCTGAAACTCAGTCCTCTCTATTGTGTTGAGTAAGGCCCCTCTCCAGGTTCCACTGAGGTGCAGGAAAATATTTGTGCACATAGCAAAGGACTTTGACTCAGAATATAGGCTGAAATATGTTCACAGCAGGTGGCTACTAAGGCATGCTATAGGCAAAGTCATTGCAGATAACATGTGATCGAGAGACAATAAAAAATAAGCAATTTTTTTGCTATTAGTGCTATTAGTCTTATGAAGATTGATGCAGCTGCTCTCTGTACCTGCTTATCCAACAGTAGCCAGCTCTGCACAGACTGATAGCACCAGGTGGGAAGCATGCTTTTCTTCTTTCAATAATCTAAGAATTCACCTTAAGAGGCTTTAAAGGTGAAGAAATTCCTCATTTTCTCCTACAAAGTCTTTCTTCAGAGGAAGAAGTAGTCTCCCTCCACTTGGGGCAAGTTGGCTTGTATTCTGGAACACGTGGATCTTATGGTTTACTTAATTCACACGTCTTCCTGTGAGCACAGGGTAGAATGATATATTTTAATTTATTTGTCTGAAAACCAACCAATACTGAAAGAGAGTTAGAGTCCTCAGCTTTGTTTCTCTCTTGTGTAATCTCTTCTTTATTAACTTTAGCAAGCAGTCAATGCTGGCTTTATGCCAAGGAACCTTTTTCAGGTCATCCCAACCAGGAGAAATATTTTTTTTAACAGGAGAAAATAATTTTAAAAAAGAAAAGCCAAACCCAAACACTCTTTGGGAATAATTTCTTTTCGCCATTTGTATAGACCAAAACATCCCAGGTATATTTATGGCAGGGTATCTGTTTGAATCTGTATTGTTTGAAATACGTGTTCTAGTTTATTTTCAATAATTGCAAATCTCCTAATTTCTATCTTGCCAATGTAGATTTTAGGCTCTCTGGGGCAGAAGCTGTCTTTTCCTGTATCTGAGTACAGTGCTGGTTTCCATGTTTCTGTGTGCAGCTTCTTAATATTAGTGCAAATTAGCACATACACTCACTAGCATATATTATAAAACAATTATTTTGTTCCAACACTTTCATAGCATTTGAGAACAATTTGAAGCAACACTTCCAATAATATTTAGCAGTGCAAAAGACTTTCTTTTCCTCTGAGATCCTTAGAAATCATTTAGTTCTTGTCTTTTGGCAATTGGCATTGGATAAGACCCTGCAAAAACTTTTGTTATTATGAATGGCCTTCTCTGCTTTGCTCTGGTTGATCCCTCATTACCAAATCTACAAAGACATATCAGAGGCAAAAGGTCTCTAAATGTGGATATGTTGACCCCCAGGATAAAAATAAAAGCCTTTTACAAGTAAAGAGGGAAAACACATGGAATCTCTTGTTTGCGTCATGTTTGTCAGCATACCTCCTTGTCAGGCAAAACATTGGCAAAGTCTGAGGGCAAAGCAGCAGGAAAGAGCTCTGTGCTGAATAGGTAACACTTAGAAAAGTTATACTTATCAGGCAACCCTCGGGTGAGATTTCTAAGCGTTTAAGAGAATGTCATGGTGAAGCATTTCTAGAGAAGACTGGACTGAAAAGAAAAATCAGATTATGTTAATGTCTTTGTGATGATTTGGATGATATGGCTGGTGATCTGTATGGCTGTAGGTACCCACTGGTGTAGCTCTTTGGTGAATTAGGACCTATTATCTTAACTCTGGCACCCTTGTGTCAATCAGTTCTTGTCGAAGTCTTTCCACTACAGAAGGGAGTAGTACTTCTCGGGGGCAGCATAGCCCTGCAATCTTGTGATCCTTGCTAAATCTCTAACCTGGTCACTAGATACTGGTAGTCTGTTAAATTTCTAGGTAGTGTTTAGCTGTGTTTCCATGGATATGCATGGAAACATATGCATATCCATGCCATCTGGGTTCCAAATCTGGTGATGTAGGGGTAGCCATCATTCCTAATATTGAATCCTCAGTTCTTAGAGGCATTACTTCTGGAGTGACATACAGTACATTTTTCATTGTCTCTTGTCATGTTTTGAAATTTCTGACTGCTGATGTGATAATGTATTTTTCATGAAAAATATATCCAGTTTTTCAGATATAGTTTTTAGAAGGGTATACCTCTCTTTTTAAAAGAATATCTGAATTTTGTAAAAGTATAACAATTAAAAAGATGATACTGTAGGATATAACTGTGTTGCTTTGCATTTTTGTTTAGTTTGCTATTTTCTTGTTTTAATAAGGTGGTCTCCAATCAATTTACTGGCAATAAATAGGAATAGTAAATGAATGGTTTGTTAGATGCCGCAGTGACTTTTATTAAAATGCTACAGAAGTGCTTGGGTCTCTTTTGCTTATATACTGCGACACAGCACATGAGAAATATGTTTTTGTAGTAGCATTAGAACTCTAAAGTGGTTGTCACAGCCAACTAGCACTGAGGTATTTAAAAATGTTAAAGGAGGAAAGGCCTACGTATACTTCTGAAGAAATGAAATAGATGTTCAAACCACTGATCACTTTTAAAATTCACATTATGTTTCAAAAGCAGTATAATCAAAAAGGGTTAATCATAACATCACTTTATTATGACTTGTTGCTAACTCCAACTCTTGCAGCTAGGAAGGAGTGAATTACCTTAGATTTTTCTTTTCATGTACAATTTGCATATCATAATTGAACATAGGGAGGGAGAGCAAGAGGAACAACAAAGGGAACAATAAGGATTTTGTCTGAGGCCAGGTCAACACTCGCCCTAGATAATGCATGATGACTGAATTGCTTATAGTAGGTTACCTACCAGCACCGGCTGGTTTTCATCATGACGGTAAAGGAAAACATTTCACACAATAAGCATTGATCCCCTTGTTATGACTTGAAAGCTGCACAACTGCTTTTCATTCCAGGAGAATATGAGTGAAAAATCATCTTAAGAATATAACAACCCTTTGGTATTCTATACATTACTTTCAGTAATATATATAACACATAAAGCCAGGGCAGGAAGACATTTTGTACCTCTTTTAATAGGAAACCTAAACTTGTGAATAAAACTTGTTTAGCATAGCTACATAGAATTTCCTTGACTGGGTTTATTCTGGCTTCTCCACTATCACAGATGTTCATTATTACTGAAAGAAAACACTGTAAATTTAGTCGAGAGTTTAAACAAGGAAAGGAAGAAATTGGAATAAAATTTGAAAGTTTTTTTGTTTTATGTGACCTGATCATCAGCTCTAGAAAGTGTGTTAGCAACCTGCTGTGATCTGGTTTCCTCTGGGGAAAGCAGTGACGTAAATCCACTTACCCCTAACAGAAGCTGTTGAGATTATTGAGTGATTTGGCTGATGGTCAAATGAAAGGGATCACAACAAGGTGAAAAAAATTTTCAAAGGGTGTTTTCAGGTTTGAAGGAGATAAGATGGGTTTTGTAGCTCTTTTATCACTTTCTCATGCCAGGATACCTTAGATGTGTCCAGAGGAATTTGACGCTTGCAATTGCAGTCGCTGAATTCACACGGGAATTTTAACTGACCTTGTCAACTCTGAGAGCAGTGCCTTAGACAGTACAGAGACCCTCCATGGGTTTTAAGAGCTCTATTAATAGATCTGTGGCATCTAACCGAACTTTAGTACTGGAGGTGTGAGCCTTTTCACTAGTCTAAGGTTTTGCTTGCATATGTTAGGACTGTACAATGAAGCCTTGAATCTCACAAGATAACAGAGATGTAATCCCCGGTGCTCTAACAGTACCTGGCTTTGCTTCTACTTCAGCATTTTTTTCATTGATTCCACCATATTTTTATCATCAGAGCTTTTTTTTCAAGCTGTTCTAATGATGTTGGAATTCAAAAATCAAATTATAAATCAGTTGTGTCTATTCGTGCAGCTTTGTGTGTATTCCTGTAGCTTTGTGTGTGTGTACTTACAAATGTATGTCTCTCTAGTACTTATCTGTTTTCAGTCTTTCATACATCATCAGGGAACTTTCATGCTAATTGGCATTTGTGACCTTAATGGACTTGTTACTCTTCAGAAACAGGAGGGACTGGATTTTTCATTGTCTAGCAGCTGCATTGCTGAGTGGTGTCTTTAATATAGCTATTAGTTTAGAAGTTCAGAGAAGAAAAACCCTGTTCCAGATAGATATAAATGCATATGACTGACATAGAAGCACACTGACACTGAGTAAAAACTCTCATTAGCTGTTCCAGTTCAATTCTCATCTAATTTCTCCATAGCTCATAACATAATGTCATCTTAGCTTACTAAGAGAGCAGGGGAAAAATGCTTTATACCTAAAATGGATCATAAGCATGTCTTCAAGGGTTTTGAGAAAAGGGAAGAAAAATGGAATCATGATGGGAAGGAAAGATAGCTATTTCACAAAAAAACCCCATGGAAACATATTTCTATTAATAATTGGGCTTCTTTAAAAATGTGCTAACTTTTTAATGGAAGGGAAACAGAATGAAATCTGAAATAATATCAAAGGTTGTAAAAAAGGATTCAGCTATAAAATAATACATCTATAATAGTGAATGTTTTCTAAAAAAAAGGGAGGTTTGAAATAAACGCTAGATAGAATTTAAGGAAAATTATTCTGTAACTTCATTTGTTTGTTCTTTTCATTCATTTAGCATAACTGTATGCTTTACTTATTAATTGTTATATTCACAAATGTTTTTGTTAATATTTAATTTCTTTTGTTTTTAGCATATTTTAATCAGATAATAGTGATTAAAATTTTTCTTGTAGTATGGTGTTAGAACTAAAAATTCTTTGAACTTGCAAAGTTCTTGTCCAGTAAACCTTAGAAATTCTTTGGACATATCAGTAAGGAAAAAGACAAGCCCAAAGACATCAGGGCCAAGGTTATACAGCAATCAGTAGGATGAAGGAAGGAGTATAATAACTCTGCTTCTTGAGAGAAGAGTCTCGGCAGAACCATATAAAAAAATCAATAACATATATCTTTAAGAGCAGTTCTAAAAGCACAAACACCTATGCTGACACTTGTACTCTGATACATCGCTGAGTACTTAATGTTGTCGTCTTAATTTACCCATTTGAGAACATTGGCCCTCTTTTGTACCCGTTAAGGCCTCTTTCTTATGCGGCTATTTATCAGACAAAGCTCCAATAGAATGAAAGCATACTTTACCCTAGACTCAACATACTTTAGTGCTTGAGGAAATGTTATTTTGCTAGCACCTGGAGAAGGAAAAACACATATAGAACTGAAATTCCTTGTTTAGTTTGTGATAACACAATAGTTTGGAAAATAGTAAAATTTACATTTATATATGCAGTGCCATTAATGTTCTTTTCTTTTCTTTTTTTTTAATGTCATTTACATCACAGAAGTTTTTGGCTTCTGGTGACCACAGTTGCCTCACCACAATATTTCTAATGTTAATAATAATATAATTTCCTTTATGTGAACCAAGGAAATTGTAAGAGGGTGAGGAAGAGTTTTAGAAATATCTTTCCTATGTGGTTTCTAGACAACTTGCACAGATTTTGGGCCTTTATTTCTATGTAAAAAAGAAAAATAAGCAGGTGGAGAAAATTTAAGCTACTAAATCAAATCAAATGTACCAGCAGGTGGTCAACTTTTTAAAGTATGAGAGCTGGAAGAAGAACAAAAGGTTCTATTTTCTTTTAAAAAGGTTACCTTGGATTAGGCATCTAGAAGAGAAATGTGGAAATCCAAAGGGGTTTTCTTCAATGAAGTTAAGAACTCACATGTTAACATCACATGTGAAATGGGTCTTGCTCATGGAGTCAATCAGTCAGTAACCTTTTCCAACAGTCATGATCGTGCTAGTCTTTTCGTAAAGATGCAAAAAAATACTCAAAACAGATTTCTGTAAGATATTATATATCAATATTGTATATCAACATAATCAAGACAAAGAAATTCACTAATTAGGCATTGCATACATAAATACTCATAAAGTGTTTAGTCAAACCATATGCTGTCATAATTCAGGTATATTTATGGTCTTTGTCTTGAACCACCCACAAAGTACGGGGGTCTTATGTGACTCTATCAAATGAGTTATTGCTTTCATATAATTTTTTTCCCAAGTAAAAGACCATATAAATAAAGGCCCTTCTTTTTTTTTTCTTTTTAAGTAAAAACCCATTTGTTAAACTAGTAAGTGCTACAGATGTTTCGTCCTGTAAAATCAATTTATGTGTTTTGACAAATGGCCCTTTCTACTGGCAGCCTCCATACACACAAACAGTCAGAGTGGGGCCACTCCAATCTTCTCAAACATCAGATTAAACCATCAGAGAATATTCTGGAAACATTTAATGAAAAATGTGTGCTTTTTTTTGACTAAATGAAAATGTAGCGAAACAATATTTGCTTTCCTCAATTTTTCATCCACGTACTCCTCGCTGTCCCAAACTGGAGCTTTGAAACAGATTCAGACTCAGTAAACTTACTAATAATATTTATCTGCGAGAAAATTGTGTCTCTAGCCAGCTAAAATTTTGCGTATAATTTTTATGTCAGCATTGGCAAATATTTTTGCCCAATTTAGGTATAGGAAAGTGAAGGACAAGGAGAATGGTTTTCATCATTGTTGCATACTACCCTAGGTTTTTTTTGCAGTGTTTTGAAAATAATTTCTCATGTAGGATGTTGAAGTGGGCAGGTCACTGATTCTGAGCCGTGAGTGTTTTCCTAGTTTTAAAACGTTGCTTTTCGAACCCTTACATCGGGCTGTAGTTTAGCTGCACTCTTGGATTCTTCAGTCACAACAAGCTTACATGGATGTTTATGCAAACGATGTCACAGTCATCTTTCTTAGGACAGGCCATACCAACCTGGAGGACAATGACAGAGTGCCTGTTACATGTATTTTTACTGTCTGCCATTTTCCATTCTTTCAGATTCTTGATTTGATTCTTTCAAATCTTTCAGATTCTTGACTGTGAAGCCATTAGTCCTGACCACCTATTAATATGTACACAATCCAAAATGTACAAAGTCACGGTAAAGATATTGATCTTTTCTTCCAAGGGACTCATGGATATCTGAAATATTTCCATAGAGTGGGAATGCTAGTTCAACAAAATTGTGTTAAAAGCTACAGTATGAAAATTCATACAAAAACAGGTTTTGATTTTTTCCTGTTATCATTATAGAGCTAATAATTTTTTGCTTTGATTTCAGAAATCAAGTTTGCAACTTTGTTTTCCTCACTAAGTAAAATACAGAATGCTTACATTAAAACATGTATGTTATGAGTGCATTGCCATACAGTGCTGTATCTTGGAAGAGAAAGATGCAATAAATTATAGAAATGGGTATTAAAGCATTATTGTGAGGTTAATAAAGTCACATAGAGTAGCTGTCTCACTGAATTTCCATGAAGCACTGGTAAAATTTGGGTCAATTACAGACAAGTGTAAAGATTCCAGGCACTGTCTGTGATTTAAATGATGGCAAATCTGCAAAGACAAAAGAAAATCTCTAAACCTTGACATCCGAACACAGTCCCACTGAGAGTAAGAATGCTACATGGTTGTGTGTCTTGAAACTGGTGTGTGTGTATGTATGTGTGTAATTTATAACACCTGTTAAAATTATGTGATTCCTTCTCTTTTGCTGTCAGGTACATCAAGGAGATTCATCTCACTTCCTTTTATGTTTTGACAGGGTGGTCTAGTAGGGGAGGTATTACCTCTAACAACAAGCTTTGCTGTGTCTAAAGTCCTTAAGCCTGCACAGCCACAGCTACTCTGCTGCTAAATGACCAGACTGAGAGAGAAATGTGTACAAATGGCAGTTCACCCCATCAGAAGATAAATATCTGTTGTAGGAGATGAGTCACCCTCTGGAGATGTACTCCCTTTCTCCTCCTGCAAAGGAATCTGGATGACTGCCTAACATCTGGAGTGCTAACATTAGGTGTGATGGACCCCTCCTGAGAGACACCTGCAGAGAGGGCCAAGCAAGAGTGAGTTCAAGTCAATGGGATGGCTGAGCATCCAGAACAAGCAGCAAATTCCAGAAAAGCTGGAATTTCACGTTGTGTACAACAGCCCTCTGAGAAATCTCTGAAATAACTATCACCACTGACCTGCAACACATGTAGGACCTACCAGGTCTCCCTGGCTTTTCTAATCAGTTGAAGTACAAAATGCTTTGCTGACAAAAAGCCTCGAGAATATTGAGTTGTCTCAGTTATAACATGTCTTTTCTTTCTCTCCACTGAAATGTATTAATTATAAATACTTTTTAAGAACTTAAGACATTTTGAAAACTGCTTTCCCAGTTAGCTTCTCTTAAAAAAAAAGGATTTAGAAAAGTTACAGCAAGTGATTGTGTGACTTCTGGCGACAATTACATGGATATAGTTCATCTGAAGTTAGGAAAGAGCTATATACAGTTATGGCCTCTCCTTTTCCAGGTTAATTCTGCATCTTTCTATGGCTTATTTTTTTAAATATAGGTATTTACTTACCCCACTCAAAAATACCATAATATGACTATTTGTTACAGAAAAAAACTGAACTTCCACTTTAAATGTCTATATTTCTCCGCTGAATCCTACATTTATTGTTAGTGATGTATGCTTGGTGTATGAAAAAGTTATGCAATGATGCATATTTCTTCTTGCTTTGTCTGTTAATCCAGGGAAGCTGTATGTCATCAAAACCACACAGAGAATCAAATATATTACGTTCATCATTAATCTTAAATCCTAGAGGTGAAAAGCTTCATTTTTCTGTATGTCAAACTATGGTCACTGGCAGTAACTGATTTATTTCTTTGAAGAAAACGATTAAAGTTTGGATTAGAAGAAATCAGTTAGGACACAAAAGTATATGGAAGGCAAACCTGCAAAGCAAGACGTCATTCTATGTACTGATTTTCCTGACTATTGTTTAAATATATTTGAAATAGAGTGGAGTGCCCTTCTTTTTTCTTTGGCAACCCGTTTACAAATATGGACATATTTTTATGGCAGTGGTAGAGATTAAATCTTTGACAGACTTGTTGTGGGTTTTTAGAATTCTGCAAGTATATTCTGGAAATACAACCTGCCTTTGTACTTATTGATGAAAAAGATTTGGCACCTTAAGAAAGCATAAAACATAGCTTCAAATTCTGGGTGACTGGAACAGGCTGAAGTAGTTAATACTGTATTGCACAGCATCTTATCCCTGTTCATTCTTGATTAGCTTTCTTCAGCTATTAACAATTCAGAGAAGCATAGTAAATTAACCTTAATGTTTAGAATAATAAGTTATCATTCTCTGCTATTTGTTCAGTTCCTGTTTGGTGTTAATATCATCCAAATTACTGTGGTCTTTTTAGTGCTGTTTGCACTGAAGTTGCACCAAGTGATGTCTCCAGACCTCTGGTAAGAAAAAAAAACACTTACTGTAGATAGCTGTAATGTCATTTATTAATTGCTTACCTAGTATATAGAAATCCATATACAACAGTTGTTGCTGCTGCTGGTGCTGAAGTGGATGGGCTATAGGGGCTGACAGCTCCTCAGTCAGGTTTCTCATAACTGTGTGCACAGTCTGCATTAGTATCATCTGCAGATTGCAGCCACATGCCAGAGGGTCCAAACAAAGCTTATTTCCTTCCTTTTTCTCCATTTTCACTCTCTCCTTTGAAGTCTTTGAGTATTCTTCTTTCCCCTTTTACTATCCCATCCTACTTCTTTCTCCCCTCTGTTTCTTCTGCCTTAGAGTTTCTCCTTCCCTTGTGCCAGGACCCATTATCTTCTCCTGCTAGATGTTCTCCTATATATCACACTTTCTTTATGTATGTTCCCTTTCTCCTTGCTGCCATTGCCACCTCTGAGACAGCCACTGCTATCATTGCTAAATATATATGGACAAGACTGTTGTGTTATTATTTGTCCAGGCAGGAAGTAATGTATGTCATGTTTCTTGAGCAATGGACATGAGAAAAATGGAATGAATGATAAAATAATATGAGTGTGGATATTGGGATGAACTGTCTGTCAGGAATGGGTATGTAAGAAACTGCAGCAGAGACAGGAACCAACCTGGCTTTTCTGGGCATCACCACTTGTAAAGCAGTGTTAAATCCTTCTGTTTTGTCCAGCTTAGTAATAGTTAATGAACACATTTTCTATGTCCCATAATGAATTAGAGACCATTTAATGTTCTGTAACAAAATAATTTTAGTATTATATGTTTTGCAATATTACATACTTTATCAATGTTAAATTTTCCAGTAACCTCTTAGGTTTTGAATTATCATGTTGCAATTGGGTTGCACTTAGGTCAAAAAAATATTCATTTTAACAGCTTATAATTTGTCACTTTTTCATATTTCTAAGTGTTCTTTCTGCCATTCTGAGGAGTATATGACCAAACCAGACTATACCAGGAAGTAGGAAGCAGGAAGCAGGTCTCCAGGAGAGAATTATAGCACTGAGAAAGGAATATAAGCTATCAGAAGTTTCACAATGTATTATCTTTTTTTCCTCATTTATTAAATACTATTCTGGCCATGGCATATTTTAAACATACTACATGAAAACAGTCAGAAAAAATGTACCATTGAAAAAATATGCACTGTTTTGTATTGTTTATATTTTTTGGGGGGGTAATGTTGTAAGAGATTTAGATTGTATGCCCAGAGATCTTCCACATCTACGTAGAAAAGTAGCACACAATGCAATATATGTCTAATATGTGTTCTTATTCTGCCCTCTGCACACTACCCATGGGTATTTTTTAAACTCAGTTCCTGAGAAAATCACAGTCCATGCAAGTGTTTAAATGCTGTTAGCATTTTTACAGGTATGTTGTTTTTTTTTAAACTGGGGGCAGCCTGTGACTTCTGCGTGGCTTGCGAGCAGTTGAAACCTGTGTCTCATAGCAGATCTGCGTGACTAGTACACCCGTGCGAAGCTGTACGGGTGTGTGAGGAACCCGCGTTAGGCAATCTGGATTCCTGGCTGTGGAAGACAATGAATCAGCAGGCACAGCTGAAGGTGACAGTGACAAATGGCCCCGGGTCTCTGCTGCGTAGCCAGCATAGCCAAGTCTCATTGCTCAGTCCGGTGATGAAACTAATAGGGTTTCCTCCAGAGGATCACATTCACAGCAATTTATCCTCGGTTCTTTAAAGCCTATGAAGCGAATCTTCTGGCTCACAGACACCAGCAGATATAAACCTCTGGCCCAGGGGAAAGAATAGTTAATTGCTCTCGCTTGAAGGAATATCCATTTATTGTAGATACTTCTGCCACTTGGAGGACTCTTCTGGGGTCCTGGCTTGTAGGTGTTTCATTCTTTAAGTCTTGTGTTTTGATAAAATGCAGAATCATCTGAGCCAGTACACGTTTCACCAGTAATTCTGAGAAGTAAAACTTACTGAAAATTGTGTGACAAGGCACAGGTCAGAAGTGTTAGGCAAAACACAGCTGCTAGTCCAAGGAGGCAGTGTTCAAACCATTATATGGGATATAATTTCTATTTCTATGATTTCTATACAGAAAGTGTTATAGTTCGCTGCAAAAAACAATTTTAGAGAGTGGGATCTACTTTTAACATTAAAATTGCCTCTGCTATGGTTTGAACTAATAGCATTGGCTTCTCTGTCTGTTTGAACTGAATCTCTTTGGCTTATCAGAGGGAAATATTTGAGAAAATATTGTGATAACTATGAGACTTGGAAATGTAATTGTTTTAATTTTGTACCTTTCTACAGATTTTTTCCAGTGCTGGATATACTTGGCTGTGATAGTGACTTGAGAATGAATGATAACTTTGTTTCCATAATGCTGGAAGGAGTCAGATGTTCAAAGTTCATTAAAATCCTTTCCTGTCTTAGGAGCTCCACTGATATGCCATATGCAAGTAGGATTTTCTTAGGGTCTTCAAAACTGTTTTTCTTTCTGTTTTGCCATCCCTATAATCCTGAATATGGCCTGTGATACTGCTACCAGGTGTCTTTGGGGTGAACTTTAAACAGTTGTCCAAGAGGACTTGTTCTTGTTCCTGCTCTCACGGCTTGGATGCAGAGAAGTTAGGCTGTCTTTTTGCTCATTACAAAGACTCCTTGTTCTTGGCTGTTTTGCATTTAGGTGAACCTCCAAAGCTTAGACAGCAGGAATTATCATAGAGATGGGCTATCACCAAGTCATCTTGAAAGGCTTGAATATCTGAATCTGTGTCTTTGATATCTCACTCGCCCTGAATCCATGGGGGTGACCGAAAACTTTTGATCCCACAGTGCAAAGTGTCCTTTTCTGTGTCTCAGGCAGGCAGAATCCCTCTGCTTTCCACAAGGCATGGACAAGCATGGACAAGCATAGACAATTCATTCCACCTGCCCATGATTTCCTCAGTGTACTAGATCATAGCAAGGCTTACTGAGGAGAGG
The DNA here is from genome assembly GCA_033628505.1 of Tringa tobata. NCBI lineage: Eukaryota > Metazoa > Chordata > Aves > Charadriiformes > Scolopacidae > Tringa > Tringa tobata. The sequence continues at coordinate 2,702,726 of JAHREE010000574.1, read as the reverse complement.
AAAGTAAGGTATAAAAAAGGTGACTAATTTTTGACTGTGGACAGTTAAATTCACAACTGGCAGTTGCCATCATTGTTAATATAAAGGCCTAAGTGATACATGTGTCTAAGTGATACATAACTGTCCTTGAAACACTTATAACTTTGCCCCCATGCTAGACTTTTCCATGGAGGTGACTGGTGAAGTGCTTATTCAGTGAGCACGGTAAGCGAGTCACCGGAAAGAGGGAATCTCCATCCTGACTTTTGAACATCTCCTTGCAGATGTGCCGTTCCTGCAAAGAGCAGGGGGACAGGCACGGCAGGGAGAGTGCAGCTCCCAGGTCTTTATGAACTGAAGAAGGCAGTGCTATGGCTGGCAGCCAAAGGGCAGGCGGAGATTTGGAAAAGGGGCTGCAGTAGTTTGTTCCGCTCATTATGCCCAGTTCTTTCCAGTCAGTTGGTTATCCATTAGCTTAGGAAGTACAAAAATCACCTGGAGGTATCCCAGCTTTTTTTAGTGCACATTTAGGAGATGCATCTCCCTGTTGTTTTCATGACTCTCTCTCCTTCCATTTGTCATCTTTCTCATTAGAGAAGAGATTATTTGCTAGCCACTTTGCCAACTTCAGGATTTATAGCAGCTGAAGAGAGTGTTTTAGGCAGGGAGGAGTAACTGCACTGACCACAAACTCCCAGAACTCTCTGAGAAGTAAATGTACTGAAGGTAATGATGTATCAATGTAATAAACAGGAGAAGCAATAAAAATGTTAATGCGTAGAAGCAAAATGCATAACATAAAAATGAAAAACCCCTAAATAGCTACTGGAACTTCACAGGTCTTAAATATGCTGCCGCAGACACCTGTATGGTCCAATGGCATCTCATATATCACATTAATTGCATTACTTGCCAGATAAACCAAACCTTTCAGAGAGCTCTTGTCCTATTCTTGAGGCTTTAATGCCAGACTTCAAAACTAGGGGGTAGGAGAATAGGGGAGAGGGGAAGCTGAAACCACTTTGGATCAGCTTATTTGATTTATAGTACCTCGAATTCCTTTTTCTTGTCATTCCTTTACCTTTAATGGATGAAAGAAAATGCTCCAGTTCTCTGAGGTTACAATCTATGGCCTTTACTTCAGAAAGCACTTATGTACATTCCCAAAACTTCTTTCCTTTTTTAATAAATGAGACTTAAACTGCCATTTAACCAGATTTTTTTGTACTGATGGTTTTATGAACTAATGTTTAATATTATGGGCTAATGTGAAGGAAGGGCTCTTGTGATCTGGAGTCCAACAAATGGAAGCTATGAAGGGAACCAGGATGCACAGAAATGCCTGCTCCTGTTGGAAATACCTTTGTCTTTGTCAAGGAGGTGAGAGTGTGTGGGAAGTCACTGGCACTTTTAGACGGCCTTACCTTTCAGTGTATTCTGCTTAAATTTCAGAGCTGCCATAAATTATCCATGCTGTCTTGTTTTATTAAACATGGAGAATCTGCGATCCTCTTTGTCAGTTCTCTGTGCTGTGTATAGCTAACCCTTTAGTTATCTTCCCATATATCTTGAGAATAAAAATCCCTGCAGCTGGAACACGTAGCATTGGCCATGTTTTTTGTCCAACAAAGGCTGGAGGAACACAGAGTTCAAATGAATACATAATGTTTTGTTAAACTTCTGGCAACTTTACATGGACAGACTTGAACAAATGACAAATTGTGCTTGTCAGCATAACAAACTGTGTTTCTTGTAATGTACAGTACTTCTGAAAGTGGTTAACAGTGTACCCACGGTGTGTGTGTGTGAGTGCGTGTACTGTTCCTGGGAAACTGGGTTAAAAATGTAGTAGTGTGAAGTGAGACACGGACTAGTGTTAATGTGCAATCTGTATCTGCTAGTGTGCAAAACCAGCCTTCCTGATCTGTGGCTAATTGTGGTTGGGTAGAGAAGGGAGCACGGCCACATGGAGATCAGCTCGGTAGGATGGTGGTGCCAGAGTGGTGGGCCTGCCCCAGCGCCTCTCCCTCTCTCTCTGCTGCACACAGCCAGGGGCAGGGCTCTGCCTCTGCAGCCAAGGCTACCTCTGTCTGTGAGCTGCCAGCACACGGAGCTTCAAAATCCTGGCAGGGAAGAAAATCCAGAAGGCTGCAAGAGGTCTCACCTGTGCGCTGGGATCTTTGCAGCCTCCTGTCCTCCAGAGGACAAATTGGTTTAACTGTTTGCATATATCATAAGATATATTGACATATTTAACAGGGAGATTTCAAGTACTTTTAATGCAACTTTAAAAAACTTATTTTTTCAGTTTTGTCGAGTGTCCCTTTTATGAGTCTTAGAAGAGAAAAAAGACTGGGTTTTTTTTCTTTTTCTTTTTTGGTTGGTATTCTGCTTTCTCTGGTGATTGTTTGAGTTGACATTGAGGGTACTAGTGTTCCAGTTTAGAAATACACTTTGTCAGTGAAATGACGATAATTAGCTATAGAAATGCAGTCATCATCTTATAAACAAACATTTCTTTATGATAATTTTTTCTGTAATTTCCCAATGACAAAGCTGTGGGTTAAACAAAGTATTAGAAGGGTAAGTGTGATACTCAGGTCAATGTAACTGTAAAAGCCTAATCAGTGATCCTAAACTCCTTTAATTTAAACTATTATTATGGTCTGATTATTTCTTGCAACACTCAACAGTTAAATTTTATACTTAAACACTGTATCTTCTTTCACTAGCACATAATCTACTAGTCATATGTTTTATGATGATGTGAGCATGTATCTTACCAGCAAATGTTCTGGCCAACAATAGCATCATTTTTTCATAAGTAGGAGGAAAAATATTTTAAAAATAGCTTTAGATAAACCCAACCAGCAGTAAAAGTTTGATAGTTAATGCAGAAGAAATATGCAATGCAGAAAAATGGCTTTTCTGAGTATGTCCTTTGTGAATACCAAGCCATAAACTGACACTAATTTATCTACAGTATTGAATGGTTATTTTAAAAATGATACAGAAAAAAGGGATTATAGAACCAGGTTATGTAATTTTATAAGGCAAGGTTGATGTTTTTGAATTTGAGGAGAAAAGAAAGGTATCTTAATGTGTTACATGCGGCTTACACTAAGAGACTGAAGCTAAATGAAAATTTTAGTACCTTGTCCTACTGTTGGAACTACAAGAAATATTCACTTATCATTTTTTAAAGATTAACCTAAAGTGATTGATTTCAGTTCTTTACTTTCACATGGGTATTTAACCATGAAAATATACATGTGAGTAACCATCGACTACATACTCATGAACTCAATTAGCTTCACTCTTTGGGAAGTGGTAGATGGCTGAGGCTGTTATCATCTATTGAATTGGCTCATTTCAACAATGCAGAAAGTCTATCATTGCCATCATTATGCAGAAAAAATACTGTTCTATTTTAACACTTATGGAAATAGCTTGTTTCAGATAGAAGTCCTAGGGGTTGATAGCTGCGAAAACACAGTCTAATTCTGTAATTAAAAGCAACACTAATAAAGACTACCCTTATTTCTACTAATGTATAATGCTATTGAAATGATGGCACCTCATGCAGTTGAGAATGCAGTATATTAATTTGTCAGAATCTTGTCTCAAAGGAGACCAATTTTAGAGAATTGAATCACCTTTAAAATTTGTTTGTCATTCTTTTAATTATTAGAGAAACTAATTGCAGTGACAGTCTATATAAAGAAGTACCCAGGCTGATAAATCAAGAACAAATATAACAAGCAAAGTCAGTGTTCAACATTACCATTATACATAAAAAAGTACAAATTTGTCACTTCTCTCCCCTACACATGTATAATAAAATAGACTACATGTGAAAGGTAAAGAAGGCAGAAAATGAATGTTTAAACTGACACATTTACCAAGTATATAACCTGGAGGGCTTGGGTTTCATGGGGTGCCACCTGTGACAGAGACAGTTTCTTATTCTTGGCTCAATACTACATTAAAGCAGTCTCAAAGGTTTGGTCACCTTGGACTACAGGTAGGGCTAATTCCTATGCACTAGAAGAGGGGACACAGTGAGATGGCATTTGCTTATCACACGAAAGTAGGGAGGAAGTTGGTTTGCAGCTTAGCTCCTGGTTTTGTGACCACAGATGTACGTGTCTTGGCCTCCTCTTATTAAAGAGGGGTAATGTACTGCTTTTTCCTACCCTTTGTTACTACAGCTGGGCTGAACTGTCTCCATATAATAGTTATCAAAACTGTAAAGTCTGATTTGGGGCCTCTAGGTTTTCTAAAAATAGAGATAATAATTAAAGTTGCTGTAGGAACTTTGATGTTGACTATGACTTTTTTGTGGTTAATATTGTGTTAGTAATGTACTCCATTAGTCATTTTTGTCTCTAAGCACTCTTGGGTATTTGTCAGTGGGCTAAAGCAATATTTTTTTTTTTTTGCTGCAACATAATACTGAGATGTGGAGAGTTTCAGGTTTCAATCCCATGAAGACTCCTGGGATACTTCAAAGCGCATCTTGATCCTTATTTTCTAATTTGCTGCCTAAACATAATCATCTGTTGTTTGTCAGTGTACTGGTGGCATTCTAGAGCAAAAAGGAGAATTTGATAGCCCAACATGTATTTAGCCAAAGAACAAATTCACTGCAAGGAGTTCACTTACTCCCAAATACAATATAAATGTGTCCTACATGTATAGCTTCTGATGTACCCTCTGAAGGGACAAACTATGATTTGCCATGAATAATGCCTTAATCAACAAAACCTAAAACCCCAAATACAATGTTTTCCATGTACTGGGGGCTCATGATGGTGGTCTACAAATTACTGGAAAGAAAGTCATACATTCCTGCTGAAGTGAACAAGGTAAATGTTCACACAACACTTATGTATGAAGCGTGGTGAGAATTTCACAACAGGGCTGTAAGAATGCTTAAATGGCAGATTGCTCTGTAAACATGACCCTCTGGTAAAAACACATACCAAATTCAGGACATCTTTGCTATTTTGGAATCACAGTTGTTTACAGCTAGAAAATATCTCTTGGTTTCTTTCATCACAAAGTAAAATTGATTTTTTTTTTTTTTAAATGTGGTTCGGTAGGTTTTACGTGAACTCTAAGTTTCAAGTGTTTTTTCATTTCCTCCTCATTTCTTTCCCGTCACTGTCACCAGATGTTTGTTTAAAGCATTATGTTTTCAAATCTGGGTGATTAAAACTAGGAATTAAGTCTCAACTAGAAAGCTGAGCAGTCTAAGTGCTTTGTATAGTCCATAAGTCAAATATAAAAATGTAACTATTTATACATTGAAAGTAAGAAAATTTCTTTTTATTTATTTCCAAAGTGGATCATGTGAAAGATCCATATTGTTTTCCGCACCTTTAAGTCATTAAAAAAATGCATCAACACAAGTGATAAGCTCTGATCATATCTGCCTACCTTCCATGTCCTTTTAGAAAATTTCAGCCTTCTTCAAGAGCTCCTACTAGACTAAGAACAGCTGAAACATTTCAGCATAGAGTGTGTTATGAATATGAATACCCCCAAAGGAGTATTTTTTCATACTTTTTTGTGTCATATGATGCTGTTGAATGGGAAGTTACTTGTGCATCTTGCTGCATGGATATCCTACAAGTGGGTGTTATTGTTACACATAAAAAAATGGTACCACTCAATAGGCAATTTGTCATCATCATTCAATACACTGATTTATCTCTACACGGCATCTGAGAAAACACACTTACAGCACTTTGAACTGATGAAGAAAGACATCTGGAACCCCTCGTGGCTGCATTATATTATACATTGTTTCCATCTTATTTTTCTGATGTGCGAGTCCTTGACAGATTAAGTTGTGGAGAGTGATTCTCCTTGGCTGGAAAAAAGACGAAAGAAAAAAAAAGCCTGTACACTATCAGCAATTATTTAGATTGAAATTATAGCCCTTAGAGTACTCAAGAAATCAGTAATGTTAGCCAGTGGACAGGCAGTTGCAAGTTGATGAGGTACAGGAATTAATGTGTTAGTATTTATTGGGTAGGCCATGGGAATTGACGACTGTATGCTGGTTCTTTGCCTATCCCACGTGGAATATGTTAGATTTTATTTGCAGGTGAAGGAAGACAGAGCTATGCACCTGGTTACTTAGCATGCTGTGGTCTTTTTTAAACTACAATACTAGTCGCACAGTGAGAGGGAATGTCCAAGAAGGGCTCCATCTTTAAATCACTGTTGGTCCTGTTGCCTGAGTGTGCACTAACATCAGCTACAGAACCATGCAGTCCAAAGGAATACTTAAGCCCTGCATTTGTTTAAAATTTGGCCTTGTGCTCAGAAATGTTTATACTGAAATAAAACATAGAAGATGATATGATTCCTATCCCAAAGAGCTCCCTAAAATCAAAAGCAAAACTGTGTAAAATAAAACCAGTTGTTGTTTCTGGCTGAAATTTTTAACCAGAGCTGGCCCATTAGTTATAAAACATGGCCCAATATACAGTGTAATATAATATGTATTAAACTGTTCTTTATCAGTCGTGTCAACTAGGACTAGAAAAACTTTGATTAAAATATTTTACAGATATATGTCTGTATATATGCACAGCATATTTTTTGTATATATTTTTTGCATATATGTATATATGTATATATAGACAGATATCAAATTAGGTACACAAACACATGCACTGTGCACTGTTAATGCTTTAGAGTCTTCTCACTTAACTCTTGAAATTAGTAGGCCATACACTCACTGGGGTTCCCTGAGCTGCTCCTAGTAACCCAGCTGTATGGTCACCGTGCAACTAGGAGTTTCTTAAATCTTTTGAGTTCTTCAACTGACATCATATGTAAGGTTTTTCGTCTGCTCTTTGAATTTCTGGATACTAAGGGAGTGGAGCTGTTTTGCACTTGCCCAGATTACCTAAAGTGCTTCTGGAAACAAGTCAGCTTGGAAAAAATTATCATGTTAGGTTAAAGATAGAAGTGTGTGAAACATAAAAACTAGCTAGATTTTATGTTTAAAAATATCTAAGTGACCCTTACAAAACACAGAATGACTTCCCCCATACCCCCAAATCTCCATTATTAATCTGGCTCTTCGACTGATAGTGGCATTGTGATACTAGGGAGTTGCAATTAAAGTATATCATGCTGTTGTTTTTACACTGGATTTTGGCACTTCCTTTGAACCTGTTCTGCTCTGATGAACTTTAGTTTTGGGATGCTGTTTGTGCATAATTTTGAAATGCAAAGTGGTGGAATTGGAGACAGACATCCTAGTCCTACCTCCACCACTTAAGAATTAGGACAACCACCTTAGACAAATGAAGGAAATATCCAAATATTTTTGGATATTTGGGGAAAAAAAAAAGAGCCATCTCTTACCTGAAATCAGACATCTTTACCTTTTTCTTAACTGAATGCAAACAGAAGAATGAGACGATAATCAGGAGAACGGAAAGAAAGAATGGGAAAATGTGTATTCCTGGGGTTTCTAGCCCAAGGTAAAAACATCTGGAACCACTGGATAGGATACTTATAAACATCTGAACTCCCAGGAATGTCCTGAAACAACAGTTCCAGTTGTGAGGAATTTAAAAGTTTTACAGTTTATTTCTATTCTTAACTGGAAAGAAAAGGAAACCTTTCAACATTTCAGTATTAAGGAGGGAGAGGGAGGCCATAGTCAGTGGAAAGAGAAGCTTCTTTGAAAGGAGAGGTGACACAGGACTGCATCTTACAGAGCTCTGAAAAATTGCTCTCTGCCAATTGAAAATAAAAAGAGCTTAGAGACAAAATATTTTCTAAACCCTTTAGCCATTTTAAAACTCTTTCTTGTTCCTAATGGAGTGTTTTTACAATATATTTAGCACACAATTTATATATAGGTTGCACAGGTTTTGAAGTCATTGCCTTGGTGCATGGATGTAGGTAGAAAGGGAACATAACTGTGAACATGCTAAGCACCAGACTTGAGGGTTAAAGTTAAAACTCTTGGAAACCAACATGGGTTGCAGACTTTTCTGTTCTGATGAAATGTCTGGTTTACTGGGAAAGCCTGAGAATGTTTCCAAAAGTTCCAGATCCTTATTCCTATAATATATCTTCTGATCTTTTAGACTGCTGACCTTCCTTCAAATAATCGTTCTTTTTGTTTTATGTAAAAGGAGGGGGGGTGTGCTCAACTGCTTTATAAATAAAAGTCAAGCAATCTCAGCCTAATGTGTGCTGTTTATAGTAACTTATACAGTTAATCATTGAAAATGTAACCAGAATTCTTGTTTTGTATTGTTTTGATTTTGTTGGGGACTTTTTGAAATAATGCCAGAGAACACTGCCCTGCACGGGGAACTGAGGGATGTTCTCTAGACTGCATAATATACAGAGCTGGAGAAAACAGGCAGTATAAGTTTAAAGTCTTTCAGTCCTTGCCTAGATAACCTAAAAAGTGAAGTAAATGAAAAAATTATAAAGCACACAAAAACTGAGACTCAATAACGTTACTTACCTGGACACATAAATCAAATTTCAGAATAACCTCAAGTTTGTCATTGTTAAAATCTTGGTCTAAGAACACTTATGGTAAGTAGTGTAGGAAAAAAAGATGAATTTAGGAAATGTTTGTTTTAATGAATACTAAATCTAGATTTTTTTCTTTTAGACGCTCTTATGTAATTTCATTGCTACTTCTTTGTGCATGCTTTCCAGAGAGCAACATCTTATAAAGCATAAGAGAAATTCGAGAAGTTAATTAAAACAAAACATTAGTTAAAATTTATCTCTTCCAAATACCACATCTACGAATGCTGTTGGACTCATATGAAGAGACAGAACATATGTGGATGTTATTTTAAATTTTTCATGCCAATTTACCGCTACTTGTAAATTCCAATGAGTAAATTGCGAGCTGAGGAATGAATTCATTTAAGAGTCTGTGCACTGATAAGAAAAGTTAATATAAAGTGGGAAACAAATATAAACCAGCAAGAAGCCTTTATGTAACTGATGGGAAAAGAACTTGTTTATATTTCTTGTCAGAGCATCCGCGACATGTCCTTACATGCTTGTCTCTGCATTGTTTAAAGGAAAAAAATTGCCTGTGTGGTTATAAAACCTTAATCAAATTGTTTTTTTCCACAAGAATGATAACTTGAACATTTTATCAGACAGCAAAAGCCAAAGACATACTGTAAAACAGTTTCAAGCTACAAAAACAAAACATATAACTGACAGAATAATAAAAATTAAAAATAAAAGAAAGATTTTCCTTTAACTTTTATTTCTCTCTTAAAAAGAAGATTGTACGTAACAAAGAAAATGTGTCAATATCCCATGCAGCTGTGGACAAAATCAAATAAATGCAGTAAAAAGTTAATTATTTACCCAGAAAACTAATTTGCAAGCAGTTATTGGTGCTGACCACATAGTGTATTAGGAAAAAACTTCAAAGCAGATTCTGGCCTCGAGACATACCATGGTCAGCTATAAACTGAAGGCACATTCACTCTAACAAGTAGAGTCATTTTATTTAGTTATCTAGTGGACATTGATGGAGTTACCCTATAGTTTTATAAGCAAGGAACAAATTCCTGCAGATATGTGGAGCACGCTCACACTCTTGGGCATTTTAAGGCAATGGCTTACATGATACGTGCACAACGAGAGGGGAAATCCATGTTTCTTAATCTAAACTGATGCTTTGTTAAAAGAATTCTTTATAGATTTGGTAAACGACAACTGCAAATAATTTTAAGGCACATGTCAATAAATCTATTACTGGTGCCTTCTGCTCAGCTTCTGCTCCTCCCTCAAAGTGCAATGTAGGATGCTGAAGAGCTGCACCCTTGTCCCAGATCACTTTAATGTCCACATTGAGCTGACACTTATTATTTTTTACTTTTCTAGCACAGAATGTGTTCCAGCCTAGGATAAAAGCAAAACTGAGGACAATGTGTTACAGAAATATTTTATTGTCTTCCTCCAGTTGTATGTTCACATGTAACCTCCCTGCTAGCATGCTAGCACAAGTAGGAAAAGCCTTGGATGGGTTGATATTGGTATGAGAGCTCAACAGGCCATATATCTGCCATTGGGACATAGAAGGACAGCTCTCCAGAGCTGCCGGGCACCGTGGTTCCACTAGAGCAGATTCACTTTTATCCTCACAAGAACCACATAATCTTCAAGTACATACCAGGAGATTTTAGGGGAAGCTTCCTCCCCCGAGTACTAGTCTAAAAGTCTGTATCATTAAAAGCAGGTGTTATGTCTTTTCTAATTAACGGTGTTTATCCCAGTGGTATGATTCAGATCCAGGGTATTTTTGGTGACCTGTGGTCCAAGGATAGCTGATTCATATTGCCTTCATGTATTTCTTTGGCCTGGTGTTGCTATTTTGCTGGTGTTAATAAAGCTCAGACTTCACTTAAGATGTCTCCTGGTGCATTAGACCCTGCCAGGAACATATAGGGCACCAGGAGAGATGGGGAGGGAACCTTTATCAGGGAATGTAGTGATGGGACGAGGGATAAGGTTTTTAAACTGAAAAAGGGGGGATTTAGATTAAACACTAGAAATAAATTCTTTACTGTGAGGGTGGTGAGACACTGGAACAGGTTGCCCAGAGAAGTTGTGGATGCCCCATCCCTGGAAGTGTTCAAGACCAGACTGGATGGGGTTTTGAGGGACCTGGTCTAGTGGGAGGTGTCCCTGCCCATGGAAGGGAGGTTGGAACTCGATGATCACTTCCAGCTCTAACCATTCTATGGTTCTATATTCCTACCTCAGCAGCAACAACAGTCCCACAAAATGCAGATGGCTGCTCTCATTCCCACCCTTTCCAATCCATCTGCCCTTCAAACCAGATCACTAGTTATTCAGCTGTTGCAACATCCCAGTCAATACCCTGGAATGTCAGTCTCCGGCTTGCATTCCTGCAACTCCCTCCTGGACATCATCCTCTTTGCTTTTCCTTCTTCCTGTGAGACATGTTGGGTGCTGCACCCATTGCTTGAGTTGAGCAGATTTCTCAGGGAGCCCACGAGGTAGCAACCCATGTAGTAACCTACTCCTGAGCTCCTGCATGAACTTTCTCTGCTCCTCTCCCCTCCTGCAAAACCTTTACCTCTTCCTTTCTTAGGCTTTTCCTGATGTGTCTTCTTGCTTAAGTAAGTGGCTCAGCATGTTTGATCAGTGGCACCCGGCAGTTTGTGTTAACCTGAACATGCCAGCACAGAGATTCAGCTATCATGAACATAATGCGTGTTGGCGGCCCCTGGGAGGTAGCAGAGGTGCTGCCAGTAGACTTCCTTTGCCCAGTGTCAGGTGTGTGGAAGTCAGGCATCTTGTCTAGGCTTCCTCAGTAGCGGAGGGAGAGAAAGGAAAGGCAGTGTTTTCCCCGCAGCACTGATATCCGCTCCTCAGACAGATGTCATCATCCCTGCAGCTGGAGGGGAGATCAGAGCGCGTGCCTTGGACTGGCTGCCTGACGCCCAGAAAGCTAATGTGGGCTCTGGAAAGTCCTTGGCAAGCATCTCTACTTCATCTGATTGCAAAATCAATGTCACAAACAGAATGACTTGAAGTAAATAGCTTTTATGTGAAGTTGTCAGTGCCATTGCACTTGCTCACTGACCTTCAGACGTGAAATTAGCCAAAATTCAAGGAAAGGATCTCCCCCTCCCTTCTAATACTGAAGTCAGTACATGCTTACATTGACTACAAAAAAATTCCATGGAAAAAGAGAAAAATAAATCAATAGAGAAACAAGAATTGTGTTCCTAAAGAATGTAAGGCCATTACAATACTGACCTGGAATAGCTACAGTAAACCAAATATCTATCTTGCAGAGTTCAAGATGGAGCCTTGCCTGCTGAAACTTGCAGCCTATTAGGCTGTAGCCCCTTGCTTCAGATGACAGATATAGCCCTCAAGGAACTGGCGAGATGCCAACAAGCCACTTATTTGGGTAGGATTTTGCTGACTGTGGTAAATAGATGAGATTGGGAAAAAGGGTGGGCTCACACGTGTTTGTGTGTGTTGGAAATATGAGTTCAGCAGAGCGGGAAGCCAGGAAACTGTTAATTTTATTGAACCACAACATCTGAGCATAATCTATTGAATTTTTAATCCACCCAGACTGAAGCTTTGTTTGGTGTTCCGTACACTGTGACAGCAAAGCACTTTGTTCTACTCAGTGGGTAAAGCCTGGCAAAAGTCTTGTCCTGTCCACTCCAGTGTTGTGCTACTTGTGCTATAAAGAAAGAAGAAAGTGAGGTGACTTTTCCAGTTCACTTCTTATGTACCTGTTTACTAAATGCTTAACTTTTTAATTAACAGAATGTGTAAATAGTAATAAGTGTTCCTAATATTATTCCCAAATACACGTCAATGCTGCAAAAAGTTAACATTGTAAACTGCCTCCTGGTTGGTTCAGGGATCTCCCTCGTTTAAATCAAAACACTAATTTCTTTCAGCTATCAGTAAAGGATAAAATTCAAGTAAGAAAAAACAGGATGCAAAACTGAATCACAAAGCCTATAACATGTCTTGAAAATAATGTGACTTTTATCCATTTTAATACCTTATAAAGGTATTAGAGATGACTGATACTACAAAGATGCATGTAGAGTTTTTTCTGTCTTCCTGAAGTTATTCTTATGTTATGGAGAACACAGAGCTGCCTTCCCAATGATTTTTCAAAGTAAAATACGAAAGAAAAAGATAAGAAGCAATGAGAGTACCCCAGCTCTCTGCAATGAGTGTTTGACTGGCTCACCATGCAGACTGCCATATCTTAACATGTGTTCAGAAATGCAATTCCATCTCCCCAAGGCATTTCCATGTATTTGTGTTTGAGAACCTACAAGGGTCACTGACCTAAGTAGGGCCTAATCAAAAGTTATTGATGCCTGTGGGAGTCTTTCTACTTGGATTTAGTGAATTTGAGGTCAAGTCCTATAACCAGATATAAAAGAGACCACTCCACATCCAAATAACATGCTCTTCACTGAATGTTTGGGGAAAATGTGAATCAGCAGGTTAGGCAATGAAAAATAACTGTGTTTTAAAGTGACTGTCAGTCCAAATTATCTGGCATATTGAAAATGAGGAGAACAGGCATTTCTGTCAGACTTTTGCTTTATAAATGTTCTTTTTACTTTTAATGGTTTTTCAGTTCATAAAGGTCTGGGAGCACTCCAAGCCTTGTCTTGCAGTGAAGTAACTTTTAAATGCAAGCAGGAAGCATAAAAGAAATAAAAAAAAAATTGAATTTATTCATTTGCATGTGTTTCTACGGTTAGGCTAGTATATGAATAGAAACATGAAGAACGAGCAATGGTTTCCATATCTTCATCCTGCTGCCATGGTGGCAGTATTGTGGTTTCATTTCTGCCGCGTATAGCTGTGAATTTAGCTAAACCTGAATGTCAAAACCTAGACTTTGGGTAGCTGAAAGCTGAATAAGACTGTAAGGATATGCTAAGTTCAAGTATTAGCAAGGGTGTAATTCTGGAGGAAATGCACTTTCATGTTCGATATCAAATCTCACTTACACTTCATACATTATTTATTATTTTGCTGTTAGGACACTTTTTCTCCCAGATTCTTTAGTTCAGGAAAGAACATTCATTGTTGATAATAAATCAGTTTGAAGACTATGGAAGAGTAAATGGATTAACTGCATTGTTTTTATTGCTTAAATGTCTGGGAAATACTAATACAGATAATAAATTACAAATTTTAAACTAATAAAGAAATAATATGCATAGGTTTTTGTTTATAGGTCTATAAGTTTTGCATGTCCTTGCTGTGTAAAGCTGTTTTAGTTTTTACACAATTTTGAGGTACACAATAGCTGAGATACAAAGGGAATTTTGAGGGTAGCTTTTATATCCATGAAAGGAAGGAATTATTTTGTGATGGAATAATTATAATCAGAAAAAGACAAGTTAAGCACATTTTAAGAGTTCTAAGTAAACATTTCTGTCATCCAAAATAGCTATCAGACAAATAATTAGAAAGCTGTTAAAATGGATTCAATTATTCTTTATATTTATATTAATCAGTTAAATAAATTCAATAAATTCATCAGTTCAAATGCTTTCTGGATGGCAAACCACACAATCAACTGGGAACCGGAGTCAAAATGGCTATTGTAACATAATTTTTTAACACAATTTCAGTTCTAGATGAAAATGTCTCTCACAAAATAAAGGTTTATGGAGGAAAAAGTAAAAAGACAGATTATGAGCAAAGTGTCCGAAATGATCTGAATGCCTGGGACAGAAATAGAAAAGACATACATAAATATTATATTATTTCTGCCTTCAAGACTCACAAATTAAATACACTTCCATCCTTGTTTTCCTAACTCTAAAACCTCAATGTAAATACATTAATTAAGTTTTAATGTTAATTTGGAGATTAAATTTACTGAAGTATATCCGCAATTTTGCTACACACAGCATTTTATCCACACAAGTTTCCTCAGTACCTTGCCAGTAGCACAAAGAGTTGTGGAATAGTAGTGAACTATTTTATTTTGAAAGACTGAAGGGAGACTAAATAGGAATTAAAAATAGCTGTGCTTGTTGGCTAAATGAGTAATATCTGTCATTTAGATTCACAGTATGAATTAGATGATAATCTCTGAAATAATTATCTGCAATTACTCCATTACCTTAGGGAACTAGAAAGATAAAAGACTGTGAAAGCATAAATTGTGTGTTACAGATGATTTTGGACCTTCCCCTGTTGATTTACACTACACACAGGAAGAACTAGTTTCAGCTTGAACATTTGCTAATAGCTTTGGGCTACGTACATTTGGAAAGGGAGCTAGTCCTGCCTGGCTCCGCTGGCTGGATATCCTCTGAGAGATCAGATGATCCCTCTGAAGGGGGCCGTCCCACACCTGGCTGTCCTGTTGGCTGGACATCTCAGCCACGGGACAGCCTGTTTGCACCATCTGCTTGAGAGACAGTGGACTTCTGATGTGCAGCCTCCTTGAACCTCCCAGAGGGTCAGTGGAGAGCAACGTGGCTCTCCTTAACCGAGGTGTGAGCAGGGTTGTAACAGAGATGCTCCTTCTCCATGTCAGTTTGACAAAATCCAAGGTGATGGGATGCCCATGTTTGCAGCTGTTATGTGATGCTGGAAGTCGATGCCATGAAGAGCTACCTTATTCTGCGCTTCCCTGGATGTATGGTCTGAAGTCTTCTTGTCATATTCCCAAATCCATTTCTTCTCAATGCTGAAGAAATGCTGGGCTCTGGAGGAGCAAACCTTTGAAGCATTTTCTCCTCCTTGAACACCATCCTCTCATTCTGCATATAATACAGAGGACTAGATCACTGACCACAGCTCTATAAAAATAATTAATTAAAAAAAACCCCCAAAATGAAGCCCTGTCCTTGGGTCAGAACTTGGGTTTGGAGCGCTTTTTCTCATTGTGAATGTAGTAAGTAAAATTATCTTGCCCATCTTCCACAGGTGACGCTGGGTACCATTCTCTCTCTTTCTTAGAACCTATGGTTTTCTCTAAGTTTCTAAAAGTGCAGAGTTTCACAAAGAACGTGCCAGCTATTAGAGGATGGAAAGTGAGCTGTAACATTTCATGACTTATATACATCATGAAAATGTTCACTCCCACAATCATTTTGGTTAATTAAGTATTCAGTGTCTGAGTTCAGCCAACACCAGAGAATGAAAGGGAGATAAGTGTACCAAGCCAAACTGACAGCTCTGCAAATGATAATAATAGAATCTACTCTTTTTGGACAAGTTATTTTACATTTTTGGTTAATGACAGAACTATCATATCTGTCAAACTGACATCAGAATTATTAGAAATGCAAATGGAATTAAAAATGCAATAGATTAAGTGGACACAGATAAAGGTAAGGGGGTAGTTTCTGTGAAATAACAGTACTTTGCCAGATGTTTCCATGCAAAACCAGATGGAAGCTGTAGCATTATTTTTAGCAGAATGCAGCGTCTAAGGTGGAAGAGATATGACTATAATCATAAAGACACATGTGAGCCAGTTTTAAATTAATTGGTTTGATTTCCAATAGTAGTGTGGTGATGGTGAGCAAGACCATCAGCTCTCCAGAACATTTCCAGATGGTGTCAGAACATGGCATGCAGTGACTAGTGTGTGAACAGGTTAATCCAAGGTAAACTTGTCCACACCTTCCTCTCCTCTACTCGTACCTCAGCAATGCAATATGGATATTTCTTACCTAATGTTATGAGAGATACCTACATTAAAAATAGAGGGATTAGTTAGAGTAACTTAGCAGTATTAGTCTTGTGTTACAAGAAGGCTATATTACCTGTGCATTTATTTGCCTGGCTTCCATTTGTGCAATTAAAAGAGCTTTATGTTTTCTCAGGGGTCAGTGATAGTACGTATATTTGCTGCAGACAATACTGCGCCTTAATAGCAAGGGAGGCCATGCTTGTATATGGGAGATAACAAAATGCAGGAGATCCTGAATTAGCACTGAAGTGCTTCCTCCTAGTCTTCAGCCCCCCCGACCTTGATGCATGCCAAATCCCAGCTTGGCCAGGTCCTTCCCTGCTCCACTGTTTTCTCCTGTGGCCAGTTTCTACCTTTCCCCTTGAAATTGCCTCAGAGGGGAATACTTTTCCTCTTAGCAGCCCTGGCTGCAGGCTATCGCCTTCACTTCAGTGATACTTCCTTGCTCAGCTATGCCTTTTCTATTTCTGGCTTGAATTTAGCAGGCTGTCAAGACAGACGCATCCAGGGAATATTGCTAAATATTTTGTCAGGACTGGATTAGATGCAGGCACAGGTCTGTCTAAACGTTCGTGTCCAACAACAATGTCTTTGCTACCTGAGGTTTTTGTGTCATTTCTGGCTCAACATTTCCCTAATGTGCTGTCGAACCATTTTGCCACATCTCCAACTTTGTGGACTGGTTTTTTTCCAGTGGGGGAAAAGTACTGTATTTGTAAATGGTACAGGTGTCTGATCTGGCCACCACATACACATTATTTCCTAGGCAGCATTTTCTCCTCAAATGTGTACTGAGATTTTTTTCCTGTGCAATTTGCTTCTTCCTTCATTTGTGAATGCCAAGCTGTATTCTGCACCTCTGGGTGCAGAAGGGGATGGATTCATCTCTGGTAATTTTGGATGCTTATCCTGGAGAGGCACACCTTGGACTGGCTTTAGTGTCAGCTGAAAGAAATTACTGTGCCTGGGACACACTGAATGAGTCTTACTACTAAGGGAACTGAACACTCTTATTAGCAGGTAAAGTACTTACCTTAGGACATGGAGAATCAGGCTTTAGAAAGATCCAAGTCCTGAACTCACCTTCAGTGACAGCCAAGAGGGGTCTAAAAAATCTGAATTTAGTCACATGAATACGCCCCGGAGGCCAATTTTAGACATATTGAGTGGCTCAGGTGCCTCCTAGTTGCTATTACAAGCATGGTACTGCTTAACCTAAGTAAGGTAAGCAGGACAGGGTCAATGAACCAAGTTAGTCTTAAATATGAGGTTTCCTTTGGACTCGTCTGAAGCATGGACCTAACTTGTATGGTGACACTCTAAAACCTAGGGAGTGGGTAGCAAACGAACTTCCAGCAGTGCTTCTCTCTTAGGAGAGAAATAAGGATAGAACATGAATATCCAGGTTTTTTGTTTTGTTTTGGTCTGTTTTTTTTTCCTATATAAACAGATTATTTTAATTTAGAGTTGGGTAGGTTTACCCCATCTTCTTCTGGAACCATTCACAGCTGCAATCAAATGGGAGGTATTGCAGAGGAAATTAGGAACAGGCACTCCTGTGAGTTCAGTGTCAAGTGATAAGCTACACAAAAAGTTACAAATTAGAGAGACTCGCTCTTTGACAGGCAGGAAAAGTATGAAAGCAACATAATCTAGAAGTCATGGCAAAAAAATCCCAACTTTTAGACACTGGAGGTCCTTGCTAATATTCTGAGAAAAAATTGCTATCAGTCATCACTGCTTCCAGAAAGAAGAGATATATATACATATATATATATATGTAAGGTTTTTTTGTTCTTTTCCAGGAATGTGATCTTTTTCTTGTAGCTACAGCTTTCCCTAAGATAAAATAATTACCAAGCATAAGGCTAGTTTTCTGGCATCTTTAGTTGTATCATGAAAGTTTTTTTAAAAGACTTGCTAGGGGATTTGGCTCTGAAAACCTTAATTAGTGAAATCCACAATTTTATTTAAAATAATTACTTTTTTTGAGAGAACTGTAAGGATAGCTTTGATTGCACATGAAATGCTTACTATTTGCAGTAAATCCATTTTCTTAATATTATTTACGGACAAGTAGAATAGCTTAATAGCTCTAGTTTTTTAATCTGATGCCTTCTGAACTGTGTATTGAAGAAGAATGGAAATGTTGTCTCTTTTTTTTTTTCTATATCACAAGAGTTGTGTTCAGTTCTAAGTAACATAAGCATGTTGAGCTGAATACAATGTATTTGAGTTAACAAAGATGTCAAGGAGTTTCTCAAGTCACGATGTTTTAGACATCTCTTGTCAAAGTACAAGGCACTTGAATGACAACCACATTGAACTGTTTTTCTAAGAAATGTTCTTCAGAAACTGTATTGCAAAGATCACTCTTTCTTGAATGCTTAATGACTCAAGATGAAAAATAGTCACAACAATACTTCATTGCAGAATTTGCTGAAATATGAGGGCAGGTGACAAGAGCCATGTATGCATAGAGCATCCTGGTAGCAGGCAATTCATTTTTAGATTGAGCTTCATATCCCTTGCCCTGAGTTTTGTGTGGAACTACTTCTGATGGTCTGCCCCAGTAAACTCGTATTGCTCCCAAAGACTTTGGGAGAATTGTAGTTCGACAACTGAACTATGCCGTTGATCAGTTGGTTGAACCTAATAAGCCTCATTTTGAATGCAACTTTTATAAATTTTCTCTTGCCAATCCTTTCTGTGCCTTGATCTTATAAGGCAATTTTGGCTTGTTAAAAGGGCAAGCTAAAATGGTCTTTTAACAGAAACCTATCCTTTTGAACAAACCAGATTTTGTATGAGATGTGCCTGCAGAAAATACTGATCTGGAAAAATTGTATCGCAGTTTATGGTGGTTGTAGCAGAATTATGTCATAGACTAATGACATCTCTGTGAGTTAGTTTCTTTTGTGGACTTTGTCTGGCATGATACCGTAATCAGAGAATACTTCTATGCAGCTGTGTTGATGTTATTATTTCCTAAAGCAGACATACCTCCTTCCCTGTTAAAATTCCACAAGCAGACAACAGAAAAACAAGGAAGGTTGGGGTTTGGTAAAGAAGTGAGAAAAGCCTTAAATTTATTTTGTTTGCAAATCAACCCTCAAGGCAGATTTCTCTGGGCTAAGTTAGGCCAGTGGAAAGTGTGAGCAGGAGAACTGCAGCCTTCCAGATGTCTGAAAGTTTTCTGTTCTGTGGTACTTTGAGTTAAACATATTGCAAGTAACACTCAAAAGGTCTCAGAATTAGTGAAAAAGTGACATTTCAAAGAGGCTTTGCCAGCATTGTCATATTAAAAGCATTTTCAAAGCACTCCAATGAAGGCCCAGGTACCTGTCACACCCATGCACAAGTGCCAGAGAACTTTTCTATGTCATCAGAGGTTTCCATTTCCGTAGGAATCTCTGTATATCATAGGGCTCTGAGGCAGCCAGCAAGGATTCAGCCTGGATAACGAATGATGAATAGGAAGCTCCTGCTTCCATGCTTTTTACTGTTCAAGACACATTTTAAGTCTGAATGACAGCTCCAGGATCACACTCTGTTCCTCGCACATCTTGATGAAAAACAAGACAAAAAAAGAACCCGGCTCAGTCTCCTGCCAGACATGGAAATATCTGTTCAAAAAAGCAGCCACTACTACTTTGAGGGCCAAATGCCGGCTACCAGTAGGCTGAGTGGGTGGAGAGCGTCTGAAGGAGTCTGCACCCAGACAGCAGGAAGCAGCAGTGGTATTGCAGTATTGCTGCTGGTGATTTATGAGCTGAGACTCTCATAGGCTGTTCGATAAAGTTCAGAGCCAGGAAGAAACCTATGGCCCATCATCAGTGAGACCCTCAAAAAGCTAATGGTGAAGTTCCCTTCACCTGTCCCCCCAGTATGTATTTACTGGTTTCGGGGCAGTTGGGACTCAGCACCAGATGACTGAAAGAAGGGCTTGCAAGCTGCATTTCAGCACTATTGGGGGAAAAAAAGAACCGGGAAGAGAGAGATGGATTAGACTCTTGTACAGTTACATGCTGTGGGAGTGGACACGTCTTTCTTTATGTACTTGTGGAGGCTACAACAGTAAGGTAAATGACTAGGTTGTCTGGACACTAGTCCTAATTAAATCCCGGTGAAAACTGAAAGCCTTATGTATTGCTGTACAGCTTGTATATTAAGGTGGCATTTGAAAGGGAAAGAATTGGAAAAATATTTTTAAGAAAGTTACAAATCTTGCACCAGTGGAGCTCTATGAAGAAGAGCAGTAAGAATTATTCAGAATTAGTCAAAGTTTTTTAATAGATCCGGATAAAGGACTTTGAAATTCTGAAGGGATGTGCATAGGCTCATACAAAATGTTTCCATTTTCTAACTGATGCACCGTCTTGCTCACTGTCTCTTTCACTGGTTCATCTGAGGGTATGTAGAACAAATACATCTATAAGAGGAATTCCTGGAAATACTTTTTCCTATTGTTGGATACTCAAATTGCAACTTGTGGGTCAATAATAGGTATGGTATTAATCCTGCAGTCTTATTTTCTGCTGTGGGAGATCACGCTCTCAAAATCCCATGGACTTTGTAGTAATGATAAAGCAGGGTGTTCCTCTCTGAAAAGTTATATAAATCCAATTTGAGTGCATGTGGCCAGCTTAAGGTTTTGTCAGGAGAAGGATGCTATGATTTTAACACAAATTCCGTAGGATCAAAACTCAGTTGCCTTCTGAAACAGACAGGGCTTATCTGACAACAAATATTTCGCTGCAAAGAATCAAATCCCTTGATAATAATGTGTGAATCTGTGCTGTGCTCTCAGATTGTAGGCTTCATGTCTGAAATAAATGAGATTCAATTACCAGTCAGACCAGCAGAAACTTATACTGGAATTAATTGCTTGTGTTGAAAGCCTGAGAGTAGGAAATAATTATAGTAGCTGTGCAAAAAAAAAGTTGTGTCTCTCTGGTAAGGCTTAGACAGCAGTCCCACAAACTACCTCCTTAACTGCTGCCACTGTTCAACAGATCTCCTGTAACTAATAGTAGCTATTGTCAAACTCGGCCATGGCCAGTATTTCAAATTGCTTCTTTGATTCTACTTCTTCTCTCATTTTTCTGTTGTAGGGGTCATTGCTTAGTAGAGAATTTTGTCAAATAAGTTTTGCAGACATATTTTGCATTCTCCAAGAGATTTTTTAAATTTACTTGTATAAATTCAGGGTTTGATCATACATTCGGTGATTTTAAAGAACACAGCTTTCTTACAATAAACAAACTTACATTTATTTGCTGCTCTCTGTATACATTTTTCAGTGTGGTTAGAGTTTATTGTAATGTCTGTTCCTATCAGATACACAAAAGGAAGATCATATCAACTGCTGGAAATTTGGAACAACTTTATGACTGCAATTAGAGGGGCAACCAATAATTATCTTCCACCATTGAAAAAACAATATACATCCAAAATTCCAGATGCTTAATGGCATCAATAAAGAATAGGTTCTATATGTCAGTGTCATGTAAATGAGGTTTTTGAAGTAAATTTCTTCCTTCTTACCGACAAACACAAGATGGAGTTATACTCTCCCCAAAACTTTGCAGGGGAAAAGTAAATAAGAGTAGTTGCATTTGAAACACCCCAGATGAATATTAATAAAAATATCAAATCTCCAAGAACTAGCAGTTAACCCCTAGATATCATCTAATAAGTGAGTTTGAAATGAGTAAGACTGGGCACCTCATTACAGCTGATTTAGATGATAGAATGAGGCTAGACTGTTTTCTTTTGTCATAGAAGTTGTAGACTTGGATAGCTAAATGTTAGAGCAACTCTTCTGTTGCAGCTTAGCTGTTTCTTGAAGTACTGCTTTATTTTCTGATTTGCTGTTAATACCACTGAAATTTGGTCCTGAAGAATTTGTGCTACTATTTCAGATCTTCAGTGGATTGCAAAATTGTTCTAGGATATTGTCTCATTTCTACAACGCTTCTTCCTTGTAACAACTTAAAAGCAAACAAAATGGAAAGATAAATCTATTAAACATAAAGCTGGGAGTGCCTACATGGAATGAAGTTATATGATGAGACTAGAGTTCTGTGTGCCAGGCAGTGGCAAGAGAGAGTGCCAAGTAAAAAATGAATGGTGGAAAATTGGCATTTAAATAATTGTAAAGGAAAACAGAGATTGCAATAGGCTATCATTAAAATGTGGGCTTTTAAAATCAAAAGCTGGTTGCAATTTTGACAATTCTAAGTTGGCAGGTGGTTGCAAACAAAATTACACTTATCATCTTCTCTGGAAATAGTAGTTAATAACTCTTAGGCATTTCTGGCCTATGGAACTCCAAAAACAATTCAGTGTGCCTAGATGAGACACTAACTAGTGGTTCATGAAAACTGGTGCCAGTATGCATAAACTCAGTGCAGTGTGGTAATGAAAAGTAGATGGGTTACATGAAAGAGTTTGTAGATGAAGGAGACTATGGAGGAAGGGAAGATGAGAGGAACAGGAGACAGGAGACAGGGAAGTCTATTTCTTCTGAGAAAGTCTGGGGAAGAAAAACAATTTTTTCCGTCTTTTCAATTAACTTTCGCTCACAAAGAGAAGAGAAAAAGGTTGGCTGCTGAGGGACATGCTGTCATCTGCAAAACCATAGAGAATGCGGTGTGTGAATTTCTGAAATCATCGTAAAATCATTATTTCACTCAGAAGATAGCCCTCAATTTTAGATCAAAAATGAAATTTAAACACTGACCACATCAGTTAAATACACACAATCAAGAAAAAAAGTCTGTGGTGAGCCATGTAATGAAACTGACCTACTTGGCAAAATGCCATAGAAAATTATTGCAAAAATATGAGTAACAGACTAAAAATGTTTCCAAATAGAGCTGATAAGGAAGTGCTTGTTTTTAAGGAATGCTAGACCATGTTGCTTTGGTAATTTCTCATTAAAAATCCTTAGTACAGCTATAGCGGAAAATCTGTTTTGATTAAAGATGGCACTCACACTAAAATATTAAATGGGAATGTCAACATTTTGTATAACTTCTTGGCATATTTGAGCCATACATTCATGTAATCATACTGTTGGGTTTTATATTTTTTTTTAGCTTTTGGTAATAAAAAAGATCATCAAAAGAAGATGGAATCTTGTCTCACACTGTCTAGGAGGTAATGCTATTTATGTTGTTAATCTTTTGGTTGAGTTCAACTTCTTAATTCAGTTCATTTATATTGAAGCCATGGAATTAGAAAACAGATGTAAACTTATTGTATATATTTGCCTCATTAAAGATGGCAAGAAAACATACTTGCATGGGAAAAGAGCAATGGTCAGTGACACTGCTCCTGCAGTATTATTTTAAATTTACTTATTCATATTGTACTATAACAAAGGCACTGTGGATGGCAGGCAGGATCTGGAAATAACTGCTCCTACAGGGGATAACAATGTGGTTGAGTGTTATCTTTGAAAGATCCATGGCTTACCTGACA
Organism: Tringa tobata; assembly: GCA_033628505.1. Taxonomy (NCBI): domain Eukaryota; kingdom Metazoa; phylum Chordata; class Aves; order Charadriiformes; family Scolopacidae; genus Tringa; species Tringa tobata. Next base: position 2,678,989 of record JAHREE010000574.1, on the reverse strand, counting down.
CTCCTCAGTTTTTAAATATCAAGGCTTGATTTTCCCTTACAAAGTAGAAAGACAATCTTGCAAATGTCTGGAGACAGTAACTCTGTTACCTCATGTGATATATAAATATGAGCTGCTACTATTGTTTGTGTTAAGCTTCACACATGCAAAAAGAAATAGTATTTGAAATTCAATAGGAATTCCTGTGAAACGTTATCTTCTCACATCAGTACATTCTGATCCCTCTATGGTGGTGCAGACCCCCGGGGTCATGTTGCAATGTCAGGACCAGCCCAGATTGTGTTCTTGTCTTGGTTACAAGTGAACCAAATTTGGTTCACACGTCAACAAGCTCAACCCATGGGGTGGAGACCCTCACTTCCTTTATCCATGTTAATCACTATGGTAACTCTCCCTTATGAGGAGAGGCTGAGAGAACTGGGACTCTTTAGTCTGGAGAAGAGAAGGCTGAGGGGAGACCTTATTAATACCTATAAGTATCTCAAGGGCGGACTGAAGGAAGAGGGAACCAGACTCTTTTCAGTAGTTGCCAGTGAGAGGACAAGGGGTAATGGGCACAAGTTGGAACATAAGACGTTCCACTTGAATATGAGGAGGAACTTTTTCACAGTGAGGGTGACAGAACCCTGGAACAGGCTGCCCAGGGAGGTCGTGGAGTCCCCCTCTTTGGAGATTTTCAAGACCCGCCTGGATGCCGTCCTGAGTAGCATGATCTGACATGCTCTGGGTGGTCCTGCTTTGGCAGGAGAGTTGGACTAGATGATCTCTATGGTCCCTTCCAACTCTAAAATTCAGTGAAATTCAGTGAAACTGTAGTACATTCTGCAACATACATGTTTCTCAGTTATGGGTGCAATCTACTGTAACAGCAATTATAAAGGAAGGTGATAAAAACACCTCACCCACTGAAATTCAAAAGGTAATCCGAGATAATGCAACTAAATTTGAAAGGGAATTCCAATTCATTGTCATCTAGTTAATTGCACGTATCACCCTAACAACAGTAAAGCCACAACTTTTGTTTTGACAATATGTGACACTGGTATATGCCATATATCCAACCATTGTTCTGGGATCAAATCACAATGCAACTCTACTCTATCCAGTAGAACATAGAATATGGGCCAAAAACCCCAGAAAACAATGGCAAACTGATGATGTTGATGCATATATTGCACAGGAACAACAGGGATTTATTTATGAAAGTAATACCATTAAGGTCCAAGACATTTGTCTTGACACTGAACAAAGTATTTGTTATTTTGAAATACATCTTGATGAAGCCCCTGAAACCATACTAATATGTATTGGAACTGGATGTGTTTGTATAAGAACCTTTGTAATTCTATATTTATAGACAACACCACTGTAGAAATGAATAATCACTCAAATACCTGTATTTGTAATTTTACCAAAATTACAGAATGCAACTTTAATTATTCAACTCCTGTCACAACCCACCCATTGCTGCATTTCCAGCTATGTATTGTATCAAGATTTATTACCTACCCCTTTTGGAATTAATTTCACATTGATCAGAAAACTGTTACAACATGATGACTTGAGTCATGCTAAAATGAATTCAGAAAAACGGACAAACCTCCCTAGTTACTGTCCATTGTGATGCGGAGGAGATACACCATATCCTAGAAAGAGTAAAGAAACATGGAGAACTTCACTGGTGGAAGACTTTTTGTATGGTTGCCAAAAGCCAATTGAACACTCAAACTAATGCTACGCCCCATCGTGGTTCTATTGGCTCTTGATATACTGTGCTTGTTATTGAACATTGTTCTATATATCAAGGTTTGGAAGATGACAAAACAAGTTATGGTATTACAAGAACCTCCCTACATATATAATGTCTAATCCCATTAGATGAAGTAACATATATATACTTCCTTATATAGTTACAGAGGTTAATTTAACATAAATTTTCCCTCAAATTATAACTAAAATGTGTCATTGTCTATGTACAGGCACAAGAGGCAAGAGGTGATCACCTCTCCGGAAAACAGATTGACTTCAGTCACGGGGTGGAATGTGGTGGTGCAGATCCCCTGGGCCATGTTGCAGTGTCAGGACCAGCCAACATTGTGTGTTTGTCTTGGTTACAAGTACAGTGAGTTAGGACGACTAGGCACTCTCTAATCTGAAACTCCTGCTGCCTGGATCATACCAGAGGCTGGAATCTCGTACCTCTGGAAGGCAGCAGAATTACCTGACAAAAATTGTGGCCAAAATGGAAAATTAGTGGCCAAAGTCAATAATGTCATGAACCTAAGTGATACCCTTAGAGGTCTCTAGGATCGCAGCAGGCTGTGATCCAATATCTCCCACTGAGTTGGGATGTTCTTCTCTTCTTCCTTGCATTTTTTTTTAATGAAACACATACATTTTTGAAAATTCTCATTCTTTTATGTGTTTGCTGGTTTTTAAGTGAATCCCAGCATGAAGAGTACATATTGTTTTAAAGTGTCATGAAAATATTAAGTTTTTTTTTTTTTTTATACAGACTTTAAATATGGTCTTCAAAAACACATAATGGACAAATCAGTAGTAACTTATAAGCTTATATCTCCGAGATGTGACTTTCTTACCATTTATATTGGGATTCATTCAGAAGCTTCTTCTTGACATATGAGCTGTAATCTGGGTCACCACAAGGACCATTGGTGTTAAATTCAAAGTGTGGTATCCTATGGTTGTATCTGAACTTCAGGACTCCCTTCCTGGCTGGCAGCTGAGAAAAAAACCAAATGGATTTAGTCCAGCTTTTTTTACACTGCCTCTTGCCCTTAAGGGACACCTTTGCTTCCAGTAGAAATTGCATGGGCAAGGAGCTCTGCTGCTTTCCGGCACGTACCTTAGGGTAGTCAAGATGTTCTCCAAAAACACAGTTTTCAGTTTGTGTTTGATATAAAAAGTCAAATCAAAATGTTCTATGCATGAATTCCTTTTCATCATACCAAACCCAAATCTAGCAAGAAGTAACATATGCAAACAGAAACAGCATCTCAACCCTTTGTGCAGGTACTGATAATCAAGAAGTTGCCATTCTTCTCTCCATCACTCTGGCCAGACAGCACCTTAGTTGATGGGAGCGCAATATTTTTTGTCTACTCTCTCAGTCCTGTCTCTGGGGGAACTACAGACCCAGATGTAAAGGTGAAAGAGCAAAACTTCTTGCAAACCTCAGTTCCCAGCTCCATTCAATTTAAATTACCCTAAATTTAAATTACCTAAATTACTCATTCATGAAAATTGTCTTGTCTGTTCTGACATGATGTTCACTGAAGAAGAGTTTTTATCGGCACAGATTTTATTACAATTAGCAGTTACTCTTGCATCAGTTTGTATCTGTAATTACTTTCCTTACTGTGGTATGGTTTAATGAAAGGATTGGTGCACTTGGGATCAGGACATACAAAACCACTTTGGAGATGGAGACCTTACCAACCTTTAGTGTCTCTTTCTCACTGTCCATTAATCTTTTTTCCAGGTTTTCACATTTGATTGTGTAAGGGGTGATGCATTTTGTGTGCCTTTTTGTAAAGCAGTTATCAGAACTTTCTGCTAATATTACGTATTACGTTGTTATAACACATGAACCATGTTTTTCTTAAGAGACTGACTTTCAGTATGTGTCATTGCCTAACAGAATTTCCTTGAAATTGTTAACTAAAAAAGATATACAATTAATTTATATCCCATACCTTGTACAGAGATATGGTAGTGATACAGTGAAGCAGAATTGACTTCCAGAGTTAGGTTAATGAACATCAAGTCATCTCACTAACTCTGGCTGGGCTACTGCTGTGCTTATGTGCTCTAGGGCTCTGTAATTAACTTGCTGAAAAATATGACTAAATACTTCTTACCATTACATGTCTCCTTCACTGACATGCACAAAGAAAATGGCTAAACGAAGAAAATGCAGCTTTTTAAAAGGGGCTTTCTGACTGTGTCAGGTTCCTTTTGAAGCACTTCACAAATTGACATTTCTCACACAGGGATCACCAAAATGTCTTTTTACTAAAGACATTTGTGTTTCAGTGTAAGAGGATCAAGGTCTTCTCAGGAATAGGGCAGTTCCTAAGTGGAAAAAATCTCAAGAAACTGACAGAAAACCTTATTTTAAATAAGTTCCTGTGCCACCCCAGAAGCTGTGAAACAGATCATTTGCTGCAGCCCCATGCTATGATGGTGGAAAAAGCTCCTTCCAACTGTGGGTGAGAAGTGTTTCTCCCCCAGCCCCTTGGCCCCTCACAGCACTGGCCATATCAGCATGTCCCTGCCAGAGGGCAGCTTTCCTCCTGATACTGTTCCCTTGGGGCAGTCCCCCAGCCCCTCATGGCATGGACAAGAGGGCGAGTGCAGCCATGGAGGGTGCTGTTGGAGGCCTCTGGGGTTTTCATGGCAGAACAAGACCTGGCTGTCCCTGCCCACAGTGGTGGCTTTGAATTGCAGATCAAGGCCCTTAAGCTGACAACAGCAGACCACCCTGGATTATATGATATGAAAACCCGGAACTTGTTTCTGCCTTGGTGGCAGGCCCTTCTGCAACTCTGCTTATGATTATAGTCTCACTGTGCTCTGAATAAGCAATGTATGACTTCTAAGTTACTGGATTAAAACATATGTGTTTTGGGGAAGGGGAAAGAACTCTGTTTTGTGAGTGCATATTTTGTTTTCTTTTTGCTTTTTGGCTTGGAAAACCTGATAACAGGACTAATGTATAAAGAATGCTGTGGAAAATGTGGAATGAAAGCAGCTTTACCTTATTCTTGGATGAACTGGTTCTGACGCGTCAGTGCAGTATCTTCATATTCCTCTTGCTCTGTTTAGATAAATGTTTCCAGTCAAAAAACTCGGTCTGATGATTTTGCCCAGACTGAGGTCAAATCTTGCCCAATACAGACCTTTTGCTGTAACTCTGTTACTGATCAAAACTTTTGTCAAGTTTCAGAATAAGAACTCATCTTTAGTTAGCGCATGTTTCAAAGGAAAGTATCCAGGCATAGCAAATATCACGCATGCGACTCAGAGAATTCATGAGGAACAGATGTCATTTGCAGTAGAAATAAGAGTAGGCACTTATGTTTTGAATTATTTAAGCATATGAGAGTAAAGAACAACCAAAAGATTAAAATGAAAGTATTTTTGCCATGTTGGTCCAAAGCATACATTCTCATAGTCATTTAAAATCATGTTAGGAAGATTAACAATTATCTATTGTTGGCAGTAGGCTTTTTCTTAGAGACCTCAACCAAGATTGGAGCCCTTCTATGTTGGGCTGTTTGTGGATATCTGGTAAGAGTCAGTCCCTATCCACAGAAGTCTGTGATTCAAAAGCACATAGTGAAATGGTTATTCACACTGGGGGTTGTTTACAGGGAGATGCATCCTGACTTGCCCGCTGTATGGTTTTTTGCTTCCTGTGAAGAATTATTGTGAAAAGGCAACATCTCAGAAAATATCTCCTCATGTCCAACTGCTCTGAACAGGGAGAGAATGGTCCCTCCATGCTGAACATGCTGCTACACCTTTGTTGTCCTCTGCTGTGGGACACTGTAGCCCTGTGATGAGTCTGCTCGGTGTAGAATGGGTGAAATGGTGCCCACTGCTGCCCTTCATGCAACCCCATCTCTCTGGAGGCCGTGCCATGATTTACCTCAGATGTTTCAGCTGAAGTGATACATCTGCTAATTTCATAGTCTGACTTTCAATTGTCAAGGGCAAAGGAACAATATATATACCTATTAGCTAGGAACAGAAGGCTGTAAATCTGGAGGGTAAAATGAAAAGAGCTATTGGCATCATCATGATAAAAATCACCAGGGCCAATAGTCCTGGCCCCTCTCAAGACTAGAGAGTGTTGTGGCTGCTGCTTTCATTAGGGCCAAGATTTTTTACCCAAAACTACCTTTTAAGGCAAAGATATGGTCAATACTACTGACTACAAAATGAGTCATGATAAGGTTTTAAAACCAAGTGAACATGTATATGTATCAACTGAAAAATAACCACTAAAGTAGTAAAACACAATATAAATCATCTCTCTCCCAACCCCTCCGTACATCATAGCAAGCACAAATAATGTATAGGAATAACTTCTCACTTTTCTTTTGACTTTCATTTTCAATATTTTCATGAAGAGTGTTTAAAACTTTAATTAAATTTGAAAAGCAAACAAATGCAATAAGCATACATCTGATCCTATCAAAATCAAACAGGATATTCCCCTCTATGGTAATAGGATTTTTATAGAAATCCTGATAGTTCTAAATTGGGATTAATTTTAAGTAGGAAGGGTTTCTAATATGACAAATTAGATTATCTTTGTGGTCTTTTTGTACTATCATTTTTTATTCCCAAAATACACATTTGGTTCAAAATAACAATTTATAGAATGATCTAGAAAATTACTAAACACACCAAAGCTAGAAAGGCAATAAATAAAAAAAAATATGGAAAATTTATGCTCCTTTTTCAAACTCATTGGAAAAATGTACAGTGCTGTACATCTATGCCTAATATATTAAAGTTGCAGTTACTGCAAAATTAATTTTGTAACATCTTATAAATTATTGAAATTCTGGGAGAGCAAATTATTAAAAACACTGTATTCAAAAAGGAGTTATTTGCATTTTTAGTTTTGTATACAAAATATGTACAGAGATAAACTAATAGGTGCTGTTTACACCAGTAGGAAACTCAGCCCATGATGTCCATACTCCCATATACCACAGACTAGAGATAGAAGAACACATTTTTTTGTCTAGTGTTCAATCTCAATGTTACTTGCCAAAAGAGGAATTTTCTCATGATGCTGAGTAGTATCTTAAAGAATTTTTCCAATAGACTCTTGGTCTTAAACTGCAGTCTGGTTCTTGTCTTTCCTTTCCTTGCACAACTTGCCACCGCTAACACATTCAGTCATTGCTAGTACTTTGATATCTAATTCTTTGTAAATGTACTATTTATCATTTTCAAGAACTTTGGGTTCTTTGGATGAGAAGAACTCTTGAACTGTGAAATAATATCATAGTGGTCTAATAACATATTACTGATTCAACTATATTCTGACTGTAAATGAATTATAATACTGAGTAATCAAGATTTTAAACTCATTTAAAAGAATGCTTTACAATTTTCCTGGAAATTGTAAATAGAGGAAAATCTAAACTATTCCAGAAAAAGATTAAAAGGTAACATCTCTTAGCTATGCTCTCCCATTAATAAGATGCCACATGATTTCATTTCATTCTAACCTGAAGAGTTGCATCTAACATGATTTTGAAAGATACCTATCTCTAATATATTTTTGTCTCTTTTAGTCCATGTCAGTTAGTTTTCACTGAAACACTGGGTCAGCAAGAAATAAAAAAGCTACTAACTCAAGCTTAAAAATCTTGTTGTTTTTTTTTTCTTTCTGTTCTTATTATAGACTTCCTTATAAATCAGTGAACTAGAATAATTAAATGTAATGGCTTATATTTCATACAATAAACACATCTCCCTTTAAACATGCCCTTACTTTTAGCCTGTTGTTAATCTTGCTGACTGGGGTCATGAAAGTTTGGAGAACACCTCCTTATTTTCAAGCATATGTTGAATTCTTACCTCTTATTGCCTCTGTACTATTTCAGCAGTAGTTTTATTGTTCGGTAGTAAATTTTCTGTTCACTTATTGTGATAAAATTAAAATTGTTCTTTATTACAAGACTGTAAGTTAAATGAATAAATATACTTGCAGCATTTTTGTGCCTTTCCGTAATTGAAAAAAAGAGTTGTTTTAGAAAATCAGATCCAGCCAACAACATGGTGCAATAGTCAAGTTTAAAATGAGATAATCTACCAAAAATCTGCATGAGAATGAAATAAGTGTATCCGTTTGTTTTAGGAAGAAACAGTAAGAAGAAAACAAAACAAACAAACAAAAAAGCAGTGGTCTGGTGTACTCTTTATGTCCCTTTTCAGTGCCTCAGAGACTCAGTGCAGAGCCTTTGCTGGTGCAGAGAGTTCCAACGACTGCATGGCAAAGATCATCTAATTGCAACCCCCTGCCATGGGCAGGGACACCTCCCACTAGACCAGGTTACTCAAAGCCCCACCCAGCCTCATCTTGAACACTTCCCTGGGCAACCTGTTCCAGTGTCTCACCACACTCAGCGTAAAGAATTTCTTCCTAATATCTCCCCTCTTTCAGTTTGAAACCATTACCCCTCATGCTATCACTACATGCCCTTGTAAAAAGTCCCTCTCCAGCTTTCTTATAGCCCTCCTTCAGATATTAGAAGGCCCCTATTACATCTTCCCAGAACCTTCTCTTCTCCAGACTAAACAACCCCAGCTCTCTCTCTGTCTTCATAGGAGACGTGCTCCATCCCTCTGATCATCTTCCTGGCTCTCTTCTGGACCCGTTCCAACAGGTTTTTGTCCTTCTTGTGCTGAGGACTCCAAAGCTGGACACAGTACTTCAGGTGGGGTCTCATGAGAGTGGAGTAGAGGGGTAGAATCACCTCCCTTGACCTGCTGGCTACACTTCTTTTGATGCAGCCCAGGATATGGTTGGCTTTCTGGGCTACAGGCACGCATTGCTGGCTCGTGTTGAGATTTCTCATCCACCAACACCCTCAAGTCCCTTTCCTTAGGGCTGCTCTCAATCCATTCTCTGCCCAGCCTGTATTTGTGCTTGGGATTGTGGAGACCTAGATGCATGACCTTGCACTTGGCCTGATTAAACTTCATGAAATTTGAATGGACTTACCTCTCAAGCCTGTCCAGGTCCCTCTGGATAGCAGGAAATTATGTTTTAGCAGTGTTAGGCCTGCTACAAATAAGGCTAATATATAAAACCTATTATTCTGTATTTCTTGCAGTCTTTGTCCAAGATGTATTTTTTTTCTGTTGTCTTTTATCTATGTAAGAATATTTCCACACACTACCTAAGAGGTGCTGTACTAAAATAAAGAGTGTGCTGTTTAGGCCTAGTAGGCTAGTTTGCTGCAGAAACATTTCCTAATTTTTCTACAGTGTAAATCCAACTTTACAAACTAGTGACTTTTATGTACTAGGGGGTAGTTTGAGAAAATGTGACCAAATAAAGTAGAGGCAATGTGACCATAGATGAGTGCAGAATGGCTTCTATGGTCAACTGTGCAAATGGAAACTGAGGGGAAGAGTGAAATTAATTTCTTTTTGTAATGAAAAGGAAGAGTTGATATAAAAATTTGCCATTTTTCCTGAGATCAGTTTTCAGGATTTTATTAATTTATTTTTTGGTTGGACAGAGTAAGGATTATTCAATGCTGGCTTATGATGGATAAATAAAAACCTTCTAAGAGTACTGAAGACAGTTAGTGATAGATTTTCCTATAGGTGGTGTCAAAGGCCTGGGACATTTACATTAAAAGCAACCAGCTCCTGTGTCACCTTGTATTTTCTTCAATTTCTGACTTTAATAGTAATTATGGTCTCCACTCGGATCCTGCGCTCATCTGTGAAAATCCTTTCCTTTTTTCTGAAAGATTTTCTGCAAAGAAAGAGGTGTATTTCTCTGAAGACCTCTTTTCAAGAGCAATTGGAAAGGGTCTTCAGAGAAAAACGTCAGAGTGAAAAAGAGGGAAGAAGGTTGAGGGACTTTACTCATAGAATGAAAAGAGACAACAGCAGCGTACCTATTGATAGTGAACTGACAACATGAAATGCAACTCACGAGAGAGGAGAGAGAGCGCTCTATGGACAGAAAGTTGTTCTGGTCTATTCTGTGTTTCTAACCTCATGCTTACTCATTCTTAATTTTCTCTCCTGGTTTCTACATTTCCCTGTGGTTCCTCTAGCTCCCAGTGATGGCTCAAGCACTTCCATTTATACTTTCCACAATAATCTGGAGCATGAAAGGTGATACTGAGTCCAAATTCTACTTATAACACTCAGGAAAATCACTACTTTACAGATCACGTAGATTGCCATCTACTTAGGTGAAGGAGGCGGCCAATAAAATGGAAAAATGTGAAATAGCCAAGTTAGAAATACTCTAATGGTGATCTGACCAGGATATTAATGTCAGGAAAATGTGATATAATATCTTGCTATAGGTAAGTTTTCAGTGGAATATGAAATTACTTGACTGTTTGTGACTACTGTGAATTGCTCTTACACTCTCATCTTAGCATTTGGCAGAATAGACTGGAATATTAAGATCAGGTAGTAAGAGTTATTTTACTAATTTTGCTCAAGCCATTATTGACATTTTGCAATTAGAATTGAGATAAACCTTCAAAATGTTCAAGGCAAGCTGTAAAAATCTTTTGACACTTCTGCAGTTCATAAAGTATCGAAACTAGAAACATTACTATGCCATAAAGAGTTTTAAATGAGTGGTGGTTAGAGTTTTCCCAAAGGTTATGTTTTGCTTTGTCACTGGTCAAATTCCTTCTGGAAATTAGATTAATTAAAACTGGCATGTAAAATAGGGTTAGCCCCTTTTTTAATGTTTTCAAAACAGCCCTGAAATAACAACTTATCATATACACCTTTTTCCTGTGAATGAAGTAATCTTGTTCTCAAAAGCCAGGGTAGGCTTTAATAAATGCTTGCTGCTGTTAATAAATAGCACATGTTCTTTTATGCATGTGCTCAGTATGTGAAAGGAGTTTTCACCTCTTATTTGATAGAAAGTTACAAGTCTGGTAGAAAATTTAAGGCAGTAAATTAAGATTTTTTTCAGAAACATCTGAGAACTCTTTGGATTGCTAAAATCATAAGAGTGATACTTAGCACCTATATAAACTATTATATTTCTTCTAGTCACTGTATAAGCATTCTAATTTATATTTCTATCTTTTATTAATATATTAAATTAATACATTTACAAAATTGCAATAATCTGTGTTCAAATTCATCATTAGCATTACAAAGGGAAGTACTTGAAAGCCAGAAAAGTCCCAGCAGCAGGGTTGCCTGTTTGGATGGCTGCATTAAGGTATAGTCTGAGATAGTGGAATTACTACAAAATATGAGGAAGTCATTAGCTTGACACCAGGCTTTCATTTATATCTCTAGTTCCGAGGTTTTAAGAAGTGCCAGCCAGTAATGGAAAGCATACCACATTGATCTGGTTCAGCACAGTAAAGCTTGCAAACTTATTTTTTTCTTTCCGGAAAGCTTTTGGTTTCCCAAAGCTTTTAGGAGATTGAATTCCTCTTTATTATGTTTTAGTTTTGTGAAGGTATATGGGCCTTAAAAATGAGAAAATAAAATGTGCTTTCAGGTCAGAAGGAAGTGTGAAAGGCTATTAACCTGAATATTAAATGAGTGATTTATTTTCTAGAAGCTAAGTGTTGTGCTTTTTTTACCTCAAACATTTTAATTTGCATCCCATGAGGACAATTGGAATAGCCCATCATTTAGACCTATGCAATTATTCTTGATGAGGCTTGTTTAAATATTGTACAAATATTTACTGTACTATAAGGTGCTACTTTTCCTCTAAGCTAGCAAAATCTGATTCTTAACATACAGCTGTTGCATTTTAAGGCATGACCTCAGTAACTTCTGGAGTTTTTCCTTAAAAGCTTAACTGAAGCAGAAATATGAAGTTTGCAACTGATAAGCACTGAATTTTAAAGGTTATTGATGAAAAATTGCACTCTTTTCCGCACAATTTTCTGAATATCTGAAAAGAAAGAAGCACATCCAAGCAGACGCTGTGGTCGAATGTATTGTTTTTAGGACTGGACCCATACGGTGCAACTGGCTAGATTTTGCCCATAGGATAATTTTCTGTGCACTAAAGCAAATGAAGCTTGATTTCTTAATTTGTGCCTTGTGACTTAGTAACATTTTAGTTAAATATTCAAGTGTTGTGTCCCTGGACAGTCTACGCAGAGAAGAGGTGCTGAATGCTAAAGTCTGGGAAAAACCCTGTGAGAGGTTCTTGTCTTAGACTTCAGAGAACTTATGTGTGTGAAAAGCTGTTGCTTAAGGGTAATTTTCTTTGGTGGATATAATGCATGTTGAGTGATTTGGGGGAACTGGTTAAGAATAGATGCAGCTTAAAAATTCCGTTTGATATCAGGGTTTATTTTTGTCCACACAGTAACATAATGGGGTAAAGAGACACAAGAAAAGATAGATGCGTCTACCTGCTTCTACAGTTACTTGTCCCTGAACAGGTAAATTCCCAGTTCAGGGTTCTTGAAAATTTGGAATAGTTCAATAGTGACAGCGAAGGATGTATTTACATTCCCATCCAGCCTGCTCCAGGTGAAGCTGCTTTGGCAGGGACGTTGGACTAGATGATCTCCGAAGCTCTGTTCAAACTCCTACAGTTCTGTGATTCTGTGATTTCAGGGGATTTTCAAGGGGATTAGTGCCTATATTTGGAAACTATGTATTTGAGCTGTCATGTCTGACTTCCGTATAGGTGTAACAGAGGGAGAAGTTGTACCAAACAAATGCATCAGATCAGCTGAGGAAAGAGGGCTATGAATGAACCTTGAGTCACATGGAATTACGATGTTGCATATAAATGCAAAAGACTACGAAATGCCCTCTGGGACTAAAAGGATCAGGACAAATAACTCACCAAAATAGTATAGACCTAATACATTTCCTGTGACATTAAACCTCTTTGTAGTTACCATTTTTATTTGCCACTTTCTGTATTACATACCTAGTTCAGAGGAGAAAATTCAGAACACAGAATTGAATAAAAAAATTAGCTTAAAATCAACTTTTGTTGTATCCCTACCACCTTTTTCAAATCACCTTCCACATACCCTTTAGCTATTGCAATGTACCAGCACAACCATGTGACTCATGTTACTGTATTCCTCTGCACAGGAGAAAACAAATCCAGTTCCTTACTTATGTTTTGTTTTTTGGTTATGTTTATCAGAGTGACTCTGACTTAGTCTGTATCAGTTGAGGTTAATAATTCACAAACTGCAAACTGTGCTACCACATTGTCCTCTTTACTAAAAGTGTCACAGAACATTTGTAGAAGCATTCTCTTTCCCGGTGAAATGCACATAAATCACTCACTTGGCTCTACCAGTTCTGCAGGACGTACCTGTTTTCTGAGAAAAGCATCTGTCTTCCATTCAAAAGATGTATGGTGTCCTCAGGCTTTCTACACTAATGCTTACAAAATTGCCAAATGATGCCAAATTAATTTTGTTTCAGTAGCTCTTTCTTGTGTACTTCTAAGCAAATGAAAAGTCGGGGAAATTAGAATCTGAATGCATTTTCATGCTAGACCTACTGCTATTGTATCTCATTATATGAAAGAATAAAGATATATCAGCTTTGTCTTCTTTTAATTTCTTTAACTTTGACCTGAGGTTTGAGGGTGGGTTTTTTTTTATTTTTTTTGAGGGGAAGATTTTTTTAGAATATTCTAGTTATTTAAAAACGTTACCACCACTGAATACAGCCATGAGATCCACCTTGGTGTTTCACTTTTGCTCCCATTAATATTTCATTACAACTGCAGTGGTGTAATTAGGGAGGCACAAGCACATTTATTCCTTCTTACCTTGGTGTAAAGCTTTGGTCAAAAATCTAGAGTCTCGTGTATTATACAAGGCTATAGAAAAAAAGATTGCCATAGTATGTCTCAGTTGAGTAGCTATATTCAAAGTTTAACCTCTTATTTTAAATAAATTACATTTTGCTGCCATTAACATAAACAAATAAATAAACAAATTAGTTTTTTAATTTCCTTGGCCCTCCTTGAGTTCTTTCAGCATATGAAAATTGTACAATAGGTCCCCTATGAAAAAATACATAACTCTGTGAGTAACTTCCACACTTAAATCAAGCTGAAATATCTGTGTTAACTTCTGGGATCATCAACCATCATGGAAAAATTGATAATTTTTCTTTAGGCCATCTTCCTATACATCTCAGAAATTTAATATTGTCTGTTAACATTTCCCTCTCTTGTTTCTTTTGGTTTTCAGAAAGAGATTAGTCAGCATTCCACCTGTCCCTGTGTTCTATTAGCCTTCCTCCCCCTACAGGGGTTCATACAAATAAATGGAGAATAATTTATAGCATGATGTTAATGTGTTCGCATCCTTTGATGAATGATTTGTTTTTCTTTCTGACGCTTTCTTTAAAAGGATTCTTCCAGCAGAATGGAGGATTGAAAGCAGCGCGAAAAAAAATCTTTCTTGGTTCGTTGTCAGTCATCCTTGCTGTCTGGCTACTACACTTTCTTCTTTGTAATTTTGCACTTTACATAACTTTTAGTGAATTCCAGGAATGGAAATTATACATTTTACTTTCATGTTACCTTTGTTCATTTCTGCTTTTCTTTGTTTTCTGCTTCCGTTGGGAACAGTACTCATTAGATTTTGAAATTACTGCAGTGGTCTGCAACTGCTGCCTGCCTGCTTTATACAGATACCACTCAGGGAGCAATGTTTTTTCTCTTGTGGCTCTTGTTGTTATCTCTTTGTTCTTTAGTTATCTACAGTGATGTCAGATATACAGACTGGACTTGATGAGCAAGACTTTTTCCATTCTCAGTCTCTAACACGAGTCCTTCAACTTCTAACCACAGGAAAAAATTATATGCATCATTGTTTTAATATTAGAAAGACCGTTTATCTTATATAAATATTAAAGTAGGATAGAAGTCTGGCCATTTGTTTGTTTTCAAATGAAGTGTTAATCTGTGTGAGATAATTTCCAAAGCCTTTTAGTTTGAATCATTATCTTACTCACTGGTTGCCTTGACTTCCGTGGGTTTCTTTGTAGATTTAAAGCACGATGCTCAGCAGTAACAATGCTCTTTTGAAAGTAATTTTGAAGTCTGTTCACAGGTGTTCTGTTGAACTGCAAACAAACCAATAGTCTGCTGGCAAGGAAGCTCTACTTCAGGGCTGGCACTTCATGATGATGGACAAACACCTGTACTTGCATCTTAGAGTCCCATAGCTTCCTCATCTTCTGTTAAACCTCATCCTCCTTGCTCCTGGTGATATTAGGTGTACACTTTTTGTCTTTTATGTCAGATGAGTTTTATTAAGAAATCAATAGATTCAGTCCCCTGTCCAAACCTGTGAGCTGAAAATATCTATAACTAAGAAAAGAAAGGCTATTACTTTTGACAGAAAACCTTTTTGGATTTATTCTCCCATTCCAGGTTAGTCAAATTCTGCTTAAACTAAATCATCTCTTCAGGCCAAATCAAATTGTTAATTCCATTTTAATGTCTTTCATTCATGGGGTAAAATTCTTGGTTCAAGTGATCCGAGTCACTACAGCTTGGGATTCAGTCTACCTCTAAGTAGGTTGTATAATTGAGGTACCGCATGCTTTTATAGTGTTTATATGTTTGGAACAAGGAGAGGGAAGGATACAGTGAGTTTGAAGTAGTGTTGGGATGCCAGGGAATTATTTTGACTCTTCATGTGCTGTGGGAGGTTTTGCAAACCATTGAAAACCCAAGGGAGTTTTAAGATGTAAAGTTTTACAAAATTATCAACAATAATAAAATATTAAGTGTCATTCCTGTAATATTCTCAGCTTCTCAGCAATATTCTCCTTTACCATGCAGAACACTAAGAGTTTTCAAATTGCTTTGCATACTTTAATAGGTGGAATATGGGTTTATTTTATAAAGGTGGCAAAATACATTTAAATCTCACATTGTTTTATGCAATTTTGGAAATATTTAGAAATAATGTGCAATTAAACCACTGATAATAGAATAATCTGACACCAGTGGAGCCATAAATTGGCAGGATTTGCACATCTTTATTGTATACTAGTACTGTGAAGTTTTGTAAATTATTATCAGTAAGAGTGATGATTTATCATTTCTGTTTTTTTGCTTGTCACCTTGTTCACTTATGTGTATCCTGATACCACAGCAGTTAAAACAATGAAAGCTTTACCAGGCCAAGTCCTTGATAACAATTGATAACAAAATCAAAACAATTTTAAACCCCAAGCAAACTCTAACTAATCCTATATACTTGGAATATATTCAGTAACATCTGGCTATTTATTAGTTATCATCACCAAAGATGATCTGCCTTTCTTTTTGTCCTGATTGCAGCAACATAAGAGTTAATGGACAAATATGAATATTTTTTTCTTGCAATTGCTAAGAAAATTTATTTTTCATTAACATTGTTCCAGTACTCCTTATGTCTGCCAACAACCCTCAATCTCTGGAAAAATATCTTATGTAGTCCAACTTCACCTCACAAAACTTTAACAAGAAACTTCGGATCTTGGCCATTTTGTAGTTTTTGTTGTTTAGAGAGAAAGACATTGCCACAAATCACAATGGTTTGAGAATAAAGTTCCAGATTTTGAATTCTGCAGCTATTTGTTGCTTTGAAATGATGATATTTCTTTTCTTCTGTTTTCTGTTTTTAAATAGATTGCATGAATAACAGAAACAAAATGTTTTTGAGATGATATGCTAAGAATTAAAAAAACACACTAAAGAACCTGGTATTTCTAAATCAGAAAATATGCTTTTAGAAAAAAAATCACTGGTATTATTCTTTACATTAAATCATCTAACTATGATCCCAGACTTCTGCATCACATGACTCCTTTCTGCTGACATGTGCAATAACATAGTAGTGCGGTGAATGCTTTAAGCCCAACACTTATGTCAAAAAGCCTTTGGATAATCTTCAATAAAGCAGGTGTGCACCAAACCTAATGTTTTAGGAAATAAAATAATGGCACAAAACACTGTAATAGTGCATGAAAGCAAAGGTTTACATCAGCTCAACTTAGCAGTGCAACACCTTTAGAAAAGAAAAACTCTGTTCTCTCCTTCTTTATTTGGACAAGACTTGCAGTCCTCAAACCTCATTGTAATTGATGCAAGGACCTACCGCAGTATGAAATACTGTTTAATTGCAAACATATTTTCTTTTACTATTCCCTAACTCATATACATGTCTAAAATGGGAAAAAACACTGGAATAAAATAAAAAAGAGGAAGTTTTATGTGATAATATTAATCTTTTCTTCCCCATTTTTATGTACTGTCATTAAAGAAAAATTGTTTATTGATCTGTTCAAGGGCAGAATTGCACTTACAGATAAGAGTTTACAGGGCGTGCTCCCCCTCTACATTCGCAGCCCTCTTAATTGTGGCTTTTTCAGGTTTTCTGTATGCTGCCAGTATGTTCTGTTCTGTGCAGAGTCTCAGGAATTCATGTACATGGAGAAGCTAATTTTCTCTTCTGTTTTTCCAGTGGCTGCCTCTTTAAAGACATACACAAGCTCCTCCACCTTTCCCTTCCAGACCATAGGGTCTGTGGGGGGCTTTAGTTGGACCTTAGCCTGATACTGACACCCTGCAAAATGAATTGGGTACAATGCTTTTGCTAGTTCACTGCTGAATTATTTCTGAATCTGT
Organism: Tringa tobata; assembly: GCA_033628505.1. NCBI lineage: Eukaryota > Metazoa > Chordata > Aves > Charadriiformes > Scolopacidae > Tringa > Tringa tobata. The sequence continues at coordinate 2,661,579 of JAHREE010000574.1, read as the reverse complement.
TATGATGGCTTTCATAGAGTATTCTGTTTAAATTATGGGGAATACATAAAAGGCATTGTGTTTGGTAACTTTAGTTGGAGCCAATTTGAAAGGACCTTTGAAAGTTTAAATGTTCCATAACATTTCCCATTAGAAGTGCAGACTTCTGAAAGAGGTCATCTCCCTTCTAGGTCAATTTACAATGTTTAAGAATATAACTTTGTGTGTGGAACTTGAAGACATAAAATCTCTTGAACATCATGATCAAAACATGTTTCTTGTGATGTGTCATCTTTTGTAGATAACCTAGCCAGGGTGCTACTTTGGCATTTGGTATACCCTGTACCTACTCTTCCCAATGTAGAGCTCTTTTTTTTTTGTTGTGGACTGTGAGTCAGGCCCTAAACTTGATTCTCTCACATCCCAAATGAGTGACCTAATCTTCACTATATGGCATGTGAGCACGCTTTCTCTCTCAGATTTCCCAAGAAAAACTTTGTGGAAACAGATATGTCTCTGAAAAATGTTTTGGCTTGGATGAAACAGCATATTTCGATGAAATTTCATTTAGTTGAGAATGTTCCGACCCGCTCTAATTACAAGCCTCTGTTACTGGCTGGTTACCACTTTGCCAAACATTAATGGGTTGGGCTGAAACTTTCCATGGTTGTTCTCTGTCTTAGACTGAATGTTTTGATGGCAAAGGTTTAACCATTTTGTAGGCCAGAGAAACGGGCTCTTCTACCACTGTGAAAGTAACACTCTGTTACCTCTAGTATTTGGAGGAGGACCTTCAAATTTGAAAGGGAGAAGACCTAGTGCATTGAAGATGTTTTTTGCAATTCTCATGGAAATTCTTTCAACTTTAACCTTAACAGTTCCCATATTGCAGTAAGGCAGCAGAACTTGCAGAAAGATTTGCTGATAACTTTTTTCTGTTTCTTCAGCACCAGTCATGTTCTGCCTCCACAGGACTGCCCCATGCATCAACTCCACTAAATGACTCCAGCTCTGAGGTTGAACGCAGAGGCTGATGCATCGTCCTGTTGTTCTGGGAGAAGGCCAGGGTTGATGTGCAGGGCAGTGAGGACTACTGTCTCTCCCCTTTGCTTTGTGGTACAGAAAGAAATTTCTCTTTGAAATTCTGAAATTGGAAATTAAATTCTAAGTGAGCTATTGTGGCTTATGGACTAGAGGTTCTCCAGGGGGTCATTACTGCCTCAGTATAACACTGTCTTGGAGAAAGAGTTCCTCTCTACCTTCTCTGGTTTCTGCTGTGAACAAAACTTAGTGCCCTGTGTGTGGACTGATTATATGAGCCATCCAAACCTGTACTGTAGGTAATGATAACGTGAGATTGTAGCATGTTTTGTGCATCAAGGTGATTTTAATCTTCTGCCCTCTTTACCCCATCCCTTAAGATTATGAGAGAGACAAAGTGTTTGATATTTTGAAATTAATCCTGAGTGTAAAAAAAAAAAAAAAGGCTACTGATGTGTCTTCGATATTTCTTATAACAAGTAACTTTTGTTCATGAGCACAGGATCAGATCAGAAAGCTACATTCAGTAAAATATTTAAATAAGTATTAGCTTCTGACATGAATGATGTAATTCATTCACAGAAAGTGAAAGAACATTCAGATTTCCCTGGGGCACCACTTTACCAATATAAAAGCTAACCTACTAGTTTAGCAAGTCATGTTTTAGCGTGTCATCCTCCAGTTTGGACTTTTATGAATCCGCCTACTGAAGGTAGTATTTCACCTGCAGCTCTGAAAGCCTTACAAATGAGCCCCTAGTTCCTCATTTCCCAGAAGCACAATAAAATCCTTCTGAAGTAATGACTCACAAAATGCCTTACGCCAGTTTCAGCAATAATCTATGTTTTTCACTTGCTGTGCCCACTCATTTCAGATTTACAAAACATCTTTTTTGTACTTTGCACAGGGTGGCCTCGTACAGTCATGGAACCCCTTGCAGGAGAAATCCCTCCCGGTGGCATCCATGCTGCTGGTGGAGGCTGGTCAGGGCTCCATCTGCACTGGGATTTTGCTGGACTGGCCTTTCACTTAAGGGAAATTGCGGGACACAGCTTTCTCCAGCAGGAAAGGCTGGGGCTGGAGAACAACTCGCCAGAAGGTGATGGGGATCGAGGTGACTCTGTTGCTACCTCATGCCTGTGTGGATGAAAGTCCGACTTGGGGTCAGGAAGATGATCTTACCAGTGTAACTTCAGTCTCTTAGAGCAGCTGTACAGAACTGTGCAGTACTTACCCAAAACTCTTGTGACCGACTGGTATACCAGTTTCAAAATGAGTTAACAAGCACAGTTCTTTGCTAAAGTAAATACACTTAATTGGATCATGTAAAATCTCTCCTGGCTGTAACATTATTACGGCTTGATAACTTCTCACCACTTCCTGAAAATTTTTGCCTTATTGTTATGAGAAGAAAAAGAGGTTCACTTTTGAAAGAATTCTTGAGCTGAAACTGAAATTAGAGCTGATCTGATATTTTCCATGAAATTTTCCCCATTGAACATGTAGTAACTGTGTAGTAATTGTATTTTTATGTGCAAAAATTTCAACTTCATTATTGTTTTCTACTCTGCAGTTGTGAAATTGAAATGAGACATTTGAGTCTTTGCGATTGATTCCTTGAACTGAAAGTGATTCAGTCTGACAATAGTCTTGCATCTCCTCACTGAGCTACACTACATGATAAGAGCTAAGAGTAAAAAATTCTACTATTTGGCCCTGTGGAGCAGATTTCTTTCCTTTGACCTGCAGACATCAGAGGGAAGTTTCATGTCAAGGAACACGAATCTGGATAGTGACAAATGTGTGGAGTTTGTAGTGTTCAAGCCTCTTTTCCTCTGTGCAGAATGGCTCTGTAAGCAGGATACACACAACCTGGGAACACCAAGCAATTATTTACTGGGTAGTTGTGCTGTTCATCTACTATGCTGAGGACTAACATGCTTAGCTCCCCTGTGAGACACTGATGAGATGGTGGTGGCAGGGAGGCTAGATGGCTGATCCACAAAGGTGGTGAATTGCTCTATTCCATCCTCTGCACCTTTTTTTTTCCTTGAGGTTTTACACCTTTTTGTGCCAGCATTTCTCCTCTTGAATCTGTAAGGTGCTAACTATCATGACTTCAACAGCTCCCCTCTGTCTAGGTTTACACTTTTCTTATCTTGCACAGCTTTGGTTCACATATGTTCTCACACTTTAGCAGCATTTTTCTCAGTAAAACTGTGCCAAGATCCCACAGCTGTGCTGTACCAAACAAGGCCTTGGATTACAGACTTCTAAGAGCCTGGGTATAATACACCTGCAGTACAGTTCCCATGAGACATGCGATACTGCAAAGAGTTTCTGAGTTACAGTAGTCACAAAAGGTTCAGACACACAAAAAAAAAATTAATCATCTGTTCTGGTTGTGAATGAAAAATTTGTACTATCTCTTGCAGAATTAAAATTCAGATTTTTTCATTTACCTCTGTTTAAAACTATATGATTTGTTACCTCTTAAGATTTTAAATGCAGAACAATAAAATGGGCATATTTACTACTTGATCATCTTGCAAGTGAGACATATTTTCATGTTATGACTATACATTTATCTTCTTGAAAAGGTGACCCTGTATCACTAAACATGAACCAATTAGATAGCAGTCCATCCCATCAAGAAGGTCTGTATGGATGAACAAGGAGCTCCTGGTAAAATTCAAAGATAAGATGGAGCTGTAGAGAAGGTGAAAGCAGGGTCAGGTAACCTGGGAGGAATACAGATGTACTGTCTGAGGCATGCAGAAACATGATTCAGAAAGGCAAAGTCAAACTGGGATTGAATGTGGTGAGGAATGTCAAAGACAATAAGAAAGGACACTGTTAGTGGCAAAAGGAAGACTGGTGAAAATGTGATTCTGCTGCTGAATAAGATGGGTGGATGTCTTGACATAGGACATGGAAAAGGCTGAAGTACTGAATGCCTTCTTCACATCAGTCTTTACTAGCAAGACTCATTCATTTAATGAATCCCAGGGGGATAATTTGGAGGGACAAAAATGTACCCTTGGTGGAAGACGATCAGGTCAGGGAATACTTAAGCAAACTGGACATACCTAGGTTCATGGATCCTGATGGGATGTACCCACAAGTACTAATGGACCTGGTTAGTGTCATTGCAAAACTGATCTTGGTAATCTTTGAATGCACATGGTTATAGAGAGAGATGCTTGAGGACCGGAGGAAAGGAAATGTCACTCTTGTCTTCATCAAAGGCAAGAAGGAGGACCTAGGGAACAGGCTGATCAGTCTCACCTCAATTCCTGTGAAGGTAATGGAGCAATTTATCCTGGAAACCATTTCCAAGCATATGAAAGACAAGAAAGTCACAAGGAGCAGTCAGCATGAATTCATCAAGGGGATGTCATGCTTGACAAGCCTGATAACCTTTTACGATGAAGTGCCTGGCTTGGCGTTTTCTCCGTGCTTTTACCATCTGCTTCCATTTCCTTTCCTTGTATGAACATTTTTCATGCTCACTATATCCCCTGAATCACTTGTTTTCCTACTCTCTCTCCCAATTACCTATGTTCCTCCAGAGCAAAGTTAATCCTTTGTACCATATTTTTCATTTGTTTTCCACAGCATTGGAATATTCATCCAAAATATTCCTTTGCACTTGTTTAACAAATGGAGACTTCTTATTCATTCAGATTTGTTCCTAATAATCATTTCTTTTAATAGTCTTTATACAATAATTCCAGCAAAAAAAGTGATAAAAGCCACTTTAATGTTTGTACTCCGCAACCTACCCACCAGAAAAGACTTCTAATCCTCTTACTTGTGTATCTATCTGATCTGCTTTGTTTTCTCTGTCATTTTTTTTGCCTATTCTGTGACCATTGCCAGGAGTCTCACCCCACATCAACATTGGAAAACAGGTTGCCTGGGGAAGTTGCGGATACCCACCCCTGGAGTTGTTCAAGACCAGGTTGGGTGGGGCTTTGAGCAACCTGGTCTAGTGGAAGGTGCCCGTGCCCATGGCAGAGGGATTGGAACTCAATGATCTTTTAGGTCCCTTCCAATTTTAACCATTCTATGGTTCTGTGACAATTGGCATGCCAAATCTTGTGTCCATACAACATAATTCTCTCACACACCACAACAGGATAAATCAAAACTATTTGTGGAAATGGTCCTTTGTGTAGATTTGGATGTCTTTGCACAAGTAGACACATTGTCCCTTATGTCCCACTTGAGGTAACTAACGCACAGCATTACAGTATTCTAAGAAAATGTGACAGCAAACATAACAGAAACAAGCTAATCTCGAGATAGCCTTACACACAATACAACACTGAAATAATGAATTGGTAGTTCATCCTTGTCCAGCTGGCACGCTCAACTGTAACTATATACCTCTGCCTTTTTTATTTTTCTAAGCAAGCATAGAATCATGAAATAAATCAGGGTGGCAGGGATCTCTGGAGGCTATCTACTCCAACCTCCTGCTCTAGGAGGGCCAACTACATCAGGTTGCTTTTGGGATACAAGGGACAAAGTACTCACTTAGAATATTAACATACTGTTCATCGTCTAAAGTACATGCAAAACTGTGAGCATTAAAACAATCATAATACATGATCTAGGTCCAAAGCCTATTGAAGGTCAGTAAGGCTATTTCTGTTCTACTAAAACAAACAGAGCCAGGGCACAGACTTTTGTGCACATTTAATCATACAGTCTGAGAGTTTTTGACCAGTTCGCTTATCTGAGATTCCCATTTCTGTCAAAGCAGAGAGATTGTCCTTGGGAAAGGAAGTAGAAAGAAGATGCACTAGCAGAAAGCAATAACTTTAGCAGCTCCTGAGCATGAAGAAAAATGGAAGGGCTAGAAAGGGCTGCATTGTCCTCTTACTCTGCAAGTAAAGTGCTTTTATTGTAAATCTTTCAAGGAGCTGCAGGCTGGTACACTCACAGTGAATCATAATTCATATCATGAAGTCAGCAAAGATACTAGTGGAGTAGAATAATCTACTTGTCATGAAAAAAAAATATTATAAATTAGCACCAAAAAATTGTTATCATAAATCTGGTGTCATACCACTAATGACATTTGTTTTATCTCCATGTACAGCTCTTATGAAGTTGTTTACTGACTGCAAAATCATGCCTATCATTAAGGTATATGTCAACTTCTCTGTTGTTTTGGTAATACCCTTTATCTCCTAAATTCTACAGGTTTTATCAAAACATGAGTTCTCTATTTTTGAAACTTTTTATCTTTAAAGTTAAAGGGATGCTGGTACTTTATTATATATTCTATTCATGTACAGTGTTTCCAGCTTCTTTCCAGACGTCACTTTATAAGGAAATTTTTTTGGGCATTTTCCATGGAAACCCTCTTTAAAGTGAGTGTTACAATCTCTTCTCTTTGCTTCACTCATGCAATCCTTATGCTGTTTCCCATTACATGGAGATAACTAGCTATACTAATCTTGGAATATTGAATAGCAAATGTTCCAAAACACTATTTATTCAAGTGGAATGTCTACAGCTTCTATGTGTAATTTGTGTTTTCATTTTTACTCAGAATCAGTGTTTGTATTTATTTACCTATGCAAACCTTTACCACGTACATTTTCATGCCAAGCAAAAGTCACCGGGGAGTTACAAATAGTTTTCATTGATGTGTGAGCTATTCAGTCTGATAACACGAGGTATCGATGTGTCAGACACAGAAGACAGTTAGTTTTGGTAGCTGTATTTTGCAAAGTCTGGAGAACAGTGATATGGATGTCACAGATGAAGAAGATAGTATAACCTTAGTGACTGATTTGTTCCAAGTAAGTATGCTTGTTTTGCTTTGTTTTTTACTTTCATTTAGGCTTTCCCTTTGTATGTTATGGGTATCTCACAAAGGAATTTCATTAAGTATGTTCAATCAAGGGGGAATTTGCTTAAATGTAAATAGCAGCATGGATTTATAAAATATTTAGTCTAAACTGATGACATGAATGACAACTGTACACTATTTCTTTCTGAACCACAAAAATTTTAGCAATTGCATAAATGTTTGAGTAAAACCTTTTATTCACCATTGAAAATAGGGAAGGTGCTATTTTGGCTTGATCTGTTACCTCTTATACATGAGAAATATTCATATCTGTTTCCCTTGGAAGTTCTTTATTTGGTTCTCTTTTACAAAAATGATCATTGAAAAAAGCTATTTAATCTTTTACAGTAAGACAGAATTTTCGCCATTTTCTGAAATGCGAGAGAATAACTGTTCACTCAGTAAAAAGGAGCCTTCCTAGAAATGTTAGCATTTTGTTTCACTTTTGTAAGTAATAGGAATTTACATTTCTTTGTACAGATCATTTACATTTCTCTGTACATGGTAATAGTATATTTAAAATATACTGGGATATTCCTGACAGCTTAACGAATTATATTTAACCAAAGCAGTTAATATTTTCTTATCCAAGAGAGGCTGAAATTCATTAGCAATGACTAACATTCATTTATTATGTAACTTAAACAGCAAACGAAGAAAAGATAAAACTCATCAAATGTTTGTATGAACTTGAAGACTGAATTCAATCTCAAGAACTATATTTTAAAGCTTTCAAAAGATATCTGTGGTAAAAGGCAAGACTACATCTGACATCAACAAAGCCATGGGGCTCACCCCACTGTTGGTGTCTTCAGTAGCATCTCCTTCTGCACAGCACTAGTTCCCACAGCTCTCTTTGAAATACAGGTGGACACAGATGCTGGGGTGTAGTAACTGGTTGCAAATTCACCAGTGTAAGTTCCTGTTCTTTGATATAGGCCCCATAAACTGAAGCGCAGTTTTGAGTGTTTGAGCCTGGGGAAAGTTTGAGCAGTGCTCACGTCTTTAGGCAATCCTGTCTGGGTTTGTTCAGGCTTTCCTTCCTCATTTAACACCCCTGTGCTTGTGCTCTGGACACCCTGTGTGCTGCAAGAAGGCCAAGCCTGCCCTTGTCATGCACATATGTCCTAAGGCAGCCCAGCTGGGTGAAAAAAGGTGCAGAGGATGCAGTATAAGAGAGATAATAATTTGCAGGATTGCTAGTATAAGAGAATTAGGGGGTAAGGAGGTAAAAAGACCTTTTTAAACACAAGCCAGTACTGGCAGAATACCAAAAGTGACCATAAAGAAAATTTGGGATGAGCATTTAAAACACTTTTTTTTTAAACAGTGAGTTGAGGGTTTGGGACAATGTGGGCAAAGGGGGGCATCTACCTTGTTTTTAAACTTAATTCTGATAATTTATTCAAGTGATTTTGCCTCTTGGTGCCTGGATATGTCTTGATGTGGAATTAGATTTGCTCCCCTACTTGGAGTGTGGAGATAAGTGATGTTTATCGTTAGTGATGATTTACTTTACCTACTTGACAACAAGAAGTAGTTGTACAGTTTTGTGGATCATTTTCTTTTTGTTATGGGAACAGATACATATTTGACACCCGGCAGTCACAAAGTGTANTTTAAACAGTGAGTTGAGGGTTTGGGACAATGTGGGCAAAGGGGGGCATCTACCTTGTTTTTAAACTTAATTCTGATAATTTATTCAAGTGATTTTGCCTCTTGGTGCCTGGATATGTCTTGATGTGGAATTAGATTTGCTCCCCTATTTGGAGTGTGGAGATAAATGATGTTTATCTTTAGTGATGATTTACTTTACCTACTTGGCAACAAGAAGTAGTTGTACAGTTTTGTGGATCATTTTCTTTTTGTTATGGGAACAGATACATATTTGACACCCGGCAGTCACAAAGTGTAGATGTGCATGTGCCTTCATGTTCTCTTCTAGCAAGAAGGAAACCAGGTTATGCCACGCCTGTGTTGCCATTACCAAGAAAAAAGAACAAAAAAAAAGCAATTAAAAATCTGGAGTTTTCCTAATGATTATTTTTATAGTAGCGTTTTCTGCTTCTTTCTTTCATAATAAGCAACAGGAATTTCAGAGAAAGAGTATGACAGGGAGAGTGGAATTAATTATGTTCTAAGGGAACAGGAGGGGAAAAAAAAGCTTTTCCAGGGCTACTCTTCTATTTGTAAGGTTAGAAAAATGAAGAGACTGACTGAATTTATGTAAAATAAATGTGTTTGAATTGCATGTCAGGAAGGAGAGGGAGAAAGTGTTAATTAATTGTTTAGGGAAATTTGGTAGCTCCTTCAGCCTATTACAGGTTATACTTCTAAAAATTTATTTTGTAGTGGGAGTGATTTGGTGGATCATAAAGACAAAATAAAACCCTTTGGAGGGATATTTTTACATATCTATATATTTCTAGCTTTTTATTAGAACTTTGCGTAATAGTAAGTAAGCTGATCTCAGCTGTTTACATTGCATTTTAGTCTTAACAACCTAAGAAAAGAGTAGCTTTTATTTTTAGGATTTAATCTACACATCCTGTTTATACTTTCTTTTGGAAAAATCTCATTAAGGTAGCCATGTTAATTATTGTAACCCTCTTTTATCTTATGAGACTCATTCTTACGAAGCACTTCAATAGACCTCAGCAGGTATGAGGTAAGAAAAGTTGAGTTCACTACAGCCATCCTTCTTTCTACACGAGAGAATGAGCTTTCTCTTTGACGCAAATCAGCGTGTCCACACCTTAAGTCAAAGCAGCTTCTATTGGGAGTACTGTTTTCCTGGATAGTTCTGAAATGGCTGTACTGTTTTTTCCAAGCCATCTACCACAAGAGTGTTTACATAGCACGTAAAACTTCCACTGATGCACCTACTTTAGCTAGCTGACTAGTTTTTCTGAACTATCCTTTGAAGTAGCCTGATTGGCTCCATCAATTGCAGAAAACGACCAAGCATTGCTCTCGGCAGACCCAGGAGCCTGCAGTCTCCCTGAAATTCTCTGTATGCCTGTCTCCTGCAGAGACTATGGGAAACAGTTTGTCCCAGGACATGTTGAATCAATTTCTGTTTTAATGGGACCATAGATAAATCAAGGGACAAGTGTAGTTATTTAAGCGCAGGGTCATAGAGATTCCTGTTGTGATTTCTCTCCGACACCAATTTGTATCAGCCTGTACCTTGGAGTGGTCTGACTGCACGAACTGGGGCTGTGGATGCAGGTTACTGCCCTCTGTGCTCCAGGATAGCACTGTGGACAAATGTGTCTCTGGACCAGACCCTAGCACTCCGCATCTGACACTTTAATCAGTCTCAACTGTAACTAAACCACTCTCTGAAGGTATCCATCTCTTTTCACTCATTACAGAGTGAAGCTAGAAAACTAGCTTTTAGGAAAGCTAAAATTAGGTGAGCCCCAGCCTTTCTGCATAACACGATTCATTGGTCACAGTAGGACTCTGCATGGGATAAGCTGCAGCTTTGTGTGAAAAGGGTATCAGAGCCAGGCATTTTTGCTGAGAAATACAACTGCATTTCTGTCAATGGCCCAATTTGGCCAGCGATCATGAGACTCCTTAGTATCATATCGCTTGTCCATAACGTGCCTCTTTTATGAATGAAAACTGGGCAATGAAGCACTGGAGAAAGAAAGTCCCACAGGGCACTGGAGTGGTTCAAGAAGATGTAGCTCCCCAATGAACTCGTAGAAATAAAACGACATGAGGTGGTTTGTTTTCTTTTTTAATGGTTGAAATATTTGGGAACATTTCTATTTACATTAAACACAGACAAGTGTAAGGGAAAGAGGGATGGAGAAAGAGCTTGTGTTGTTCCAGTGCAGTAATGATTGTCAAAACTATGTAGTTCTCTGCAGGGTGGAAATCCCCTTTTTTTTACAAGCCAGCTTCTCTGAAAATCTGGTGTTAACTTTAGTGATGGGTAGGCACTGCCTTATTTCAAAGTCCTTGTTTGCTTAAAGTGGAATCATAATATTACATAACTTCCATTTTTGTGGTTTAATAAAGATAACCCTTTTATTTCTGTTATTAAAAGCTGAGTTATTAACACAAACAAGAAATCCTTTCAAAAGTAATTAGAGGAACAGCAGGGTAATGTTTCAGGTTTCTACAAATGTAGCTAGTCCCAAATGAAAGCAGCCAAACACAATGGACTGGTGAGAGTGAGGAAGTGTAATTCCACACGAATCCCTAGATCACTGTTGGTTTACATGGGACAAAGATCCGGTCCCTTCTGCTTTTGCTGCTTCTCTTCCTTTTCCACGCTTGTTTTCCTTTGCCTTTTTATAATTCATCATTAACTGGTTAAACTTACTCAAATTCTCTGATGCTGGAACATGAACTTTCCTCATTGTCAAAAAAAGTATATGCCCTCCTCCACGCACTTTTAAACTTTGCAAGAGCCCAGATAATTCTCAGGCAGGTCACAGAAAACTCTGGTTTAAATTGGGACATAAAGATGGCTTTTTGAGCAAGGGTAAATTTTGCCCTTTGGAATATTTTATAACCTTCTTTTGCCTTTGTAGTTTTTGAAAACAAATGGTGTAATTACCCATCTGCCAGTAGTACTGATCTAGTGCTGGCAGAGTGATAATGACATGGACTGAAATCTCAAGTAATCGGTCAGACTGCTGTATTTATCCAAGCCTCCTTTCCAGGCAGCTCTTTGCCCCCTGCTATTATCTCATAGAGCAATATTGTACTGATACCGCAAGTTACTGTGTAATAGCAACCGTGGCTTCCAATACATCTACCATGTAGTTACCACATACTTAACACAAAATAGTGCATTTTCTTTTGTGGTAATCCAGTAAGTGAATCACACTGCCAGGCTGTGCAGAAAACCAGTGCTGCATAACAGAGGCAGAGAATGTGCTTTTTGTGGTAAAAAGCCAATCTGATAAGAGTGTGATATTCCTCCAGAACTGTTCTTTTCTTCTTCTGCAGCTTAAAATGGCTATCTCCGCTTTATTTTAACCTGTTAGACATAGATAAACATCCCACCTACCAAATTTACAGTATATAGCATACTGTCACTCCACAAGTTTCAAAGGAAGATTGTATAAAGCTAGTTAATTCATAAGTAAAAGGAACATTAATTCCACAGCCATCTCTCTATGGCTGGAAAGAATGGACAGATTCACATCTGTTTTTTCCATATGTCTTCCAATCCTCCTGTTTTAGTGGACAGATGGATGTTTTATCTTTTCCTGGGCCCAATGGTTGTTTTCTACATTTGGGAGCTAGGCAAGTGAGGCTTAGCAGAGCAAGTGAAGATTGAAAGTTATATCTCTGTGTATTTTAACTTAGAAACAAATATTTTTGAAGGTGTGTTTTATGCATAACGTATGGAGTTCTTTAACAGAATATATTTTGGTGATGTGAGGACTTTCTAAAGGTGAGGACCCAGATGAAGAGTATCATCTGTACTTCTCACCAGGCCATAATGCTGCAGCCCCCTTTATCCAGTGCATTCAGTGATCGAGTTTGCTGTAATACATGCTTGAATTGTAATGTTTCTCTGTAAAAATAATATGAAACAGCTGTTCCAATGAAAAATTACACAATTTCCTTCAACTAGAAAATTCAAATATTTTTAATTTTATAACACAGCAGTAGAAATGTTTTCTAAAATGTTGAGAATCAAGATCCAAATGTTCTTGGGCCAAATTCTGAGTTTACCAAGTAGGACATGTTTGTGCTACAGTGAAGTCTAGCTCACCTCTCAGGAAGCTTGCGGGGTTTCATGGGAACAGCTGGGGACAGATGTGGGCTCATTCCAGGCAGCTCAATCAGCTACACGAGGGACCCTGTCAGCTACCTGAAATCACAGTGATTTCATTGACACCTATAAACACCACATCAGTACCAGGATGTGAGGATTATCAGCTCCCACCTCATCTTCTAACCATAACAACAAAATCACTATAGTTAACACCACTGTCTCTCATTTTTTTGCAAATATATTGCACGTAATTCTGGCTACAGATGGTGAAGCCAAGGGGATTTTGTGTTTGTATTGAAGAGTAGATTTAGATCTATTGTGTTAAAGTAAACTGATAGCTTCAATTATTAAATACAAGTACTTGGCGAGGCTTTAGTGAAGGAGGCCATTAAAGTTTCTGAGATCCTTTTTATTTTGGTTACCAAAGCCTGTTTCCAAGAGCCAGTGTCTGAAGTCTGTTAAAGCAGGACTTTCCATCATTTTCCATTAAAGAAAAAAAGTCTGAATTGGGCAGTATTACCACCACACTCAGACTTCTGCCAAAGCCTCTGCTTGGATTGCACAGCTGCCTTTAAGACGTTTGAAAAGCAAGTCCTTCCCTGATATATCTGAAATCTTTCCCTTTTTAAATGAGACTCATGTTTCATTTGGAAATCTAGGAAGAGAACCGTTCAATATGAAACACTAATATGTAGAAGCAGCTTTAAAAAAATTACTTGCATGCCTTAAATGGGGCTTAGTGGGATATAAGACCCTGAATATCAAAATTATCTACCGCCTCTTCCAGCTGCCCATCTCAAATCACGATGCCTCCTTCATTAAACTGACACTTCCTGTGCTGGACATCTGAACAGGACAGTAGAGGATGGTGAGGAAGAGCCTGGCTGGATGAGCATCCTCTGGACTTTCCTTGTTTGAGATGTTGGTTTCCAACACAGAGTGCAGTCACCACTGACAACTGTTTAAAATATGATGCCTAGAGGAACAGGTGATGAGCATGGAGCAAGGTATGGCAAGAAGTCAGTCTGATCTGGCCTTCAGCCAGAGGATATTCACTGCCATTTCTGGCACCTCGAGCTCACAGTTTTGGCCCCTGCCCTGCTGTCTGGTCTGCAAGATGGGTCTTCCCTTCCCACAGGTCTGGGCCATGGAGCAAAAAAGGGGAGAGGACGTGAGAGAGGACAGGGCTGTGACAAGAGCTGTGTCCATCCTCTATTCCAGCACCAGTCTTCCTGTCTTAGGAGACCTGGGCTAGGGAACTAGTCATCTCGAACTGCAGTCAGCACCACAAATAGGAAAATTAAACCAGATACCCACAATCTTAAGAGGCAGCAAAGGGGGTTAAAACCAGCTCTTAAACCTCACTGGGAAGTTTAACTTAGATGATTGCTTGGTAGTCTAAGAGAAAGTTGTGGAACAAAACAAACAAGGTTGTATAAGGGCAACAACCGGAGCCATTAAGCTCTATTTGCGTTTTTCCTGTTTGTTTTGCAAAGAGGCTCTAGACATATGCGTGTTTTCTAAACTCATGGTGGTTAGTATAGCCCTATCATAGATATCAGAGGAGCCCCAGTGATCTAAAGTCTCACAGTTGAAGCAGATAGCTTTATTTGTTTAGTCTGAATTTCAACAGCGTGGCATCTTCTCTAAGGCAAATCCCATATACTTTCATGCTTGGTCTTATCTCCTTTGTCACTGATGTCTTGTTCTGAGAGAAATACTATTTCCACCTTCCAGCATGTTCATCAGCATTATTTCCTATGGCCAGCATCTTCCTGACAGTGGCAGATGTACATGTCTTCCAAGACATTAGCTGCTTAAATGTCTCTAAACGCAGATGACAGAATTTCGCCTAAACTTCCAATGTCTTGGTGACTGAGGGTGACCAAAAGGAAAGCAAAGGAGTACTTGTGCTCACTGTTTCTTCTTACCTGCTTGCTGATCACAGAGTGAGGAAATCCAGGGGTGTGTTAGCTACAGTGCTTGTCCAGGAAAAAAATAATGCAATTCCAAATTTCCAAGAGAATTGAAAAGCAAGTTCAGTTTCATCATAAAGAACCCTGATTGCAAACTGAATGATTTGGGTTTTTTTCAGAGGTACTTGGTTTGCCCAGCTAAATACAAAGCACATTTTAAAACTGATGGATTTGTTTCAGCTGGCATTTTGTTGATAACTCATAGATCCCAGCCTGATTACTCTGCAAAGTTTTGAAATATGTTTTCTTAGTGCTGATAAAAAAAAAAAGCTTATATGTCTTAAGCACCTCAGGCAATAAAAATAGGAAAATTATTAAAATTAAACCCTTTTAGGTATAAAAAAAGGTGCCAATAAATCATACATTTGTCCCTCCTCATCCACCCTACCAAAAAGTTATTGTTGCTGTTGCTAGCAATAATTATTAAGTGATTTGGCCCAACAGCTACGTATTGAAGCATCTACTTTAGACAGTTCCTGGGCCGTGTCTTTCAGGCCTTTTCCCTGGATTATGATTTATTCTTTTTTTCATTTATGATACAGCAGAAATGGAGTAGGGGAGCTGATGGTGAAGGCTCCAAGGTGGGCTAATGGTCCATGCCATCCACTCTCTCTTTGCACTTGAGTTTTCCACCAGTTAAATGGAGCTAGCAGCATTACTTCTGTCCTTGGTTTCTTCAGTAAACTCTGTGAGTTGTGAATGAGCAGTTACCACCTTTTCATATATGTCAGTGTACTGTGCTGAGGCCACTCTGAACCTCCTCATGCTGCAGCAGGGTGTGCTGCTTATAATGGGTCAAAGAGGAAAATGGCTTTAACAAGTGAAGTTCAGGGCTGCTTTGTTCAAGGGAAGTGCTGTGTTTCTTACACACAGTTTTCTATAGAAATTTAAAATTCTGGTCAAATTCCAGCATATTCCCTGCCATCCACACTGCAGAGTTTCAGTTGCAATGGGGAAGAAGCATATATTTGAATAGCATATATCTTATTGGTTATTACTGCACTAGCTGAAATGCGCACTAACAGCACATCTATGAAGGAGTATTTTCTTAAATTCTACATTTGAAAGGTTTAGCTGCTATTTTTAATTTTTTTAAACATTATTTTCTTTCATAATACTTCCCTTTCAGTACCAAGAAGATCACTTTTACAATGACCTTAATGCAATATAAAATTTGGCTTTCATTTTATATTGAGGCTTCTGAATGAAATGGTCTGTCTTTCAAGAGTGTGAGATAGCCAGCAAACTTGGGATTTATGGATACTTAGGATCTTTGAAGAATTGCTCATCCTAAATGAGAAATTTGAAGCCTAATTTAAAGTACTTTTACATTTTTTTGCTTCTAAAGCAAGACTCAAGTCCTTCAGTGTGTGGAGCAGATGTCCTAAAGATTATTTTTTATTAATATTACTCAGTTCTAGCTGAATTTCAGTGTCAGGCTACAAAGAAACCTGTGACTTTCCTGTGTAAGACGTATGTAAACTTGGCTAGTTAGAAAATTTTCACACCTTCAGAGTACAGCATGTGTTGTTAAAAGATCTCTATTAAAATCTTCAGTTTATTAAACTGACAAATGGTAGGAAACTTTCAGACCTCAAAAGCTATGATATCATTTTGTTTTAAAATAACCCCACCAAAATCTCACATTTCTTAGTAAGAAAGTAACTAAAACTGTACATGTGTCATTGCAGACAGCACCTCAGGTTTGGTCATCATTAGCTCTGGTCCTTGTGTTTAAATCAGAGCCTCCAAGGCCTGCAAAAGTAAAAAAGGGGAACCTGAAACCTTTCATTTACAATTGTTAGGGATTAACTTTTATTCATGAGTTGCAGATGCTATATCCTTCCATGGATTTTAGATAATGAAGAGACAACTTCTGAAAAAGGTGTTGTTCCCCCCTTGCCCCTGAGTTTCTAGTAATGGTGACGCTTTACACAGTGCCTGTACATATTGCTTAGATTTTTAAAACATCATCTAATTAACACATATCGCTAGCCAGGTTTAGTGCTGCTTATACAGTTGCAATGTTATTGCTTAAGTCATTCCACTCCTGTTTTAATTCAGTAAAAGCTTCAGGTTAGGGCTCCAGTTCTGCAGCGTATTAGGCAAGATGACTAGGCTCAGCCTTTTTACTCCCTCTGCTCTCCCACAGTCAGCATCAAGTGCCTTGACCAGCATCATGGTCTGGCAAGGAGGAGAGAGGAGATGCAGGGTACTCCCTGCAGGCTGCTGATGATAAGGCAGGTAGGTTGGATCAGGGCATTTTGCATATGGTGGTGTCAAGAAGTTAGGTGAGCAGAGGCTTGTTTCACAAGCACACCTTTCACAGCCTTGGGTCAGCCCCCAGCAGTAGCCAGTATTGCTTTACAGAGCCCTGGAACAGGCTGCCCAGGGAGGTCGTGGAGTCCCCTTCTTTGGAGATTTTCAAGACCCGCCTGGATGCAGTCCTGAGTGGCATGCTCTGACATGCTCTGGGTGGTCCCTGCTTTAGCAGGGGAGTTGGACTAGATGATCTCTATGGTCCCTTCCAACTCTAAAAAATTCAGTGAAATTCAGTGAAATGGCAAGAAAGATAAGGGTGTCTGACGTGGAAGCATCCATGCTGGAGGGCCAGTGAGTCATTGTGATATGCCGTGTCCTTGGGCTTCCACAAGATATGGCAGAAAATCTTGGATTCGCTGTGGTAGGGCTTTTGGGTTGTGGTACAGAACAATTCAGACTGTTTGTAAACCCTGTCTGTTGAGGAGGACAGAGATTAAGCATCACATCTTTGAATACAATTTGGAGTTGTTTGTTAGGGACTAATGTGAAAAAGACACTTTTTGGGAAATGCCAAGATGAAACATTTTAGCCAAGGAAAATGATTCATTACTTTTGAAAATGTCTCCCCATGTTTTTTAGCCAAACTACGTGTGCAACATGACCCAAACTTACAAAATAACTTTGTCACCCAAGTCTCCCAGAATTTTTCTATTGCTGACCTTTTTGTTGCAAAAATATTTTTGTCCAACTCACTTTCTCTACAGAAAGAAACAATCCTTCCTACAGATCCAAAATGTCTGAATGACACCAAGCTACAAATGCCACTGTAACAGGCACAGTGTAAGACTTAGACTAGAACAGGTTGTTGAACTGGTATTTCGGAATTATATAAGTAAGTTGGAGAGCATGGAGAGGTACCTCTTTATGGCTATAAGACTTCCTCATAATCAATGAAGAATTTACTCGTCATTGCCATGGCAAATGCATAGATTTTTCAGGTTAAAGGGAAGTAAAGTAAAAACAGCATCCTAGTGGATTCAGAGGGTAGCTTGATATGTCCAACAGAAACGTGAACACAGGTGAAACATGCAGTCAACAACAGAGCTAGTATGTTGGTTGACAAACTTGCTAAAGAGCTAGGTGGTGCTGCTTGGAAAACATCTTCCATTGTTTAGCTTTATTTGTTTACTTTCTAAAGAGGAGGAGAAGTGGAATAAAGAGTTTACATTTCTTTTTTTTTTCTTCAAGGGAAAAAGCTGAGTGTTTTAAAGAAAATACTACAACTTCCCATGGATAAGTGCTTCGTTGCAGTGTTAAACATTAAGGAAATAAGTACAAAATTAGGTGTTCAAAAAAAGGAAAGAAGATATTTGATTAGTGCTGTAGGTGGCTTTGGCAGGATTTGTTTGTTCTGGGTTCCACAAAGTCTGCAATTTATTCCTATTTGTTTGTAGAGATGCTTGTGTTTCCTCATAACTAGGTATATCTCCAGTCGCTATTCACAGACAGAGGTAGCCACAGCCAGTCTGAAAATATCTTGCTCCTTGTAACTATTTAATCCTGTAATTGTCTATAAAAGTTTGGATCCAGTGCTGATGCTGGGAATATTTTATTGCTCACCAAGGAGCACTTGTGGCTATGTTTTGATAGCCAGGTTTGTGGTTCTGGAAAAGTTCAGGGATTCCAGGAGGCCATCAATGCAATAATATTATTGTATCTTTTTAGTGAAAAAGAGGGAAATACTAGAGGCTAGTGAAACAAGTGAAACACCCATACTAATAATTATTGAAAATAAAAGAAAATATCTGGAATAAAATACATAATGTAAAACAATGTGTCAGCTTTAATTTACTTGTATGAGCTGAAGATAACAGCTGAAGGTATACAACTGGCATGATGAAATACAGCAATAAGCATCACATTTTTTAATTCTAGAACACCCACCAGTTTATATTATCAGCGTCATATATTTTTCTCTCTTGCAATGCTGCAGGGAGTCCACCTATTCTGGATGAGAAACACGATTGAACACAGTCATAATTCTGTAATGAGAAACAGAGATTTAAACAAAATTCTGTTCATTTTGTCATCATAGATTTCAAACTGAATTCTCAGCTCAGGGCTTCTGGAAAAAAAGAGTCACACTCACTGCATTTGACAAGTACTGGAACATGTTTTAAAAGTCTGGCTTATTTGACATTCAGGCATCTTACATACCAGAATAACTGATTTTATTCAGAATATTATCATAAAATTATTTATGAACATTCTTATGAAATTATTTATCTGGAGTATCAGGACATAAATAACTAATATACATTCTTGTAGAATGAAATGTTACTGAAAATGTAGGGAACAATCTCTGGGGAAGGGAGAGGAACTGAGACCCTCTGAGGTTTTTTTCATGTATATTCAGGCTGTGAGAGACTTCCAGCATAAGGCTCATATTACTTTGTTGCGTGTTCCCTACTTGAATGTTGCCAGCGTCTTACACTTCTTTTGTTACACTCTTTTATATTTAGTACTCTATAATTTGGTGAAGACCACAGTAACAAATCCCTCATTCACACCCAATTTATACATCTTCTGTTTTATCCTAATTTCTACACTGCTCTCATCACTATGGTACTTGAATGATTCCCAGGTGATATATTTAATAACCATCATGAGTACTTATTCTCTTAAAGGGAGGATATGTGTGTAGCACAGTGATTATCTTGATTTAATTATAGATGAAGGGTGCCGTTTATCATGAGAAAAGGTATGTTTTTCTCATGTATATGGCAGAAAAAAGGAAAAGAAATGTGGTATATGCTAACACACTCGGAAAGAGGACAATGACTTTTCTGATGGAAGAGGTTTCCAATGGCTCTTCATTCCCACCAAAGTTTCTTTAATGCCTGTTAATTGGACCTTGCAAATTAATGGGGCATAACACCGTGGGCAGCTCTGCACAGTTGTTTTCCACTCTGCCCACATGTTAAGCCATCTGATGGCAAATTGACTTTAATCCAGCCACTGTGCCAGGCTGCTGAGCTCTGAGAGGTTATATTGGTGAAGCTCAGCACCACACGATTACAGATATACCACTGTTGATTCTTAAAATGTATCTATATTATGATATTTTTACACTGATTTATTCAAGCTAATGATCTATAAATAAGCAAAATTAGGCATTACCAAAGATATTACGTTGTGCATTACAGTTTGATACATAATGAGTATTGCTAGTCATTGAGAAACAAAAAATCTGTGTGATTATTTCTCAGTCAAATGGAAGCTAAAGCGCTCAAGTCATTATATGATCATTACTATAGTATTCTTTGTGAAATTCACACTGTGAATCTCAGACTAGTGATCATACAAAGGCAGATTACAGTTTTCAGTGAATGTAGACTTTTTGCCAAAAATTATACATGTGTCTACTGCAAATCTATTGGCAAATTCTCATTCAATTTTTAAGCACTACAGGCCCATACTCTGCAACAAGAACTGGGGTCTGGATGTCCACTTCACATGCAAATGTCCTTTTTTTTTGCTATTCTGTGACTAATAAGAACTGAAGAAAAAAATCCATAATAAATGCTCTTTATTGACCCAAGTTTTTGGTTCTATCACTATTGTCTCCTAATCATTTTCTAAACATTAAAGATATTTTTCATAAGCAAATCTATTTTAAAAAAAATTGATGGTATAATATGGATTTTTTTTCCTTAGTAATTTTTCAAGTCTCTAATATATAACTTCGATCCCTAAAGCATTTAAGTGTCAACCTTTGTTTAGAGGAAAACATTTCATCCTCATTGAAATGTGAAACTTCATGTCTCTTAACAAGCTGTTAGGCCACTCTATAAAATAAGTTTATTGCTTATCATTTCCTGTTTAAACTGGATTCCTTTTTATATTTTACTGAACATATATTTGTTTTCAAAGTTCTGTATATATATGTCACTTGTTATAGTATAGAATGAGAAAATGACAATGTTATCTGACAAATGAAATTATTTATAACCTCCGTAGTGTTGAACAGCTATACCCAGGCTAGGATGGGATTACCCTGAACCACATTCCAATTTTCCCAGTGTCTTCATGTTGTGCACCGCAGTCAGAGTGGATCCAGTATTGGCAGTGGCAGCTCTTCCCAGGTTGTGGCCACATGTCAGAAGGAGTGCTTCTACATACTGCTAGTGAAAGGCAGAGAGCAGGTGGAAGTATTGCATGGACCAGACCCCACATGGCTGGGAGATTTGGACCACATATTTGCATGTTTATAAATCCTATAAAGGTCAGGGATGATAATCTAATTCTAAAGCAGATCTATCTTGAGAAGATGGACAAAGCTTTTTGTTAATATAGTTCGCCACATGTCTGCGCCATGCAATAAAGAACACTGAGGATCTTCCTGAGCTGGGGCTGGGTATGCAAGCTCCTGAACAGGACAATGGCATTGGCTTACAGTGGTATCTTTGCATGGTGCTGCACTGTTTCATGTGCAGCTCACAGCCTGGTCAGAAAGGTGGGGACAGTGCTAAATGTGTGTGGGAGGATGGCTCTCTGGTTCTTGAGACGGAAAGAAAAAAACTTACATTTTTAACATTGGTGCAAGTTTTGTCACTTTTCTTGTAGCACTTTGGCAAACATAACAGTTATGAAGACTGAAGGGACCCTTTTGACAGCTCACTCAAAACCTGCTGGATAAACTTTCCATTCCTCTCTCTGCATACATTTTATGTTTCAAAGACTCCGTCTCCCAAGTTTTGTCCTTGTTCTGGTCCTTCTAGAATCAAAAGGCAGGAGCTAGCTGATCTTTAGGAAAAATAGAAAAGTGCTTTCATCTTTCCTTTGTTTTGAAAATTTTCAGAGCTTATGCAAAAATCACCAGTTGTACTTGTTAAAAGTTTCCAGCATCTTGAGCATACTCATTCCTCTTATAACTAGGGCAGCTGCTGCAAAAAGGTCTTTGTCTCACCCATCAGTATCTCTGACAGAACATGGAAGGTGCACCATGGAGTCACTGGTACCTGAGAAAGAGCAAGATACTCTTACAAAACAACCAAAGTCCTTTCGTTCATGGCACTTTGTTTCTCTCTGCCCCCATCTCCCCACCTTTCGTTCCCTCCCCTGGTGTGTACTCAAGCAGATTTTAAAGGACTGGAGGACCTTAAATGTTGCCACTCCATCCCATCAAGGGCAACTAGAAAACTACTTTCAAAATCCCCAGCTAGGCCATTTTACCCTTATTGGATGAACAGGTAGTTGAAAGGAAACTGAGTGGATAAATGAGGGTGTTTTTGAAGTATTAAGCCCGTGGGTGGACAGTGGAAGGACTGATGGATTTGCGAGAAAGGAATAGTATGAGTATTGTGGATTCCTGTGACTGGAGAAAAAGTAAATTACTAAGGAGTTGTCACATGCGTTGCCAAGGCGCTTCTGGTTTGATAACAATTTCCACTCCCTGCTTGCACAGATGAAAGTTATGGCAGTCAAGCAGCTGTTCCAGGCCCCAGCAGGAGATCATGCAACAGGACTGATACGTTCACTTTCACCAACTCTGCTGTTGTTACTTCCTTTTCAACAAACACATGTAGTGATTTTGAGTTTAAGACATTTTTTCAATATAGCATACATTCCACAGGCTTTAAGGAAATCTCAAAATGTACTTTTCATGCCTACAGAACCTGCATTCTTTCACCAGACTCTGTTTCTAACGTGTTGCATTACACTACACTTAGCTATTCAGTAAGGTATTTTGGCATTGTGTGTGCTGGTTCCTGTTTAAAGTGAAACACATCATAGGAACTGTATGGTGGATTTTAATACATCATCAGTTTGTTACATACAGAAAGCTTAATAACATGGTATAGATCTTTCTTTTTTGACACGTCTTCTGTGTCTCTTCTTTCTATTCCATGCACTTTAGGCCATCTAGTAAGGTTAGCCCTAAGACAGGGCTCACTTCTCCAGGACTTGTATGTTCCACCTTAATAGTCTAAATACTAAAATCAATAAATTCTTACTTTTGTAAGTAATATTTTATAAGCAAATATATAAAAATACCTACTAAGATTATAAACACTACTTTTTATTGAGGATGTATTGTGGGTCTTTTATTAGGGGAGAGTTAATGTGGAACATAGATTAATGCACATGGTATTAATTAGAAAATGTTTTTCGAGCTTCTTTCTACATATTGCTGATGTGTAATATTCCATAGCTTCCCAACTGACTTTTAGCCTCTTTGTCAATGCCTGTAAAAGACAGGAGCTGTTTTATTTGCTTGCAAGCTACCATGCATTGCGTGTGACTTTGCTCCAGTCGGCAGGCAGCACAGCTGAAAGGCCAGCGTGCCTTGTCCCGGCTGCCACACTCCGAGTCCGGATGAAGCAGAGGGTCTGAGGGTGGACTGAGTGTTCATTGCAGAGCTGGGGGGAGGGGGAAGGGGGAGATACCCCTGTGTGCACGTCTGCATTCCTGTGAGCATGAGCCGATGTGCTGCCTGAGCAGAAGCTGAGAGATTGCAGGGAGACAGGGAGTAGGCACGCCACTGGCCTCTGAAAGGATGAAGAGCAAAGAGCTTTTTTCTGCGGAGTGTGTAGCATCATTGCAGGGACCCATGCCAAGCTGCTGGACTGAGAGGAAGACCAGGAGAAAGGATGGTGCAAAGAGAGACAAGAGTTAGTTTACAAACCGTTTTGATTTCGCTATGGGTTTCTTTAAATGAAAGAGAGAACAACAACATGTCATTCTAGGGGCGAAGCGAGTGGTAGGCAGAGCTGGGGGGAAGGTGTCAGAGCAGCACCTGGCACAGAAAGAGACAGGGAAAGGGACTCCGCAATGCACTCCTGCTGATGCTAGAAGGGGGAATATCCCCTGTTCCTTTTTTGCCTTTTTCTTCTCACCCATCTCCCAGAAGCCTCCCCCCAGGCAGGTGCAGCTCAGGCAGTCACCACCCCTGGATGGGAGGACAAGGCTGGGCACAGCAGCAACGCAGCAGCGAGGGAATGAGATGCGGTCTCTGCTTCAGCTGCAGAGCCCTTCCCTTCATCTTTCCCTTCTTCTCATCTTTACTATGTATTACCACACTGTTTTGGTCCTTTTGATTTGTCCGTCTCTTAGTTTCTGAGCCCTGGCTATTTTATCTGTGAAATACACGACTGGCGACGTACTATGCATCCCTTGATTAATTCCTCTCCCTTTCCTCCCATCCCCACACACTCTTATGTTTTGAATCAGCCACACGGGTGAAGATCTGGAGTAAGTCTCTTACACTGTATGATCGGTGGTAATTTATAGCAGAATCTAATCCCTTCCCTCTTCGTGGTTCCTGGCTGTACTATAATATCTTAGTAAATGCTTTAGACAGCTGAGTAATCTGCTTGGCTATCTCATATCTGTGTTTCACTGCTCTAAGTCCATATGCTTTTGTTTTTCCCTTATCACGTGTGTTGATTTGTTTATCCAGCTCTGTTTCTTGAAGACTGCCATACTCAGTCCTTCCTCAACAATGGTAGCCTTTCAGCGTCCTCCGTCCACCTAACTGTATTCACTTGCAGTTATTGTAATTCTCCTTTCTTTATCTACTCGCACTATTCAGGGGACACAGAGAAGCTCAGCACAACTGGGAGAGTTCACATGAACCTGGAAGACCTGGTGTGGTCTACACAGACACAAGAATGAGGAGCAGCTGAGGAAACGGGGATTGTTTATCCTGGAAAAAAGGAGGGTGAGGAGAGACCTTATCACTCCTTACAGCTACCTGAAAGCAACTTGTAGTGAGTTGGGGGCTGGTCTCTTCTCCCAAGTAACAAGTGATAGGGCAAGACGAAATGGCCTCAGGTTGTGCCAGAGGAGGTTTAGGAGGGATATTAGGAAAAATTTCTTCATCCACAGTTTATCAAACATTGGAACAGACTCCCCAGGGAAGTGTTTGAGTCACCATCCCTGGAGGTATTTAAAAGATAAGTAGACATGGCGCTAAGGGTTTGGTGGTGGTTTGGGCAGTGTTAAGTTAGTGGTTGTACTTGATGATCTTAAAGGTGCCTTCCAACCTAGACAATTCTATGATTCTGTGATTCTAAGAAAATCTGGTGTCCCTTTCAAGGGTTAGTCTCTCTGTGGTACCATGCCCCTGTGCCCGTGGGTCTCGGGAGAGCATAGCTGGCCAGCAGATACAGGACAAGGCTGGGAGCTGGTTTGGGATACCCATTAGAAATGTTCACTTTGTTAGCCATATGCCTCCCTGCCTCATCTGTGAGTCTAATGGAAACACTTTCCTGTCATGCAGTCTGAAAACAGTGTTTAGAGGTGTCCCAGGCATAGGCTGGAACTTAATGGGAAAATACTGTTGGGCTGTGTTTTGTCTTTTCTTTCCTCCTGGGGAACTACTCTGTCTTTCAGGCAGTCCGTTTGGATCTCATTCAGAAACAGCAAACTGATGCTTAAAGTCATGACATCTATTTGGTGTGGAGATGAAATTCTAGGAATGGAAGCTGATATTTATATATATAAAATAAAAAGCTGCATTCCTTAACTGCTGTCAGGTCACTTGGTTTCTGGCCAGGAGGTTATCCTACAAGCTCACTATGGAGGTTTCCTCTTAAAAAGGCAACTGTAGCTTTGCATGGCATATCCTACATTGCAAAGTTTACTGGAATATGGATGTACTTTACACAGGAATGTGATTTTTTAAAAAAAAAACAACAGTTTTTTAAACAGATATTTGCACCAGGACACAGGCTATGGTAGGTGGAATCATACCACTAAAATGTGTTGATATTAGGGATTAACTTCTCTCCTGCAAAAAATCAAGCATGCACTGGTAAACATTTCCAATGTTTAATCCTCACCCATCGAACGATATTGTTATTGGTCTCAAAGGCTACATCCTCCTGTGAGGCAGAGGAGGTTTTCTAGATTTTACCCCATAAGATTTCTTGTTGAACCACTTAGTACTGGCAACTATAATAAACTCTCTTCCCAGAGAAATGAGCATATTCTCTAAGGTTATATAAAAGCAATAAATTTAGGACCTTGCAATCTCACGTTTACGAATCTTTTTACAGAGAAGGGGTTAACTGACAATGTTGGTGCCTTCAGCCATTCTCTGACTCTTCAGCTAGGTAATTATTTGTGAAGTTAGGTGGCATTACAGGCTTTCTTTTATTCATACTGTTTATTTAAAATGAATCATTATTTTCTGAATTTATACTTGTAAAATTTAACAATTTTTGAAACCCGACTGCTTGCAGAAGCTCTGCAAGCTCCTCTGGAGGACTGTCAGGTTAGCAGGACATGGTGGACAGAGCCTAGGCCGAATAGGCTATTCCAGCTCCTCAAATAAGGGGAGAATACTTGGTGGGGAAAGTCATTACCCAAGGAATGCAATGATAAAACAGCACATTATTCCAGGGTAGTACTGGACATTTCACAGGATCATAAAAATCTTGGCTTCTGTTCATCAAGGGCCTTTAAGCAGTTTAGCAATCCAACTGCATTCAAGTGCATAGCAGAACAAGTGCTTTCTTAGTGTTACATTAGGTTTTGTAAATTTATCATGTAAAACTACATGACATTCATTAAAAAAAAAAACAAGCAAACAAAAAGAAAACATTGTCTTGACCAGGGACTTTAGAATTGCACAAATACTGTCTGGCTTCAGAGAAAGTAACTGTTTGGATGCATAGTTTTAGGGTGGGCTCCTCTCAGGAAAGATCTGAAGATTATTGGATTATAAACCACTGCTTTTTTTTTTTTTTAACTTGAATGGAAAATAATTCTGATTTTCAGTCACAATGAAAAACAGTCATGCATTTGCTCCAGTTACATTGTTTTGCATCTTTTAAAAGTTGAGGCTGATTATTCATTTTGCTCACAGCAAATCTCCATACAGGAGTAAAATTACTAGGAAACACTGACCTTGAATAAATGTTTCTTATTCTAATGTGGGCATTACCTGGTCCTGAAAATGTTTGAGTTACAGTACAAAAGATGTGTTTTCTTGTCAATTGCTCTGAATTTGGAAGGCAGGATTTGATAAAAGTTCAGTTAGACCAGTTTCATAGAATCACAGAATCACAGAATAGTTTGCATTGGAAGAGACCTTAAAGATCATCTAGTTCCAAGACCCTTGCCATGGAAAGGGAGACCTTCTACTAGACTAGGTTGCTTAAAGCCAACCTGGCCTTGAACACCTCCACAGGTGGAGCATTCACAATTTCTCTGGGCAATCTGTTCTAGTTACTTATCACCCTAAGCAATTTATTAAGCAATTTACTGAGCAATTTACTGTTTACTAAGTGATTTACTTAGCAATTTATTGTTTAGTAAGCAATTATGGAAAATCACACCTCCATTTAATGCAAAGTCTATAGAAATGAATGTGTGGTGGGGTTTTTACTCATATTTAGGATACAAAGTAAATGGATTTCATGATGGCAAACCAGAAGACAAGAATGCATGCCTGCACGTGACATATTTCTTCCTTATTCAACCTTTTAGAGCTTGCTTTAAAAATCTTAGATTTGTAGTTCTGTCATAATTTTTTCAGAGAGGGGGAAGGGTAAGTAAGGTATGAACTTTACAGTATTTACATTTGAACACTAAGCAATTTCTGAAGAGCGTGGTAGGAACTAGTTATTGCAAGAACTATTATTTAGTTTAATTGATCCCAGCTGGGCTTGGAAGAGATTCCGGCCAAGAGCATGCAAATGCTTGCCAAGAGCCTGTCATATTTGATAGCTCACACTGCTATGAACTTGGCTAAGAGAGGTCAGTCACATAGCAAAAGCTAAGCTCTCCTCTGCTGTATCCAGGCTAGCTTAAAAATGCAGATACGTTGCCAGCTGACTAGCAAGCCTTTCTCCTTTCAACCTTGTTTTAAGAGGCCCTGCTTTCTTGGAAGTGGGGGAGTGCAGCACTGTGAAGCAACGGGAAGATGTTCCACATGTGGAGCGATGGGCAGACACAGCTGCTCTAGGATCCTCTGGGCATCTGTTTTCATTAAAACTTCACTTGTGCATTTGACCTATCAGTTGGATTCAACCCATGTCATTAGTAAAGGTACACAGTGTATGTAACACCACTAATTAATCAACCTTGCTTTACAAATCTCCCCTCTGTCAGAAAAAAATCTTCTTCAACTTTTTTGGGTGCCTCCCACTTGGGCTTTTGCTAACTTTGTTAAAGATTAGAAAAGTTTGGGTAACATAATTTAGGACAAACCATCACAACAAATATCCCGTATATATTATAGAAACAGGCGCACTAAATCTGATTAATTTCACATTGCTTTCCTTCCTTGACAGCTACCTGAATAATTTAGGATAGAACAATAATTTTAAAGAATTATGAAACATCTAATTAAGGACAATTAGTTTCCTAATCAACTTTGCCTTTCCTTCTCAAGTCACTTAGTAAATACGATTATTTATGTTGTTCAGAAGAGCTAAGCAGGGACCTCTTTCCGTGTTGAGATTTATACACTGGGTTTCCCCTGTCCATTTTTTTCTGTTGGACCATAACCACCATGGTGGAACTCTCTCAGCCTCTCCACAGAAGTAGTTCCACTTTGCCTAAATAATTAAATATTCCTTGGACCAGAGGACTGGAACCTCTACAAAGGACTTATTTTTTCCTTTCTTTATTCTTTGTTTCCCTCTTACCCAGTGAATATTTAATTACAAAGTGGAAAAGTCCAACAGGAGAGATGAAGTCAGGGAAGATCCTCTAGGTCAGGGGAACTGGCTTTCAAACAACATTGTCCCACTGGAATGAAATAGAATTATCCTTCCATAGTTGAAGATCTGGCTCATTTAATCCAAAGCACTGTCATTCTGTTTTTCAGAATAAAAACTTTCAAGGAGCACTCCTTGAATTAAATTAAAATTAAACAGCTACTATGAGCATAATCACTAAATTTCATTATTTGTTATTATTAAATTTGGCAAGTAAGATATAGAGATGAACACAGTGTAACAAAGTGAGGGGTTTACCTATCATAGGAAATAAGTATGAGGTATGGAGTTTCAGGAAACCACTCAAGGGATGTGAATCCTCTAGGCCAGTGACTGGTCACAGTCAGAGCTTGCTACTATCTGAAGTGGTTACTGAATTAAAAATAAGCTATAAATCTCTGTCCAGCTCCTGTGAACATAAGTATGCAGCATCTTTGTTATTTTTAGATGGTATTCTTGCAAGAGAGGCAGTCTGGGCAATTGCAGGGAAAGCATTGTCTTCTCTCAGTTGTTTTCAGAATCCGCTGAAGATCCATTGCGACATGCTGTCACACTGTTCCTGCCGCTGTCAGTAATGGATTAAGAGTGGGACAGAGCACTATGAATATAAGTAGAGTGAATGACAGGGTAGGTGCTAGATGCTGTGTGCACAGAATCAGGACACAGCAAAAGCAGAAGCAAGAAAAAGCCAGCAAATAATCACTTTAGTATTAAAGCACTGAAGAATCAGATTTGTAAAGAAAAAAAAAATAAAAAGTAAGGGTCATTATGTTTATAAACTCTATGGTCATTTGACTTGTTTAGCAGCTTAACCTTCTGGAAAGATCTCTTCACACTGTCCACGTTTAGATGTTAAAACCTCGGACGTTTGTGACAATTATGCTAACTTTACAACAGCTACCTAGCATCACCCTCTTGCCAACCCTCTTGCCTTGCAAAACTACCATCCAGGTGTTAATTTTACAGTGAAAAACTGAATGGTCGGGATCACCTTATAGCATTTCTATTTAATGGCATCCAGTTAAGTAGAGGGAACGTATTTCAAAGAGGAATTATGCCCTGGACACAGACAAAAATCAGTAACAGATTTATTGGCAGCTTTACTGTGTAAGCAGAGAGAAAAACTGTGAGGGAAACACTGTTAGGTCAAAGTTCAAAACTGGGTACTCAGATAGAATGATTTTGGCAGTCAGGTACTAGAAATGGATATTTAGATGCCAGATGTAGGTGTTCTGGTGAATCAAGTTCCATCTATACAGAGTACAGCACCTCTTCTGAATTGGTCAAGTGTGACCCATCATAATGAAGAGAGGCAAAGCAAGGGCTGAGCTAAGTCCTGAACTAAAATGATGTAATGGGGTTGGCTGGGGAGAATCAGGTACAGATACAACATCGATTATTGCATATTCTCTCATATATTGCATGGCTTCCAATTCTGCCTAGTCTAGTTCAAGCTTTCAATAAACTGGGTCCCTAGCATTTGCCTATTTCTGTATATTCCTGGACTGAGGAAGAGCATGAAAAGCAGTGCAGATCCAGTTCAGGCACATGAGCAGAAACTCATGATGTTGTGGGACATTTTTGTGCAGTGCTAATGGTAGGAATTCAGTGGGCTAGCGTCCCGCTGGCATTAGCAACACTCAAGGTTGCTTTAGGCTACACCAGCAGCTTGTACCACCTTCTCTCAGGCAGCAAGTAAAAAAGTAAGCATACTGTAGATACTTGTCACCACATCCTGTTTAACTTGGGCAGCCCTCTTTTGGCATTTCTGTCTTGGCTCGTAGTCTTGGTTGTAGGCAGAATGATTGTAACTCTTTTAGATGACAAAGGATTTCTCATGTAGGGAGCACATTTCATGACTAGCAATGTTTAACATTAAGAGAAGCTGAAGTTTGTAATAGTACCCCCTTTTGGACAAAAAATAAGTAGCTTTTTGAACAAAATTAAACATCTTTGCAAAGTGCAACTGAATGGGAACTTGATCTAGCTTTTCAATGAAAATCTGGAGAACGTAAATTCTCCTTCAGTTTCTCCTTTAATTTTGAATCTACTTACAGAAACATACTTTGAAAATGGATTCTTTTTATCAAGAATACCATTTAGGAAAGAAATTTAAAGATCCCTATTTCTTCCTGTATTAGAAAATTGACATTCTAAATTGACATTTAGAAAATTGACATACAGAACAGAGATATCGATGGTGTAAATAACTATATGGAATACAGTGCATGGAACTGATACTTAGAGCAAACATATATGTTCTGAATAACACTGATTGAGGTACAGTGATTAATAGAAAAGGAATATCAAGTTTTAGACTCCTACTCTATATATGTTACTAAATTTTTGTATATTCCTACTGATTAGAAAGATGGGCAGTAAAATGCTGCAAATATTGTCATAGTACAGTAGAGTCAGAACTACAGCTTGTTGATTCCAACCCTGGAAAAATCCTCAAGAAAAATCTGAGTCTGTACCTAGACTTGCACTGATATCAAGGATTACATCTTTCTACTTTAGTGACATCAGGACTATGTTCAGAGTACATATTGTGGTACCTTAGGCATATAGCTCTCTAGAAGCAGATTTATTCTTTTAGTCCTGAACTAGCTAGATTCTAAAAACAATTTCAAACTCCAATTAAATGTGTTGCACTTAGAAAGGACTGTGCATGGGCTTTCACATTTACTGAGGAACACAGCCAACGTGGTGAATGTTTTGATCGTATAAGGAAAACGGCAAAGAGGCTGCTTTGCTATACATGCCAGTTATTGGCATACATAAAAGACTAAATGATCAATAAATAGGAAATTATTTTTCCTTCAGATGGTAGTAGATTAAAGATACCGAGGAAGATCCACTCAAGTAGTTACATTGCTTCAGGAGGATAATGTGATTTATTCATTAAGGCCACTTAGAGAAGGGAGACAACACCATTCTTGACCTTTACTTTAAATTATTCTTCAAATGCTAATCCTTTTTTGCTGTAGTCTCTGTATAACAGAGTAAGGGTTCATTGAGGCTTAAGGCATAAAGATAGTGTACACTACTTAATGGAAAAGGAATTCTGTTTTTCTCAGTATTCTCTAAAAGTTACAAAATAATATATTTTTATATATTTTTCTAAAAAAATGAAATAACAAAAAAAAGTGTCTCTCAGACAGCTGTACTTTAACAACTTCAGAGATTTTACATATAGCTCTTACCTTAAGGACCACACCATGCCAGCGAAGTACAGGTGTGACAACAGAAGAGAGCTGCAGAAGAAACTCACGAGCTGCAGTTGCCTGAGGCAGGTACAGGCATGGAGGGTGGATAGAGCCAGATGGCCAGCAGCGCATGGATACTGAGCGAGGGTTGCTACAAGTCAAGGAAAAGCTGTCAAGGAAGGTTTTTTGGTCTGTGTGCACATGTAGTGCCTTAAGCATGCTGGAACCAGTTACTTGTTTTTGATTCTTTAATAGGGCCTCTGCAGAAGGGAGAAGGCATTTGATGATATGCACAAAACTTGTGGTAATCACTTTGTAAAAGGGTTTTTACACATTGCATAATTCCTCAAAGAGTAAGGTTGTGCATAGCATGAATAAAGAGAGCAGAGCTGACTCCATACTAAGTTGTTGGAGAGCTACCCTGATTCATACTTTAACTGTTATTCCAACTCTACCACAAAAGAGCACTTTCTTTTTGTTTGTATAACTCTGTCCCCAAATAATAAATAAGTTTTAATTCTTTTGCTTTGTTCCAGTGGTCACTGTTAACCACCAACAGTATGTGAATAAAGCAGATCATCTTACATGTGTTGTCTGCTGTAAAATCGTAGTTTACACTACATTAAAAGCAATCATGTAGTCTGACAAAGAATTAAACTGACCTTGTGGATCATAGTCTGACCTTTTGTTTTACATAGACAACATTAGTGTTGTCAATTATGGATTAATTTTCATTTTTCTATATTCCTTTCAGCTCCAGGACAATAGTTCAAAATAGTATAGAGGGTTTTCGTTACTATTTATCAATTCCTAATTTTTGCTTTCCCACTATTTCCATTATATCTTTTGTTTGGTTTTTTTTTTTTTTTACTCCTGCCATTCATTTTTTTTATCCTATTCCAATAACACTTAAAAGACATTGAATTTCAATAATGTTAATAATTTTAAGGATTGATATTTTAATAATGTGTGTTCTTCCTTTTATTTCCATTCAGTGACTAACTGTTGAAAATCACGAACAGAGTTGCACAAGAAGTTAGCTATCACTAGTGTAATAGTTGTCTTCCAGGTGAACAAAAATCTTAATCTGAATTTTCAGTCTGTGCTCTCTTTCCAATGAAATTGCATCCTTTTCCTTACTGTGGCCTTCAGATCAAACTTTGCAACTTTGAAGTGGTGGATAAAGGAAATCCTTATTGCTTCAAACAGCTCTTCCTATTCGTAAGGACCTACACTATGGTTTCCTAAAATACAAACTGACAAGGCCACTCGCCTATGTAATGCTGCTGGAGGTGGTTTCAGAACTGGTGTTACAAAGCCTGGTTCCAACTAATTGTTGTCTGTGTCTTACCTCAGTTGCTAAGGGGTGTCAACAGTGCCCTTCCTCAAAGCAGAGCCCTGAAGTCCTAAGGAATAACAATAGCCTATGTCATGTGAATTCAACTCAAAAGTCAGAAGGATAAATATATTTTTTTAAACAGGATTTTAAGCTAAAATTTTCAAACTGGAAAGGTCAAATATGAGGAGGAACTAGCCTTATGTAATGTAAAAACTGAATCACTTCTTTAATAGCTATAGTAATTAAATAAACAAATTCAGCTCTATTAAATTATATTTTCTTTCCTGTTTTCTTGATGGTATGCACTATTACAAACTTCAGCTATATTACTGTTAAATAAGGCTATTTTTCACTGTTCTTGTATGAGTGTTTACATGGTGCTAAATTTCCAGGTACGTACATGAGCTAATTTAAAGTTTTAAAAGTTTTTATTCTAATGGTAATACAGTCTGAATCAAGTCACAGTTTAAGTTCTGCAACGGTTTGTAAAGTTTGTCTTGATTCTTGAGTACTTTTGGGCACTTGAAAAAACATGCTTCAGAAAAGTCCATAGTGTTCTTTTTCTGAAACTCACAAGTTAACCCCAGCATTATTAATTTAGCAATAAACTTCTATACGAACTGCAGTTTTATTTGACAGTATAGTTTACAACTTCATAGATAAACCAGACATTAAAATTCAAATAACTTCTGATTTATTGGAAAATGGCAGAAAAATAGGGGGTTTTGACTCAGCAACTGGGTAGGCCCAGTAACTTGGTAGGCCTTAGTATTGAATATCAGTTATCTGACTTCCATTAATATTTAATATCAGTCATAGGTTAAAATTGCTCGTATGATGATAAACAGTCTGTCCTGTACACTTGCCATCCTCTGTGGCCACCCCAAGGCTGTAGTAGTCATAGGGGTCAGTAGGAAGATTAATCTTTTCTGAGCATCTCTGCCTGATGCCCTGTACTCTACAGCAAGGAAGCAAGGAGCTTATATCAGTTGATCTCACAACTACCTGGAGTACATGAACGTTTACTTCTAATTCAGGAATTCTTATTTCAAGACCAAGCACCTTAATTGTGGATGTGTTTGTTTATTTCCATTTTTTATCTACTTTTTTTTTTTTTAAATTTAATTCTTTTCTATTGCTAAATACTAGACAAGTACTCAAGTATTGGGTTACAACTTTTTGTATGCACTAGAGTTTTTCTTTTAAATTCTCCATTTTAAAACTAATTGCACATGTCATTTAATGCCTAGATTCCTCCTTAGCAATCAGGAGCTTTTTCAAACTTCTTTTTTTTCTCTTGCTGGAGAAGAAGGAAAAATTGACTTTTTCTTTTGTAACAGCATGAGGCTGTAGTACGCTAAAACTTAAAAAACGCTGCCAAGTCTTCCAGCTGTACTTCCCCCCTTTAGTTTTACTGATCCTCCTCTGCTCCTTCACGTCTCAGATAACTAGTGATGTTTCTGAATGCTTTTTTTATCAGCAGGGATAATCTTTGTACGTCAGCTTTGTGGCTTTCAATTTAGTCCAAGACATGTTTGCCTCAAGTATAAACAAACACAAATTTTGTAGTACGCTATGTCCACACAAACTGACATCGCTTTTTGGATAGGTATGATACCACTGAAAACCAGCACTGTTAGTACCAGGGCTTTTCTTAATCTTTTGTGACTCCATCTCCTGACGTTTTAGCTGATGTTCAGTATTTGTGCTGCCACTTCTAAGTCCTCATAATACAAGGGCATACCTCAGATTCTTGCACAATTTGTCTAATATGCCTTACCCACAAAGGAAAAATAGCTTTATACTGCTCAAGAGCAGCCTGTGGAAGACATTTCAGCTGCTGGTGACTCACCAGCTCATGATCAGCTCTGCAGCTCTGATGGTGCTGAGGCTGCTGGGGAGATCAGATATGGAATGAGGGGAGGAAGCACAATGGTGTTGGTGAGCCTGCCCTGGTTAGGAGCGGGCTGCCTGTCCAGCAGGATAGTGAGCTGCCTGGAATATCCCTGCTGCCACCTGTGACCCACCCCCAAAGCTTCTGACGTGACATGGGCTCTGTGGTGTCTGGCCATAGGCTGCTCTCTGAAGGGCTCCTCAAGCTGTCCAAGGCACTATGAAAGCTAAGAGAGAATCTACATTACAGAAGTTCAGGTGAATGCTCCTGTTGTGTGGGAGCCAGAAGCCAGGATTTCCAGAAATCTTTGGGTGCTTTTACCATAGTAAAGTCCTGAAATTACCAGTTTCAATTTTAAGTGCAAAGCAAATATCCTCTTAGAACAGTGAATGTTTCATTATTAAGACTAAGCTGTTTGCAATTATAAGAGAGCAAATACTGATTTTAGAAAATACACACTGCTAATTTCCACCTGCGTCTGATACAGTTGTGTGCCAAATACCTGGGTTTCAGCACCTACGTATTTCCAGGATGTTTTTCAGAAGGCAAATGAAAATTAATTTTAAATGCATAATAAAACAACAGGTGTTTGGGATTTTTTTCATTTATGTCCATGCCACTAATGCAGGATAAACAAAAAGAAATTGGTGAGAAAATGTATGGACAGCAATCAGAGAAAAAAAAAGGGGTAAGTTTTTAATGAATTTTATTATCACATCAACATTATGTTTAATGAGAGTTTTAGTCATGCCTATAATATTTAATAATATAATAAAGTTTAATAATAACTGCATCATGCGTGACAGTTTTTTCTTTAGTCAAACTTGGATTGGTAATTAAATAGTAAAGACATGAAATCTATTTGCACCTCATGCCACACTTTTTTTTTTGTACAATTTGATTATCTGTTGTGACTATTAACATAACGTCTGTGTTTAATACAGTAAATTGGCTTACCCTCTGATTTGGAAAGTCAAATGCCAATTTTTCTTCCACAAGGTATCAAGTGTGGCTCATGTAATGGTGCCCTCACAGGTGATAAAATGAAGCATGGAGGGTTTTGTCAGAAGATATCCAAGCGTTTTCTATCAGACTGGAAATTTGTTGTGACTGCAGTCCTCCAATATATTTTGACTTAATAGATGGGAAAAAAATAGAGAGGGTCCTATGAAGGGGAAGAGGAGAAACAAAGGGAGGCAATCAGGAGAAAGAGAGAGAGAAATCAGAAGAAAAAGTATCTGCCTTAAGGTATGCTCCTGGATTAGTGCTGTTTTACAGGAGAAGAGGCCACAGAACTCAACCCTCCTCCTTTACTGCAGAAGTAAAATAGGAGGTGGGTGTCCGATGCTCAGGTATTTTTGCTCTTGGCTATTCCCTGCATGTGTTTCCTCCTAATGGGAGAACTTCCCCTCCATGTGATAGAGGTGGTTAAAAGGTGCCTGCAAAGGTATATGTAGAAAATTTAGTCAAAATTTTGAAAAATTGTTCACCACCTCTAACGGCAAATTGATACGCTACATGTGCTTAGAACAAAAGAGAAAATCTCACCAGAAATGTGTGATTTTCATATCATAAGATGTGTAAAAGTTGTGAACACATATTAAATGTTTCTTCTGTATGAATTTTCATGCATCTTGAATTTGGAGTTTACTTTATTGTATGACTTGCAAGTTTAATGTTACCTGGCCTTTTTCTCGTTTTGCTCTCCAGAACTGGATAAAGAACTCTTGTTTTGTAAGCCAAGAATATCTGATGCTTGATTGTGTTAGAAGTACTTACTCTCCTTGAGGTTTAAATCAAGAACCCCTTTCCCCAATGCAATGGTACTAGCATAAAACCCTGGCAGAAGTGCTATATTTGGCTTTCTTCTCTATCTGCATACAGTTTTAGGTTATCAATGTAAGAACAATTGATGCACAGAGTATGTTACCCAACTGAAACATAATGAGCAGTTGAGTCTTTTTATGATTTAGCATATACCCAAATTATAAAGCTAGTTCCTAATTCCTATTAATTAAAAAATAGGCTTCCTGGGTAACAGAATCACTCCTGTGTCTTTTTTTCACATTGGTGCACTGTCTGACACTCCATCTGTACTGCCTTCCCTAGTGATGCCTCAGGGAAAGTTTGAATTCAGAGAACAAGTTGACCTATGTTGGCAGGTGACTGAGTTTGATTATACAGCAATTTGTGGATGTAATCAGCAGAGAAAGCCACTATAAACCTGAGTTTCCTTGCTAGACAGTAACTCATTCCAGCGTTGAGGCAAAGATAAGTCAATGTGTAAATGTGGAAAATGGGGAGTGAAGGATGAGCTTGATCTTTAGCTCAAGTCTGTGCAGATATCTGTATGAAGTGTGACAGTATCGCAATGAAGAGGTAAAAGTATCAAAGCTCAAAAATCAGAACATAACACTCCATTACCAGTTATAGAGTAATACAAAGTGATGTACAGTATTAAAAATGCACACTCTGCTAGGAAATAGCACCTCTGTTTTTTATCAGAATAAAAGAGAGAAAGTCAAGATCCAATTGAACTTATTACAAGGTATTTTAACATTTCAAGAGAGTAATCATTTTGTACTAGACTTTCCAAAGAAAATTGTATCTGACAATAAAAGGATATGAAAAACCTTCATTTTAGAGCCAAATGCTCTTCTGTTTACCATCCTACATCATAGAAGAATGCACGGCTCTCGGAAACCCAGTTTAGAGAAATATTCCTTTTGCTTTAGCTTGTTGTTACTGAAGATTGCATGATGTTATAAGATTTTTGTATGACTTAATTCATTGTTTGCAACAAGAAAAGGGAATTTTCAATAGTACAAACTAAAGCTGAAACAAAAAGTAACACGACTCTAATGAGACTGATACTAAAATTGTAATCAGACATCTGAGGATCAGTTGAGGACGTATTTGAGTCTCTTTTACCTTAAATAAATACTTCATCTGCTTCTTACAGGTTCATTTTTCATGTAGGCCATCAACAATAAAGTTTAAAATTCCTAGTCTGTTTTGGAGTTCAATGTTGGCAGATAATGAGAATAAAGTTTTGCTTTTTGTAAAGTTTAAAACTGCTGCAAAGAAAAGGATGTGTGATGAAAAGAGAGCAATTTGCTGAGCCATACCTTTGTATCCTTAGTTGAGTAGAATAAATGGTAGGACACATTAATGAATGAGAGAGGAATCAAAGAGTATAGAATAATAAGTAGAAATGCTACAAGTGTAAATAAATAAATAGGTAACTAGGCCACATGGTGGATGAGACGACAGCCAATTCTTCCAGTTCAAGTGCTGTATGGGCCGTGAGGTTTCTGTCATCACTGAGAGTGAGAAAAATGACCCAAGCAACCTCTCACTTGTGTACTGCAGGAAATTGCTTCTATTTTGCATAGCATGGAGAAGATGCCCTGGAAAACCCAGCTGGTAGGCAGATATAAAAAAAAAAAAAAAAATGAAGTTGCTCTCATTTGTGGAAGAGAATCCATTTTACACAGTCGTAAGAATTTGGAGAAAATGAGAGTGGGAAAAAGCTATATTTCTCTTTCCCTAATTGAACACATTACCTAAGGAAATGTTTATCCAGTCCCACAAATCACTGTCTAGGATTTAAATTAGGGGAATTACATAAGCAGACATTGACTTTATATTCCTTGTCCCCTCAAATTAAATTTGAACTGAACCTTCCATTTTTGACCAATTTTCATTCAGTTCTAACAAGGAAAAATTTGAATTAAGTATTTCCTGTGATATTGAACCTTTATTTCTCTGCTTTATTGCTTGAAACGTAATTTACTTCTCAAAGCTATTTAGCTACAAAAAGCTAAGAAGCTAATCCATCTTAGATTATTGGATATGCATGCATATGGAAGATGCATATGTATGCAAAAGCATTTAGCCCACCAACTCTTTTGTGCATCTTGTGTGTCTAAAGGGCAGTATTCATTAGAATATCTGCTACTGTATTTACGTTCCTTATGCACATGTTTTTTAAGAAATCTTATAATTTTTTAAATCATTGTGACTACTCTGTCTTTTACACTTGATTTTTCAAAGCGAACTTGCTGCTTAGGACTTGGGTATTACAAAAGTGATGAAATTGTCATGGTAAGAACATCGCATTGATGCAGAGAGAGAGAATGAGATTCTCTTTCTTGAGCAGATGTTATTTGAAGATAATGCAGTACATGAATGCTGATATGAGACATTATTAGTTGTTGGATTTAGTAGCACTTACTGCTATTAGCATTCATATGGCAGCATTATGTCAAAGAAGTAAAAAATCTTCACCTCCAGCCTAAGCTGAAGGCTACTGGCTACTACTGACTTCACACATAATGTCTTTTACTTGAAATTATTGATGTAGTCAAATTCCTACATCACTTTATGCTTACTAAATAATTTTTTTTCCTTCAAATTTGGTGACAAAGGGGACTTGCTGTAAGTTATGGAGAGAAAAAACAGTGACAGATATTTGAAAAATATTGTTCTAGAGAACAGTTTTCTATGAATTCATAATTTTTACTTCATAGTGATGGGTAAGTAATTGAAAATGTTGATGTAAGCCACAGAAAGTAATCCTTCTATCAATATATGCATTCTGAGTCAGATACAATACTATCTGTAAATGAGAGAAAATAGTCATGTTTCACTATAAATTGATTTTAATTTTCTCAGGATTATATAAATGCTTTTGTTTTTCTCATATCTTCATTGTTCCTTTCTACATTTGTTTCATTTGTTTCTCTGGGATTAATGGAATGAATATAATTTTTTTAAGAGACATCTCTGTAAAGATTTCAACCTGACCCAATATGTGTTGCCATCAACAAAAATTTCATCATTTGCTCAAGTAGAATGTAGGTCAGGTCAATATTCTGCAGAAAATCCCAAATTATCTGGAAATTAAAAACATGTAAACCATAGTCATCATGAAAACAAAGAAAAATTATCTTTTTTTAGTGGCTTATATCAGAAAAGGACCTGCACAATCGTCTGTAGTACACTTAGCTTTTCTATCTGATCAGAATTTTCAGAACTATAAAGTTATAATCAGTCATCTCTGGATGGCTTTGAAAATTTTGAGATATATTTCTTCTTTTTTAAGCTTTCAAATTTCATTTCAATTTTTCTGGTATAAGTTACAATTTGAAAGAAAAAAAAATAAAAAATAGATTTTTAATTAAAAAACTGTGGACATGGGAAGTATTATCCTGCTGAAGAACTTCACCATCAAATTTATGGAATAGCGGCACATTTCACGCAGTTGATCCTCTCGAAGATTGAACTTTATTTTAACAGACTTGTGAGAAGCCTCATTTTAAAATTCCTGGTCACTCCTAAATCGATGTTTAGCTAATCTTGCTTAACACAGAATAATGATGATGGCTCACACATCATGTCATCATGTCATCATCATAGCTGGATAGTGTCTCTTCACCCTTTCTAAAAGTAGACTTAACTAAGCAAGTTTTGCATTACCAAAATCTTTGCCAGCTTTACTGAGTCATTAAACTGTCATTGCAGCACTGTTTTTTTCAGGTTTAGACTGACTTTTGGAAAACAGAATAATTCCAAACATTGATGGGATTTTCATGATGCATAAAGAGAATACACACATTGTGTTGCAAAACACGGGGAAACTTCAAAACCCTTGATACCATCAGGGTGTGGTGGGAGGGCCAGGAGGAAGAACAGGAGATGGGGTGTAACTATGAGCAGTGGCAGGATGGGACTCTCTCCTGGGTCTGCTGTAATCTAGTCTTCTTATTAGGGGTTCTTCAAAACTATTTTTTCTCCCTTCATGGTACTTGGGGAAGAGGTGGCTAATGATGTTTCTCATCATTGGCAAGGTGGGGAGAAGTAGCGATTCCTCTCTCTATTTTATCTGAGGAATTGTCCTCTTCTTACCTCCCCTTACCACCATGGCTGATGGTTTTATTTTTTTCTGAGACTGTGGGGCGTTTTGAGGATGGCATATATATCTGTATGTCTCCTGTTAAGCAGACAGAACACCATTGGTAACAGAGTCATGGTCTCCATTTTTGTCCTATCAGAGCTAAGGACAGGCTGGGTTTCAGTGCAGACAGTGCAGGTGACCTGCTCATAGGCTCCCAGTGCCTGGGTTACGCTGGTGCTGAAATGGTAGAAGGTGAGGTGGGTCACACTGCAGTTTTCACTGCTGACTCTAAGTGCTTTCTGGAGTTGTCATCTGGCTTTGTGGCATTGCAAACTATGTTAAAAGGTAGAATTAAAAGAAGAATGGTAATTTTTTATGTTAGCTTTCTTTTTTTTCTTTATTTTTAGGTGAGTAAATTCTTTTCAGCTTTTTTCCATTTTAGGTGTTTCAGTGTTAACGTTCTCCGTATGGAACTGATTATTAAGATATGAGTAACGTGAAACAGGCAAACTGTGAAGCTCCTATTAGTCCCATCACCGGAAAGAATTATGATGAATAAAAGGGTTCAGAGGTAAGCTAAGTCTACCTACAGATTCAGCAAAACCACCAAGAGGTTTATAAAACTACTATTAAAAGCTACCTTTCTGTTTGGTACTGACTAAAACTGTATGCTTTGTAAGAAAGCTAGTGACTTTTTTTTAGCAAGGTCCTATCTTGCTTAAGAAGAATGCTTTCTAGAAACCAGAAATTCTGGTCAGACCAGACACATACTAGCGAATGCAGAGAAGCCTGGGATGAAGGGAGGTCATTAAAGACATTTACAGAACAGATACAGGACAGAAAAAATCAGATAATGTACTATCACAAGAAGATTATATAACCCGATTTTTTGAAGGAGAACGTATTTAAAGCCACTTTCCAGAAATCAAGAGTAGACAAGTCTCTCAAATGTCTTCATGCCAGTATGCTACTAAAATTCTGCAGTATCTATAAAAGCATGACAAGCATATATTATACAATTTGTTGGTCACATCACATTGTCTGGGCAGCTTTTGCCCTGATCTTCAGTAGTGTGTGTCAGAAAGGAAGCTGCTAGAAAGGTGTAAAAGCAGGAATGCATACTCTAAAATGGACTTCAGTGCACAGAATACTGCTGTAGGTTTTTGCGAGCTATGGTTTTTGAGCCCCAGTCTTCAAATAAATCCTTTCCTGTAAGAACAAGGGCTATTAATGCAAGTGAGATATTTTAGCACAATCTGGCAATAATGGGTCACTGTGAACCAGTGCCATTTTGCAGTGTATGATATATATGAAGGCCTGACTTTTGATTAATGTGCAGCCAGTTTACACTAGTCTCCCAGTCTGAAAAAATCCTAGAGATGGATCCTTGACCTTTACTCCCCAGTATTACTGAATCTGATTAAAGAAACCTTTATTATTGCTGGAGGAAAAAAAATCAGAAATGAGAATCAAGTTCTGACTTTTTACAACATCTTAAAGAAAAATCTATATTTGTGCAATACAACAAATGTCCAGAAATTGCCAAAAGTCCTCATGCCTACCTAACTTTCTCTAACTGTGCCTTTTATATTCCACCTACCTAACTTTCTCTAACTGTGCCTTTTATATAACTTTTGTTTCTAGTATCTATACTTTGTTCTGATGGGTACCCTGAACACTAAAAAAAACCCGCCAACACGTCTTAGTGTATAGTCAGAGCCACTAGTAGTGAAAGACAACACTGATGACAGAAAGGAAAAAGGTTAAAATTAAAAAGACTTGCAGGCAGGAACAAAGGTATTAGCATTTACTTTGAACCTGGGAGCCTCACAAGCCACCCTGCCAGTGTATCCCAGGTGTAGGCCACATGAGATGGGGAAAGAATGCGGCTCTGAGGAGCGTGATGACAGGTCCAAGTCTGTTCTGCATTCGTCCCGGCATGCACCGGTACATCTGTTATGCATTTACAAAAGGTTTGCCTTTTTTCTTGCTTTTTCTTTTTCTTGGTAAAGTTATTTAAACAAATTTAATCAAGTATTGAAACCATTATCACAACAGCAGCTCAGAAACTCTTTGAAAGAAGGAGATGTAGCCTTGGCCATAAAGTGGTAGCACCAACATTCCCTTAGAGCTGCTGTAATGGTGCTGCCCTGATCTCTCTGTGAATCCTCCGCTTTCATGCAAAATGAGCAACAGATCAATGACGTGACAGCTCACTCATGTGTGTGATAAGGTACTCCTGAGAGAAACCGTTTGAATGGCTCTGGGAAGGTACATCTGCTGCTGCACTGATGGAGTTGCAAGGTGCTTGCAAGTTGGCTGAGGGCAAGGAGGGTGCAGTCATCAGGTGCCCTGAAGGCTGAGGTCCAGCATGGCTTTCTCCCAGCAACACACCGGGGTTTTCCTCTGGGGCACACTAGGCTATGTGGGGGGATGGTGTAGCTCCAAGGCTTGTTCCTTGTTTTGATAGTCAAAACAAGTCCAGGACTCCCTCCCAAAATCTGTATCTGACTACATCTGCCACACCAGTTAGACACTTTAGAGCCAGACAGATAAGGTAAATTTACAACCCTATATATGTGGGTGTATTTTCCATCCATTTTCAACCAGCAAGAAATCTTGCTAGTTTTATCAAACAGGAATAGCAAGCAACATTATTTATTTCTGATAGGATCCTCAACCTGCTAGATAACAGGCAAATTGTCAGCAAGGCCTGGGTCCTGTCTCAGAATGTTACCGTGTTCAAGGGAAATAGGTAGACATAGGATATAGAAATCATTTGTTCATGTCTGTGTGAAGAGGACTAAATAGTGAATGCAGGGCAATAGGATATAGTGAGATGGATAGAGCAAGATATAGGAAAGAAAACAAGAGCTTGCTTGGATCTTGCTGAGTATTTTATTTCAGAGAGTCCAGTTGTTGTACAGAAATTAAGAGCTATGAATTCAAATAGATGATAAAAACATCTTTTTGAAATCTCAGTTAAGTGTTAAAGATTTGCAATTTTAAAAGGAAACAAAAAAAAAATAACTCCCAAATCTAGGGCTCACTTAAAAACCTGCAGAGTCCAGAGGGAGGACTTTTTGTGCAGCTGACTGAGGGTAATATTGTTAGTAGCCTGACTGTGTCCATACTTGTTGCTCTGAAACAAGGGATATCTGTTATTCCTTGTTTCTAGTGACATGTTTTCCCATGGCCATATTGCACCCTGACTTAGAATCTAGAGCAACACAGGAATTTAGGCAATTTTTTTTTTTTTTTGAGAGAAATATCATGCTGAGACAATACAGTCTGTTGTATGTCTTGCAAAAACACAAAATT
This sequence comes from Tringa tobata, assembly GCA_033628505.1. Classification (NCBI taxonomy): domain Eukaryota; kingdom Metazoa; phylum Chordata; class Aves; order Charadriiformes; family Scolopacidae; genus Tringa; species Tringa tobata. Next base: position 2,617,306 of record JAHREE010000574.1, on the reverse strand, counting down.
CTGAATTCTCTTTGGCAGGTCTTTGGTTCCTTTATGATCTTCAGAAATCTATGCAGCCAAAGTGGAGAGGGGCCAAGTTCAGGTCTATGCAATTGCCAGTGTTAAGTCCTTGCCTTATATACTAGGGCTGAAGGGAATCATCTGCTCCTCAGATGTTTTTATTTATTGTTTTGTGCGACAAGATTCCAAGTTAATCTTCAGTAATAACAAAGTTTTATTATAAATGTGATTAACTGCTTTCAAAACTCAAAGCGATTGTTGAATGGTTCTGGTTCAATGAACCATTGGAGATTTCTGGACTTTGACTCTCAGCATCTATCTCTTGTGAAGGCAGAAGCTTCTGAATTTAGCATTACACCAAAGTAAAAAGGAAACTGAAAAATAAACATATGTATGACTAGATCTCAGGCAGGGTGGTCCACAACCTTGTTGGTCTAAGTGTTTCTGTTTTGCTGAGGAGAGCAAGCTAGGCAGTGTTAATGATTGCCCTAGAGTGGAAGGGCCCCAGTTGTTGAGTCTGGGGGCCTTCAAGCTGGCCATCAGCCAGGAGAAGGCAGAGGGGAAAAACAGTTTCTAGAATGGGAGAGCAGAGGGGCCTTTAGAAAGAAGCAGCACATTGCTGAACCAGCCAGCCGTGTAGGTCTTTGTGTTTCTCTTTTAATTATGGCTTTGAAATGCACAATATTGCTGCATCTTTGAAGAAAGCTGTGATTTGGAAATCACACCTAATACCTGACTCTGACAGTAGGGGCTGACCCTCCTGTTCCTCTCGATCCAAAGGACACAGAAGGTCAAATCCATCATAGGGGTTTCTCTTCTGTCCTTTTCTACTCTTTCTCTACCTACCTACATGACCATGATTATGTGCCTTTCAGTAGTAAAAAGTCACATGAAATGGTGACACTAGACAGTCCACCTGTGTGAAACTATTATGAGTAATCTGATTGGATCTTTAATTTTTGTCAGATAACAAAAGCATAGCAACTGGTAAAGGCAAGGTCATTTGCCCCTAAAATTGGTAAGGTGAACTCTGGGTGAAAATATTCGTGATGGGGTTTTCATAAAATACTCTCCTACCTGTTGAGAAGTGGAGACCAAATAAAGCTCTCCTTGTCCTGTAATTAAAAAAAAAAAAAACAACAAACCCAACACCAAACCAAAACCTCACACAACAAAACCTCAGGCTGTACTGCAGCAGAAATTTTTATCTGTCTTCTCTCCCCCATCCCTTCTTTCAGCAACGTGCGTGGAATTATTCATAGTCCCCATTCTATAGTGGACTAATTTTTACTTTTTCATGTGCTTAAAAAAATGATTAAACAGAGTCATTTTACTTTAGAAAGGGAGAATAATTCCCCTCTTAAAAGTATCATGGAATTTGTCTTTCACAAAGCATCTATCTCATCTCCTCTATTAGGATGATTAAAATAATTTTAATGTAGTGCCAGCTGGGGAATTGTTGCCTTCCCTCAAAGAACTATTGTAAATACTTAATCTCCTTTGTTTATACTCTTCTCATGTAGAAAGCTGCTTTCTGTCTCTGGACCTGCTAAACCTTTAGAGATGTATCAGCTCTTTCATCTTTTTCCAATGCTTGTTTTAGAAAGGGATTAGATCTGACTGTGAGTAGGGTAGGACTCACCGCACAAGTGATAAGGTTATCAGAGTCCTCGCCCTTCTCCACGCCATTGCTTACTTTCAGCCTGTTAAGTCAAGCTGCTTTTAGCGTTTTTTTCTATTCTCTTTTCCTCCTCTGCAATAGTAGTTGAAACAAGATTTCTTGAAATCTTTTCAAATGATCTCTACTACACAAGCACCCCCCAGGCTTTTGACAGCCTACCTCTAGCATATGACAGAATGGGTGTCTTTAACAACATCATGTCAATACTTCCCTCCCGTGTCTTCTCCTGCTGCCATATCTTAGACATGATCTTCCCCATGGTCAGTGAGGTGAAGCAAATAGGAACTTAAAAATAGTTGGAACCAGAAAAGCACAGCACCATGTCCTGTGAGGCTAATACCAGCTTCCTGACAGTGCTGGGTCTTCCTGGAGAAATCACATTTTGCCAGGTGCTGACCATTTCTTCTAAAGGCACTGATTATCCTCACATCTCTTTATTCATTCATCAGCCAGGACTGGATTGAAATATGTTTCAGCCCTATAATAATAATGTAAGTATTCTGTATATTTTTATCATCCCTATTTCTTAATCCGTATTTCTTTTCTAATCCCAAAGTGTCAATCTTTATCTGTTGTGGGTTTCTAACTCATCTGGTTAAAATATTAGCTTTACCATCATCAAACAGCAACATTGTTCATTTCTTCCCGCAGTGTTATGTTTTTGAGCTGGCAGAGCAACACATTAACTGAGTCTGCAGGTGTGAGGGAATTCATCCTGCAAATAGACTAAGCATGAGGGGAAAACTGACCTAGGACTAGTGGGTCCAAGTGTCCACCAAAGCATAATAATGTATGATGTTCCATACCCTTTGAGAACTCTGCTGCTATTTACTGTGTCCTCCTGTGAAATTCTCTGAGAGAGGTTTGTAAGTGCCACAAGTAACTTACTTAAGGTATTATCTCTTTGACTTTTAAATATCTTTTTATATAATGTGCTATACTACCAGTCTCATTACATTTACTTTGTGCAGCACAGAATACCTAGTCAATTTACTCTTTTCCTGTTACAATCACCACATTTTTTCCATTTAAATCAGTTCTAATTGGATTGAATCTTAGTGATAATAGCCAAATTTAAAGTTGTTTATATCTTGCCAGAGAAAATGTGCTTTAGTCAGTAAATCTTCTGGTTGCACACAGATGACATTATTGAAATAGATAATCCTCTACAGATGGATTAATTTCATAATCTAAAAGTGCTTTCTGAAATATTTCTAAAGCGAGAAATAAAGACCAGCTTGATGACTCAGCCTTCAAGAACAACGGTAAATAAAACAAATGCAAGTGCAAGTCTGCAATTGCAAAGACTTGAGAAAATTAGTCTCTTCCACTTGATCAAAAATTTTAAACACATCTTTTCCTATAGAATTTATTTCTATCTATATTTATAAACCCAGTTATTTTACAGAATTATGGCTGGCCTCTAGGTGCTCGTCTTTCCTATCAAAGCTAAGAAGACCTGTAGCAAATTTTGTTGTTTGCTTGACACTTGGAGTAGCTGGCATTCACCCTGGTGTTCTAAGGTTGTACTGCCAAGGGAAAAAATATGACATGCATCCTTGTAAAATTTGTGCTGCTTTCTTTGGCATTCCTCTCTTTCAGGGCCTGAGTCCATGTGGTAGTCCTGCTTTGTTTTTTCTAATTACTAGCAGCTGAGAGAGTTTGTGTCCAGGGGAAAGAACTTTAACCAGCTCTAACAGGTGCTCCAAGGCCAAAGCTTTTATGTAATAACTTGTAAAATGAGATGTTCGCTACACCTGATCCACGAGTGAGCAAATGAACCAAACCCTGGACAAGAACATACAGGACCATTTTTGTCCAAGGCGCTGTGCTGAAGGAGCAAAAGAGTACTTACCTTTCTTTAGTAACTACATTCTGCGTTTTTTCCAAAGTCTCTTTACAAGTGAGTTGAAATCTATTATCTGTTCATGGGCATTTCCAACACACTGTAAGTGTTTCAGTACTCTGGAGAACATGTGTACCTTTCCTGAAATGCATCTTTTAATTGGATCTTCAGATATTCCTGGGATCATGGAAGTGGGCAGCTCTACCTAATGTTCCTGAAAACTACTTATGAACCTTTTTCCTTCGGAAAATTTTACATTAACATGACTCGTTATGCAATGAAAAATGTTTGGAAACAATTGAAATGTTTATAACAGACGATAAGAAGTAGAGAATACTTTCTCTTCTACTACAGTCAATATGTGAATTTGAGATTTCTTTTATAGTTTGCAATGAGCAAGGTCTGGACTGTACACTCAGGCATTATTTTCACTTTACTTACTGTAATTATACATAAAGTTGAATGTGTAAGTTATAGTACCTATAATTAAGTCCATCCTTCAGGGCCTTAGTGCATCCATGTGCTGTTTCAGGCCTTGTGTGTGCAGTAATTTCACTACTGGGCATATGGACCCACCCAAACATGGTGGTTTGGATGGAGTGACCTTGATATGGGTCTTTCAGAAAGAATCCACACAGGCTGTGACTTTTCCTGTCTTCTTAGTGGAAACCTTTATCTGTACCCTACGGCTTACCCTGCTCCCTCCAGCGAGTGCTGTTGTGGTGTCTGCTCTGTGCCCTGGGTCTGTAGCATCCTTTCTGCCTGGGATGTCCTCAAGATGCCAGTCCCACTGGAGGGGGGATCTCAGAGTACGGTTTCAGTGGGCTGGGATCAATTTGTCCCTTTGCAATAAATCAGTGCTGTATTTGGGGAAAAAAAAAAAAAGTAGGCAGCATGATGGAAAGCAATTCAGTGCAGAAGCAGGCAACAGAGCCTTTGAGTCATGGGAAAGGGCTGGCTTTTCCATGCTTATATGCTTATATGTTTGTGCATATGGTCATGTTCATACATGTTGATGCCTGTTCATAGCTGTGCTGTTTAGAGCCATTGTGACTTGCTGAGCCTGGAAATGAAGATGTAGTGTAATTTAGACTAAATTACAGCAATAAACAGTACATTCACTGAAAAGAATGCAATTTTTTTTAACATCCTGAAACTTTTTTTGCATTATTTTCCCTTTTCATATCAGATAAGCCAAGATATTAACGTACCTAACAGAAGAGGTTCATGAGACTTGAATTCTAACCTTTTATCCAGCATTTAAAATCCAAAATAAATTTTGATGCTAGAGAACACAGAGGGTTTTCTCTGACCATGCTCACTGCTCAGGCACAAAATGTGCCTGAAGAAGAAAGAGATAGTGGGGGTAGGTGGGATGCAGATGAGGGATAATGAGGAAGGAAATAAGTGATTTTTATTTTCTTAGAAGGGACAGGGAGAGGGGTGGAAATTATGAGGACCAGGTCAAGTATAAAATAGGTTTAGCAAATAGCTACAAGTCTAGTATGTCAAGAAGTGCCAGAAAGACTCATTATCCATACCACATTGAGGACATGTGGCAACTGTTTTTTTCAGGATTTGCTAGCAGTGTAGTAAGTCTGTGTACCACTTAAGTCTTTGGGAGTCTCTGCAACAGACAGAAAGATTTTTTTCCAGTGAGATCCTGTCTGTCCCCTAAATGGTGGGACCTGCTCTGTTCTATCACCCCCTCTGACTGAAGTTGCAGGTGCTCAGCATTTGGTAATTTATATGGGTTTTTGATGATTTTTGTATGGTGTCTCTTTGTCATATGGCTGACTAGGAGCCTGTTCTTGCATCTAACAGGGTGATATCCAGTCCTTGACTGAGTATGGTTTATTGCCAACACAAATATTAGCCTTGCTGTTGTAATTGCTATTAAATTAATTAAAATGTTATTAATACTAAACCAAAATATCTACACAGAAATCACTGTCAGGTTTCTCTCAGCAAAAGTACTGACTTTGTTAGCATGATAAATATATTTTGTAGCAAAAATAGTGACTCTGACGTCCATGGCAGGATACCACTTGTGTTCTTGCTGGAGGTGACGAGAGTCAACCTGAAGTAGCAGTAGGCAATCACACCACAAGCACCACTGAGGCAGTCTGTGGTCACTGGGTTTGCTGGTCCCCATGCGTGTCACTAAGCCTTTGAGAGCAATTTGCACTGGAAAGTAAACACCTATATGGATGTTTTAAATACATCTTATCTGCCCTTGGCATATAGAAGAACTATGACTCATGTAGGTGGTGTACTCTTCATTTTGTGGGGTGCCATCTTAACTTAATGGTACATCCGTGCTCCATCTGGTATCCATATCTAACCCAGAGATTACCTAGCTTGGGTGAAGTATGTGGAGGATGGAGTCAGAGAAGTGGAAGGATGCAAAGAAGTAGGAGAAGTAGGGGGGAAAGTGAAGAAGAGTTGGGGAAAACTGCACTATGAAGTTTAATCCGTGTGGCTCAAGTGGTACAGTTTGCTTCTACCCTGAAAGTGATGTGTGTTAACCTTTGGGAAAGTGTGGCCATGAATCACAGCTGGCAGATCAGACCGGAGTGTGTGGATGGATTCAGATTTTTTTCCTCCCCTTACACCGTTTGCCACTCAATTGCACCATAAAAATCAAGAATAAGTCATTCACTCTGGCTCATTCATTAGCAAGAATTCAAGTAGACCTGCTTTAAAAAGAAAGCAAACCCATTTATGTGCAAGTAATTCATGATAGGCTGTGTCACATAATTGATGGCTGAGATGAAAATGTCATGAGGAAATAAAATAACAAAACCCCAAATACACATAAAATTGGATTGACAGAAACCAAATACTTTTACTTCTCATTTTGCCTTAACAGTTATTAGTCTTTAGCTGCAGAAAGCAAACAAGGTAAAAAACTTGCAAAGGGAGGGTTTTCTACAGAAACACTATAAAGGGAAGATACTCAAAGCAGGATATTACACAAACTTTTAACTTCAACTGTGACTGCACCACAACAAGAAAGGATGTCATTGCTTGCTCCCATTTACTCTTATCAGTGTATATCATTGCTTATTCTTGTTTACTATTACTTGGGATTAGTAGGAGAAGAGTGTAGCTTATCAAAGAGGATCCTGCAAAGAAAAGGTATCCAAAGCACTGGTTAATAGACAACAACACACTACCCCTATTCCTACCCCTCTATTCTGTGCTTGTGAGACCCCATCTGGAGTATCATGTCCAGCTTTGGAGTCCTCAACACAGGAAGGACATGGACCTGTTGGAACGGGTCCAGCGGAGGGCCATGAAGATGATCAGAGGGATGGAACACCTTCCCTATGAAAACAGACTGAGAGAGCTGGGGTTGTCCAGCCTGGAGAAGAGAAGGCTCTGGGGCGACCTCATTGCAGCCCACCAATATCTGAAGGGAGCCTAGAGGAGAGCAGGAGAGGGACACTTTGTCAGCAAGTGTAGTGACAGGACAAGGGGTAATGGTTTTAAATTGAAAGAGAGGAGATTTAGATTAGATACTAGAAAGAAATTCTTTACTGTGAGAGTGGTGAGACGCTGGAACAGGTTGCCCAGGGAAGCTGTGGATGCCCCATCCCTGGAAGTGTTCAAGGTCAGGCTGGATGGGGCTTTAAGCAACCTGTTCTAGGGGGAGGTGTCCCTGCCCATGGCAGGGGGGTTGGAACTCAATGATCTTTAAGGTCCCTTCCAACTCTAACCATTCTATGATTCTATGAACACAGGTAACTGTGAACTGTTAGAAGGGCATGGGCTAGGTCTGTCTTAGGAAGTAATTCAGGGCAGATCAATAGATCAGAGCAAGTGCAGCCAATGTCTGTCCCCTACATCTGGCCTGTATGAGCCTCAGGTTATAATTTGGGTTTGATTGAGCCCATTCACTTTAACTGAATGTCCCCACTGTGCATATAGTTTGGAGCTGTTTAAAGGATCAATCGCTGTCTTGAATCTTTATGTCTTAGTTTGCAGCATGTTTAGTACAAACACAGGACAGATCTTCTAGGTCACACTATGCCTACCTTAGCAATTATTGTAGTCCTGTAGAAGCACATACATAGAGTAAATAGCTGGATTAAGCCTACAGTAGATCTGTCAGTGTGGTTGCAGTTTGTTTTAGGTCTGGTCTGGTCCCATGAACTAAACGCTGTTTGGTAGGTAAGTGTATGGGATGTGTTCCTGCAGCTCAACTTCCCATGTCTTTTCATCTGAAAGGAGTACAACTGATGTGCTCCACAGACCCTCTGCGAAGTGAACAAAGGCACAGTAACTGGTAATACTCAGGACACTGTCAAAACCATGCTTCTGATCCAGCTGAAATGCTAATGTAGATAGACCTCTTAGTCTTCTCTAGATGGAATGACATGCACCAAAACTGCTTTGTGAGCTAAACCATCATGTGGTAAATGGAGGGGTTTTCTTACAGAATTGCACTACAGCTCTGAATTAATGCTGATAGAGACGAAGACAATGAGAGAAGCCTCAAAGCAAAGCAGGAGAGACCCAGAAGAACAAAAAATATTGGCTTGTAGGCAGAACTGCTAGTGTTCTGGCAAAGATGAATACATAAATGATTCTACTGGGAAAAAAACAGGGAACATTTGGAAGGGAAAGTACAATAACTGGGGAAAATTGGCAACAGAGAGCAAACTTAAATTAACTGTAACCTTGTGTTAAGTCTTCTGTTTTGTTGCTTCTCATTTCAGATTTATGTGATCACCTGAGAAGTTTCTTAGTTTCTAAATAAAGCATAATCTTATATAAAAATAATGTAAACCAGAAAAGAAATATTGTTTTATTGTTAAGAACAATACATATATAGGCACCCAGACTATGTTTGTATGTGTTGTATTTTCAGAGTGTAACGACAAGTATGCTTCATAACTGTTAACTACTGAAAACTGTCTGTTAAGCAGGATACCATGTGTTCTGCTTTATACTGTACAAACAAAACAAGGGGCTATAATAATTTGCCAATAGATTTAAGAAAGAGTCAAGTAACTAATAAGGAGTAAAGTGACGCTTTAGAATATTTGTGTTGTAAATTTATATTGCATATAAAAGAAATACAAAAGGCAGAGAGTACCGGGGTCAAAGTCTATGGCATACTATTCACTTTTTAACAAAAAGCTTAGTGAGCAGTGGAAAATATTGTTCTCATGTAGGGTTTCCTCCCACACTTTTGTCTAACAAAAGATAAGTTAGTTAGCACTTGCCTAGGAGGTGGCATTAGTTAGACTTTTTCCTAGTTCACTGTCCTTATTTTCCTCATCTTGTGGGAATTCAATATTTTGTCAGACTTCTATTTTAGACCCTTCACACTTGATTGAAATTAGAAAACTGATTAAGGGGAAAGTTCCTACACACATGAACACACACTGACCTTAATTGCATTAATTTCTTACAGAATCAGATTAAAGTATTTTTCTAAGTTACTTGCATTTACAGTAACTTGGAAAGGCTTGCATACCTTACTGGCATCCTACTTTACTGTGCCAAGCATTCTGCTTTTCTCTTAAAATTTGTCATCTGTGTCAGAATACCAATTCCTTTTGATCATAAGAGTCTCTGAATTCTCCACTGAAGTTTATCTTTGTGGTGTACTGGCACTCTAACAGGTGGCGGAAAAAGACTAATGATAATGGTTGACTGGATTACATTCTCTACCACAGGCATTGTTCTTAGAGCTTCACATTTTGAAAAGCTGGCTTGTCAGAGCTACTTAGTGATAATGTCATCAGTGAAAAGTCTGTAATCATCTGTAAGATGTGGTCAAGTAATCGGTAGAAAGAAGAGGTGGTAGAGATTTATAAAGGAACAGAAGACCTTTTTTTTTTTTTTTTTAAAGAGATGTTTCTCTTGCTTAAAACAATGGGAGCTACTGCAGGAGCTTGGTACAGTTTGAAGTGGATCTGGCTTCCTGCCTGCCCTGCCTCTTCTGCAGGGCAGAAGGAAGGACCCTAACTTCTCAACCTTGTCAGAGGGTGAGCCAGAAAACCTGGGGACATGGGAGTCAGAGTCTCTGTTTTGACCATTCTGAGTACCTGAGTACCTTTACTATAATAAAAAAACATATCAGCTAAAATGTCCTCAGCAAAAGCTCCAGCCCACATCTCTGCATCCACGCAAAAGCTCATGATTACTTCCACCCAGTTTAAGCCTTATCTCATGTAGTGTAACTGCACAGAGTGATTGTGCTTATCCCATTTCTTCAGTTTAGTCAAGTGATAAAAATAGTGTAAAGTAGGTTTCTATCAGATAGTTTCCAAGTCCTGTAGAGTTTGTATTTGATTCCAGGTGATCTGTGTTGCTTCTGTTGTCATGAAACATTCACTGGAGTTGTGCTATTAAAAACCTACAGTATCATCAAGGTTCTAAAGATCACTATTGATCTCTCAGCAGATAAGGGAATATTCCTCTAAGCCCATATCTGACTTCTCTTTGGTGTGCTGAAAGAGAAAATATGTGGGGGGAAAAAAAGTGTGGGTTTTTTCCACCTTTCTTTAAAGAAACAGAGCTATTGGCAAGCACATTAAATTATTCCTTTCACATAAGGCATGTTTTCTGTGGAGGCCTGCCATGTTTGTTTCATATGAAGAGAATCACGCTATTTTTTTTTTTGTTCAATCAAATGCAGGAAATGTCTGGTCATACCTCCTAAGCTTTCCTCCCACAGCAGTGATTAATCACTGCCTTTGAAGTGCTTATATTTTTGCAGTTAGAAGGAAAGTATTGATAACTGATTAAGTTCCAGTTCTTCAAATGCTGCATACATGACAGCAATGACACACATAAGTAATTACTTCAGTTTTAGCAGGACTTGCCTGTAATTTATGCTAAAGTATCTGAATACTTGGAGACTGATGTTAATTTGTGAGTTTGGAGCCATTTCAATCATTATTATAGAAGACCTATATGTTCTGAGTGGTGGTAAGCAAACTGTTCTTTAAAATTTGAATCATCAAGCATATGAATTCATTAATATAGTGATTTTAAAGGTATTTTAGCCAATGGTATCACCGCTCAGATCCACTTTTCAATTTTTTTTGGTCTTTATGTGTTCCAAGGAATTTTTTGCTTGTCCATAGAACTCTTGGTATGATTGGGTATGTTGCTATATTTGGTTAAATATCTAGGAAAAAACAAATTAAGCTATGTTGGCTGAGCAATATCACTCTTGAAAGAGTGAATTAATCTCCTATAGGTCAAGACAAGATTTCCAGTTTAAGAGGCACAGATTAATACAGTGATACGTGTCCTTTAAGTGTTTTGTTCGAAGCAACCTGATTACAGAACTGCATTCACTCAAGTGGGAAGGCCCTACAGGAGGTCTCTGGTCCAAATCCCCACCCCGAGGAGGGCAAGCTCTGGGATCAGACCAGGCTGCTCTGGAAATCGTCCAGGCAAGTCTCCAGGCTCTTCTCAGGAGAGCTGCAATTCAGCCATTCAACCTGCAGCCTGCATGATAAAAATCAACAATTTGTCCCAGGGGCACGACTTCTCGTTTGTCAGTGCTGAATTTCATCAGGCTTTTAGTGACCCATTCCTGTAGCTTGCCTAGATGATTCTGTGTAGTAGTCCTTTCATTAAGCATATCAGTTGCATTCTCTGGTTTGGTGGTGTCCTCAGACTTGCTGAGGGTGCACTCTGCCTCCTCCTCTAGCTCACTGATAGAGATACTGGACAGGATAGATTCCAGGATAAGGTCCTGGAGGAATGCCACTGGGAACTGGACTGGCCTTCAATCAGAGTGGTCTGACCTCCAGCCACTACCGTTTGAGTCTGATCAATCAACCGTTTTTTCACCCATCTAGAAGTCACATGTCCAATATATAACATGCTAACTTCGATACATTTGTGCTGTGAGAAACAACTTCAAATACAATGGTGGAGATGAACTCAAATTCACTAGTGTCATCATGTGAACAGAGAGTGATATTCCCATTCGTATTTTTTGAAATGAAAACCAACTGTATACAGAATTTCTTAGGGCATTCTGAAAACATATTTACAATTTAATACAGCATGCAGTCTTTTCTTCCTTACAAAACTTTTGACTGGAGCTGTGTGTATACTGGAAATCAATTGTTGTCTGGAGGTAGGAGAACTTCATATCATCCATTTCCCTCTTTTCATTAGTTAGTGTATATTCCACACTCTCGCTTTGAGCCAAATATAATTTATAATAATAAACAGCAAGCACATTTCATGAAGAAATATTCCCAGCTTTTCCCAAATGCTGAGACCTGTGTACTTTCATTAAAACTTAGTGGATTTTCCAAGATATAAATGTTAATATAACTCATAGCAGAGTTTGAACAGTGTCTTCATTAGCATCTATTTCTTGTAACATGGCTTTTCTCTTTTTCGCTCTGTTATTCTTCTTAATTAGAAGATAATGCTGAGACGCTCTATCCTAAAGACTATGAGCTACAGGTGTCTCAAATTCTGTAATAAAGTGTAATGCAGGAAATATCATGTCTCAAGTGCTCCCTATGGAAGGGAACGTCTCACCTTTCAGCTTCCTCCATCAGCACTTTGGAATTTCAAGTCGCTGAATTAAAATGGTGTCAGGAATTCACCGCCTCTTTCTGAAATTTCAGGTGTGGCAGTTAAAGTATCTAACACTTTCTTAACACCCTACACTGAAATAATAAAAGCCCTCAGAAACAAATTACTAATCTCACTGAGTATTACTAGTCTTCTATCTTTAGCATCATGTGGCCTAGAATTATTTTGTGGTGTTTCATCTGCTGAACAGTTGAACAGTATACATCACATGACATTCCTCTATACAATTTACAAATGTTTGTGTATATTTCTGGAAATGTTATGTAAATAAAAATTAACTCCGCAGCACTGTCATGATTTATAAAACCTATATGGGGATTTAGAATCTTATTTTGCAACTGCACGCTTTGCAGTGTAACACAAGTTAGGAGTAGAACTGATTTTGATTTGTGTTAGCACTGATGAGCTACAGGCTAGCTGATATGCAAGAAAATAAAGCAGCTCTCATGTACTCAGATTAATAAAACAGCTCAGAGTCAAAACCTTACTCTTAAAAAACTGATCTTCATGATTCCCTTTTCAGCCCCCCGACTCTACAACAGCAGGCGGCGTAGCACAAGATAGATATTACTATTTTAACTTCTTGTTATCTTAGACCAAGCTACCAGAGAGAGATAACAGTAAAAGTGAGAGAGAGCTAAGATATCAAGTCACAAACATTGCTTCCTGCAGGACTCAGGCGTTTTTCTTGGTGGTCTTCTGTTCCAGCTCAAACCAGGCTGCAGATGAATCTTTTTGTCGGTTTGTTTATGCCCTGTTATTGCTCACATAGATAGTATAAGCACTTCTAATATACATTACTGTTAATGAGATTTAAAGAAATGTGATTATAGAGGTTGGTTAGTAGAGCAGGGGAACAAGTGATTCAAAAAGGATGAATGAAAGACAACATAAACAGATGTTTACAGAAGAACAGTTCATTGAGAGCATGGAACCTGGTACAGCAGTGGGGCATGTTTCCCTCCAGGCACCCTCAAATTCTTGGCACAGTCTAAATGTGAAAAGTAATGCTGAGACTTACGTTGTCCTACCACTCAGATGTATGCAGTGTAAGGTAAACATTAAACGTGTTCTTTGGCAGCCTGATGTTACTGTCCCATATGCCCAGGATGAAGTAAATTTAAAGACTTCATGTCATTGGCAAGGAAAAAGATGGGCTACACAGGAACATGTGAATTATCTTTGTTTGGTTTTCCTTAAGACTGATTGGAGTAAAAACTGTGCTGCAAGTATTTACAGTGTGACCTCATGCACAGACAAGGTTTGGTCATGTCATATTTTGTTGAATTTCACTCTGGAAAGCTCATACTGTGATTTGATGCTCTGACCATTTCAACGCTGATTCCCCCCCACTTCTTGTCAAATCACATGGAGTCATTCTTGAATTTTGCAATGGTTGTGAGAAAATAAAAGTATTCAAAGGGCCAGATACGTTAGGAACTGGCAGACCTCCACTGACTTGCTAGGGTTATGCCGCCCCAGCATTCATAAAGGTCAGATGGTTACAGACTAGTGAGAGCAACATGACCTTTAGGGCTTTGGCCATACTCCAAATTCATGTGGTCAGCTTTGCTTTTTTCAGAATTTGGGGTTTATTGGGTTATATCTAGTTGCGCATGGTAAATATTCAAAATAATCTGCTTAAATGTGGCCTACTTAGATAGCAAACCGGAACACTTTACTTGCCAAAATTGGTCTGTGCTTTAGTCTTGCAACACAATGACTTTGTATGGAGTTCTTCCTCAATAATTTTGCACTTGTAGCTTTTATAATGTGCTGTGCTTGCGAATACTAGCCTCACAAGTACGTGAGCAAAATGGAAGGTCTGCCACTGAAATCAATAGTTGGCATGTAAATGAGTAACAGTGGGATGCCTGTGAACCATCATCCAGGTTAACTAATTGAGGATATGAAAAAAAGAGGAAAAATATTCAGAAGAAAATTGTTACAGCTTCTCAGATTCTTGGTGACAGTTCTGAGCCTGCAGATGAAGATTTTCTCCAACTTATCTGAAATTACAAAGAAAGAGAGAGATAGGATGTTTTGACTTATTCTACAGAACAGCAGACCTCTCTTACAGGCCTCATTATCGTGAATATGAGAACAAAATTATCCAGATTAAATTTGCCTCGTCAGAAGTTGCTCGCTCTTTCACAATTTCATTCATCTTCCTGGGTAAAATAGCTTTTGGATTCAGCAGCAGATAGGAAACAAAACTAATGGTTATTATTTGTATAATCTAAAAGCACTTTCGCCTCCTTTCATTTGGGAACGTTTGTGCTTTCTCTCTCTTTCACTCTGTGTCCCTGAGTTCAGCTGAACAGCAGCCAAACTACATCACTCAGTTATCTCATTAGTCTTTTATAAAGGATAAGACAAACAAGTGAGCAATGCTGAAGTATGAAGGGCTCTATTTCAGGGGGGAAAAAAAGAGTTTCTCTGTCTCTGAAGTAGACTTGGAAAAACTGAACTTCAAACTAATCTAAGAACCACAAGAAAAAAATATTTAATATTTGTGACTATAACATGAGCAGGAACAGAAGAAGAAATTGATTTAGTTTACATGTTCTGTTAATGAAAGTCTTTATGCTTCCCTGTTGTACATCAAGAATAAGTTTACTTATGAGCTTTGAAGGATATGCATCTTATTATAAAAGGAGAAAACCAACAGTTGCTAATCCTTACATGATGATGTGTGCCTACTTCAAATGGAGATGGGCAAGTGATGAATTATAGCAGTCTCAGACGTCTGAGAGTAGAGCCAGAATCTTGTTTAGATTTTTTTCAGTTCAATAAAACAGACACTAATTAAAAGAAGGCTGTATGGTATATTGCATCATTATAGAAAACTATAACAGGGGTCCTGAGTCCTAAAATACATCAAATGTTGAATAAAAGCATAAATGGCAAATCAAACACCACTAGACCTTCAAAAATCGTGTGCCCTGCTATTGGTTCACTGTGTAGTCTTTTACTCATCTGTATATTGTAGTTTGGCAAGAGAGGCAGGAAGAGACATCTCAGCAGAGATTTACCGTGTGAATTAGTGTTTGACGTCATTAGAAGTAGGGCTATTTCAACTTCTGATGCAATAGTTTGTTTTTGGAACCTACAGTGTTCCCCATTTGGAGTTCAAGCCAAAATTGATTTATGTGATCTTTATTCTGGAAAAATACAGAAAGGGTAAATTTATGTAACATAATGCATTAGTAATAGAGCAAAGCCGTTGCTCTATTTGCATTATAAGTTTGTCTTCTTTTTGCATTAATATAACTATACTATACAAATAACATTTGTGTAGTACTGTCTCTGAGGAAATGGTACTAGAAGTTCAAAGTGGTTTTACTGGTCTAGAAGTTCATTTAAAAAAAGAAAAAAAAAACAACAAGAAAAGAAAAATAAAAGAACTTGCCATCAGTTGGTTCAGCTACTGCCGTAGCTGTTGGTTTCTGGTGGTAGCTTGACTGAGTAACTGCCAACTGCACATCTGCTGCAGATGTTGTTGCTCTCTGCTGCCTCCTGCTGCTCCCCACCTACCCCCCCGGGGTGATGTGAGAGGGTATTGGTTTGGTGCCAGGCTTGTCAGGAACAGTGGCAAACCCAAAGGTGATTACCCAAAGATTAAAAAGCCAGACTCGGCAATAGGAAGCAGAGGGAAAAGGAGATGAGCTAAGCATGGAAAAGGAGGCAGAGAATGAGACCTGGAGGATCAGGTTTGCAGGTCTGCTACAGATGGAGTAGTGCAAGGGCTGGGACAGCCATCAATGCTGCTAAAGAGAGCTGACTTGGCTCCCTAAAAATAACTTGTCATCCGTGACTACCCTGAGCAGCAGGGACAGCAACCAGTCTGCTTCCCAGGGCTCAGCGTGGGCAGTGTAGGTTAAAAGTAGCACGGCCTTTCCCCCACCCGGCCGAGGTACACACTCCCCATCCAGCTGCCTTCTTTCTCTGCCTCCTCCCAGTAACAGTCAACAACAACGTGGAGCAACTGTGCACATCCACAATGCCATGGTGGAGCTGAAACCTTGAGGAACCACATCAGAGGAGGGGGACAGCCACAGTTCCTTGCAAAGTGTTCCAAGTGATTTAACAGCTGCAATTTCTCACTGAAGTTAAGCAACTATGGTTGAACTGTGGTATGGAGCACTGCTCTTCTTTTACATTAAAGATTGGTAATTTCTTGGGGTTTTCTGTTTGATTTATTTATTTATTTTAAAGTTATTTGTCTATACAGTTCCTCAACAACATGCTGTGTATCCTCACTCATCGTTCATTAGGTCTTCTGTAATGCCAGGGAGCTTTCTCGGTTATGCTTTTGCCAGATTGTTTCAGAACAGATGTGCTTCAGAAGTTTTGGTATGAAAGCCTGACACTCCACATGTTTTCATTGCAATCTCCAGAGCTGTGAATGGCAGCGATGACATGTCACTGATGTCAGCATCACCAAGCAGAATATGTAATTGTGGTGCAGTTGGCTGTGTCTCCTCTGGGGAGCTCTGTATTTTGAGTTGTCGTACCTCACTGAAGACAGCGGCAACTGCAGGGAGATAGAGGAGGGTTGCTTTTACTCCCTCGGCTTTCTACCCCCATCAGACCAGTTAACTGTCATCAGCTGGAGATAGACTGCCTCACCTGGTGCCTCCCCTAAGGAGGAAAGCAAATGCTGCCTGTGCCTGGCCACCATGCTGGGAGGCGGGTGCAGAAGGAGTTTTTAAGCTGCTTGTTTATCAGAGGCTTGGAAACGGGCTGGGGGGGTCAGAGTAACTCAGATTTGTCTGCGTGTTAATGTCCAGTTCTGCTTAATATCAAAGGCAGCTGTAATGCTTGCACAAGGCAGAATCTTATCTGCTCAGCTATCTTACTTTACCATGCAGGAAAAGGCCATCAAGGGCATTTTTTAAAATGGAAGCATGGTTCTGCAATATATAAATAAAAGTTAGTCAGAAATCTTGAACAATAATTGGACTATAAGTTGTTTCTTTATTTTGTTTTTGTTTCAGGCACTTTTTTTGTATCCTTTTTAGTGGGGGGGGTTTGTTAATGCCTGGTACTGTGGGTCAAGAAAAAGGGAACAAGCCTGTAAAAAAAACACATCCTCTCCTAGGACTCGATCCTTCCTTCAGTTGTGTGTGTGTGATCCCTATTGACTTCACTGGCTATTGTGCAAGTGGAGCCAAGCACAGAACTCGACCTGCTGATTTAGCAAGCCTAAGTTTAAGTTTCGTATGTGTTCTTATCCACCGAAGCAAACAACTGTTTCTGCCGCAAGCTAAATGCTCTCCTCTGAGATGTCCTGGGCCTGTACTTGGCTGCAGTAGATTTCTTCTGTTTCCTACAAAAACCTCTCTGTCTGACCACTGGGTGTCAGTGAAAGACTGCAAAGTAATTTTCTATAATTAATTGTCTCAGGCTTTGTGGGTGTTCTTTAGTTAAGGTGGCCTGGGCAATTTTAAGAAAGCTGACTGACATATACACCAGGAGTGTATAATAATTAGGAAAACCAACTCGGATCAGTAAGTTGTTCCTGAAACAGTTCATTATTCTACACAAAGTAATTCATACTACTGTGGGAAGTTATCAAAGGAAAGAAAAAAAGTTTATCTTTCTTCTTACTTTCTTCAAGTAAAAACACTATTCCCAACATAGTAAAATCCGGTGGTGCAAAAGTATCCTATTTTATTGTATTCCTATCTCTTGTTCATTAGCCAGCAGTGTGTAACTGGAGACCCCAGTCCTGAAAAGTGTTGTCCTCATGCAAGGTGGTCAGTAGTGAAACACCTACATAAATGAATGAGAACTGAGGATGCTCCACACCTTAAAGTCAAACCTATTTTTGAGGGTCTGCCTACTTTCACCAAAGGGAAAAAAAAATATTACTGTGGATTCTTTGGCAGCCTGGCCACAAAAGATGTGAATAACTGATATAAGACAAAACACAATCTGAAAAGTCAGTGACAACTTCTTTTTAAACTGAGGGGGGAAAAGAGTTTAATTGAATGGAATGGGTAAATACATGCACCTGTATTTGCATATCATGTTTATTTTATGTTGCAATTGTTTCCAATTTTCAGTATGTCGAAGGTGTAACAGCATTGAAGAAGCTGTTGGAAGGAACTTTAAGAGTTTTGGAAACTTGGCAGGAATCAAGTGGCCTTTGGGAGCTGGGCAGGTGTCACAAGCATTTGGCGTTATGTAATAGGCACATTAGTTGTATACTGCCATGAAAATGATCTGCTGTCAAATAACTGCTGAGAGTATCAGTGTCAGTTTGGTTCTCCCTCTTTAGGCTTTGGAGTTGTCTAACCATTGAAATAAATTAAATAGTCAAATTCCTGTGATCTGCTGCTCCATACTGCTGACATGTTCAGGAGGACTGCTGCCTTCACTCAAACTCTACTCCTAATTTAAGGACAGCTTTCAAAATTAAAGCATGTAAAGGTTTACTTTAAAATAATCTATTTTGATGGTCATTCAGAAAAAAAAAATCTGCAGCAAGTTCTTTGGCCATACAAATGAAAAATATATTGGACTTCTGTTTAGAGTATAACTATAAAAGAACAAAATAAGATTTATGCCAAAAGTTGGTTTTTTTTTTTTACATTACAAAATGGAATTTCCCTGAATTGCCCTTCTAGGTATTTTTATTATTTACAGAGTGGATGTTAAAAGGCACAGATATTTGAGATCTCACTTGATACATAATTATGGTATGGGAGAGCTGCCCTTGGAGCAAGGTTTTATCTGAACTGAATCTATTGTAAAAAACATCTTCATTTCCTGAGCTGTAGGTATATACAACCCGTGTGTCTCAATGAGGAAAAAGTAATAGCTGAGCTGAATTTCTCATTCTCACCAGCTGCTGAGTTTCTCATTTTTTCCCTGTGCTGTGGAGAACAGCTTTGCCCACTGCTCCAGACCGCAGTATTTGCCGCTAGAGGCCCTTCGGTGCTAAGGGGATGTAGTGCAGACATTGCACAGCTGCTGCACCTACGTTTGTGGGCTGAAGTTGTGCTCACGGAAAAGAGTTGCAAAATTTCCATTATGGTCATTGATGTAACAACAGGTCTGTAGGTCAAAGACAAAGTTTCTAGGCAACCAGAATCAAGAATCAGTGTTATTTTACATATATTGACAAGAACGTAGTTCTACTGAAATCAAAAGGAACATTTTTACTTTACTCTGAAGCCGAAGTACTCAACCCGTACTTCCTTAGGTGTTCTAGTGCAAAGAACTACATGCTTCAGTTATAAGAATTTCAGTGATATTTAAACATGTTTAAGTGATGCTTGAAAAGTCACGCTACTCTGACTAGAGTGCTAACAATTAATTTTTTTTGAGAAATTTTTCTTTTGGTAATGGAATACGAAGATTCTTTACTGTTACATTGTCTTTTATAGCAGTTAGAACATTAAATACTTTTCTGCTTTAATAACGTATAGTATTGAATGTGTTCTGTGTGTAACATGCTCTCAAATGTTCCAGATCAAAGTCTATAAACTTAATGTCTTTCAGCATTAAGGTTTACAAATAAGATGGGGCCACTGTGCATTTACAAAACTGATTTCATTAGACCTAAACAGATCACATCACAAATTAGATTTGTATGATGGCAGAAAACCAGCACTCTGGCAAACATGTCCATATTATATTTGCAGAAAAGAAAGCCAATATATTTTTTTAAAAAATAGATATAATCTAGGGCTAATGTTTCTTTATATATAAAATCTCCCAGGCCCGCAGGCACCATGCTTATGGACATAGACGGGAAAACATTGCAAAAGAAGGGAGCGTTATGACAATCATCAGGAGGGCGTTTGCTGGACTCAGTCACGGTTTCTGCCTCGGTGGGAAGGAGGATGACACAAATCAGGAGAGTAGCAGTACCTGCAGCTGCTGTGCATGCTGGCAGGTACGCCTTGCGGGAGCGTCTGAGGTTGCATCAGCATCTGTGAGACTGCAAGTGCATTGTCTTAAGCATAATTCTGTGGTGAAGCTGTTGACCACATGGAAACCAGCATCTCTAAACTCGAACAGAAAATTTTCTCTCTCTAAACTCGTATGGGTTTACTTATTTCAGTAGAATACTGTTAAATTATATCAAATTTTTCAGGAAGAGCCTATTGTTTCCAGAGAAGGAATCACCTTGTGCTATTTTAGACATCTGTGACTGAAGAATTTTATTTTACTGAGGTCAACCACAGAAAAAAATTAGTCTAGAAATGAGTCATGGGTTTTCACAAGGAAGGCAATTAATCACTGGACCACCCTGACATGGGTTTTGGGGGATTTTTCATCACTAGAATTTTCTATCAAGGTATAATGTTTTTATAAAAAGACCTGCACTTATTCCAACAAGAATTAATTTGGGAATGTCCTATAATCTGTGCTATACAGGGGATCAGTCTCAGTTACTACAGTGGTCTCTTCTGGCCTTATGATTTATGAATGTATATGTATGCATGTATTTGCTTCAGTAATTATTTAAAATGTTTAATGCTTGCATTTTCAGGGGTTTCTTTAACAAAATTCAACCTTTTGTGGTGGTGGCACAAGTCATGTTTCCCTAAAAGCAAGCAGCATAGAAACAATTATTGTCTTCGGCTACTTTGAGGCTAAATAAATAAATCTTTTAATTAAATCTAAAGGATTAATGAATCTAAAAGGGAATAAGAAAAAACATACAAGGAATTTAAACAGATCAAAAATACAGCCAGCTAACTTAAAAACACAATTTTTACAAAGGCCAAAAAAGTGGCTTAAGTTTTAAAAGTGCAAGTTAAAAAAGAACAACCACAAAATAACTCCCTACAACTTTCCAATGTTAAATTAATTAAAATTTTTTAATTATGTCATGAAACTTGATGAATATTAAAATCTTACACAAGCTGTAAGATTCAGGCTGCTTCAAATATTATTTTGTTGTTTAATATAGGTAGTCGTGATTCAAATCCAGTTTAATACAAATGTATATGTGTATGCACAAAACGTATTCCCTTAGGAAAAAAGAGTAAGTCTATCTCCTAGGAAGTAATCTGATAATTTCTGAGGTAAACTTTGTGTTTATTTAAAAAGCAAAACAAAACAAAACAAACACAAACCTATATATCTATAAATACAAATTTTATAAAGCTGACAATGTGTGCAGCCAGCCCATGGTTGTTCTGAACGCATCCTACAGATGAAGAGTAGGCATGGGAAACAAAAGTTGGGACTGGTCCATAACTGTCTTTTAGGTTGCATGCCCTGTCCCCCAAGGCAAGAGGTTGCAACACCTCTCTCTCTTTCTTGGACTAACAGGGTGATTGTAAACCAGATAGCAGGGAGGCTGCCATTGCCGATCTTGATAAACTAAACCTCCTCTGGGAAGTGCCATGTATATTCAAAACGTGTGATGCTGCGTCCTGACCTCTGGATCCCACACATATATTTGCAGAAACATTTAATGGAGACACATGGTGTGGCTGTGGCTCTCTTTTTTTTCAGTTGGCCTCTGGCAGAGCCCTACTGCCCCTGGGAGCACCCTGTGACTGCCACTTATCAAGAGCAGTGACCTTCTTGGAGGGTTTCAGCCAGAAAGTGCCTGCCAGACTTGGAAGCAGGTGCTCAGCTGGTGTAAGATGGGAAATGACACTGACAAGTGACATTGCTTTCTGGCTGCCTCAGGTTCTGCCCACTGCTCAGGAGCACTCAAGGGTTTTCTGAGACATTTATCAACCTCCCTTACCCTTTAAGTGAAGAAAGGTTTTGGCAGTAGGGTGTGGGACAAGCTTTCAAACCGCTCTTCAGAGGTTCAGTATGCTGTTTTAATGGAAGAGATTATGAACACCATAGTTAATCCCCCTATATTTACTGATGAGGTGTGGATTGATAGGGACTCTGTAGGGACATAAGGAAGCTATTTTTTTCCAGTTTTCCTTGCTCATTTGCTATCTCTCCATCAGTTACTCTCAATTAAAAGATTAGTGGTAGTTTAGTTCAACCACTATGGTATGAAGTTCCTGCTTCTATAATTGCAGTTGAGGAGAGAGTAGAGATAAAGAAGTAATCTGGTAGGTTTGAAGAAGGAGTAGCTATCTTCTAGCCAGCAGTCTTTACCCTGAACTCTGTGATGGCCACTAAAGATTACTATTAAATGTGCCAAGAAGAAAATACAAATTAATGTTTGTATCAACATAACCTGCTGGAATAATACCTTTGCATTTTAAAGGTTTAATTGAAGCTTTTTTTTTTTTTTTTGCCAATGTATGTATTCATTTATTTCAACAGAAATAACTTTCTCTTAAAAGTGAATATTTGGCTAGTAATACAGGCCTACCTCTGAGAGCAAATCCTCTGAAGGAGCTGCAGATCACAACACCCAGGCATGTAGCTGCACACAGAAGGTTATTTTCTTGCGCTTTCTTTTACATTTTTAATCCTCTTATTCTTTTCTTTGCAGAATAGTGGGGTTCCTTACAGCTACAGAATGGTCCTTTCTTTATAGAATATATGATTGTTTCTTGAAAAAGGATGTTATGCCTGTTAGTTGTCCAGGTCAGTTTATAAATAATATGAGTAATGTGTGTTTAAAGACTCACATCTGATTTGGTAAATTTAGTCCTATCAGGCCACTTGAAATTAGGGTACTTAATTTGTGGAACTGTTTCCATAGCCTCATTATATGCAATGGGGCTGCTATATCTCTCTACTGAGGTATTTTACACAGATTTGAAGGAATATAGTGGTCAACTGTAGTTTTTGTAAGATGTGTACGTATAGATACAACAGGAAATGCTTTCACTGACTTTCTACAACTGCTGGATAGGAAGCCTAGACACATTAGTTAAATTTAACGTATCAGTAGTAGCTCTAATTTGCTCAATGGCAGGGAACTGAGGCATTTGTTTCGGTGTTTGGTATTAAGATTCTAAAAACACTTATTTCCTTGATTTACATTACTCATAAAACCGCCTTCACTCTTTAAAGTTGCTCATGCTGGTTTCATGGTCATAAGCATAGAAACTAAGTTCTCCGTGACAACATAGGTGGCATTCAGGTACCTGAACACCAAAGTGACCCTTCATTCTGAGTAATTCAGTCACTTCCCAGGATAAAATATTAGAGTATGTTATTTTCATAAAAATGTTCATTTCTGGGGGAAAAGCAAACAAACAAATAAACCCTAAAGCAATATCATTATTCCAGTCTCAGCTCAGTGAAACCGGAAAATAGCAACATATTGCAGAACAGAGGTTCTTAAAATTATGCGGAAACTACACCAAAGGTATCAGGAAAGCTTAAATTAATGATGTCCTGTTGACAAGTGTCTTTTCATAAAGTGCACTTATGGAACAACTCATCAGGCTAGAAAATAATAAAACAAGGAGGCAAGATGATAGCCAAAGCCATTCTTTTTTCAAAAGCATAGGAACCTATATTATTTTAAGTATGCACTAGCCCTTGTTGGACTTTCTGCTGAGAGTCCACTGGAATCCCTTTAAGCCAGTAAACCTACGTCCTCTTTCTTCCTTTCAATTAAAATGAGATTAATCAGCTTAAACTCATGACTTCCTTATGCCAAGCTGTCAAAAAAAAAAAAAAAAAAAAGTTGCCATTAACTTAATAAACAAAGCAGCTTCTATACCAAGTTTTCTCCACCTTTTCCACAGAAAAGATGGGGCTGGGAGAAATGGACTGTTGCTAGGATTCTCCATCAGGATATGGAAGCTATGAATAGCTGAACAGAACAAAAAGAACATCCCTAATGCAGGCTTGTTTTCTACTTCATTGTGGTTAATACTCATCCAAACCAGTGTTAGAAAAAAATGTAAATAGGGTGGATAATAGCTCACCTAAAAAAGTCAGCAGTTGCCTCACAGAGTTGCAGCTCCTACACTGTAGGTGAGACTCCCAATGCAGACTCATAAGGGGATGCCTTCCAATAGAGTTTATTTGTTCATAACAAAATACAGATCTGGATATTTAAACCATAATAAAAATAATAATAGTAATAGTAGTAATAATAATAATAATAAATTTCTTCCTCTGAAAATCACATAAATATATATATCACTTGAAAAATGCATCTGTAAGTGATGACTTTCCATTTGAGAGCAGAAATGGCAGTGGACACCAGTCTTGGGAGTGGTGATTCCCAGCCTGGGTTCAGTCAATTAGTTACTCTGAAATGTCCTGTGTCCTAGTAGTGACATCTGTGCAACAGTTGTTCTTTTCTTCTTTTCCATTAAAAGACTGTGCAAATATTTACTAAGATCCACAAAGATTGTGCAGCGAAAGAAGAGCGGAAGGAAGCCTCTTTACAAAGTGACAAGACATTTGCTGTGCCGCCTAGCAATTATACTGACTGAAAAGAATTAATTACTCTTTTAGCCTGGAAATAAATTTACATACCTCAAACAAAACTGAGACATGCAGGGGCTGACTCATTTATCATTTATGAAAAACTGAAGTGGTTCTTTGGGCAAAAGCGAAAATGCTTCCATGCTGGGAGGCAACTTGCACACGTTTTGCTACTTCCTCAGTGGCCTGGAGCCTAGGTAAGAGCTGTTGTTTCTGTCAGGGCTGAAAAGCACTGACAAAGCTCTTTCCTCCTGCTTCTGTCTCACATGTCATGCACTAACTTCATCCCTGGAATGTGCATGGTGCTGTTCAAGTTTAAAAAGCTGGGCTTTCATATGCTCCAGTCTCTGTTTGTAGTCATTGTGGCGGAACAGGGCAATGCTGCAGGGGAACAAGTATAGGGACTCTTAGCCTTTTGCCAGTGTGAGCCAGGTTATCTATACAGCACAGTCTTGTGGTGTGCAGAGCTGCTTACGTGGGCCCGAAGTCAAAAGAGTCAAACTGAAGCATCAGTGAGGGAATGTAAGTCTTCCCTCCTGACTTGACCTAGGTGGATTGCTGCCCATCCCGCTGGGGCTTTCATGGCTGACGCAGCCACTGTCAGTGCGAGCATCTTTCCTTCATCCTTCACTGATATTTCAGCATTTTTTGATCATCACCCGCTTTGTTATGAAAGAAGTAGATTGCTAAACAGTTTGTATTAGTTTTGCGCACAGTAACCACTGTGGTGTTATTTCTTTATTAGTAAAATGGGGAAATACCATTTAGTCATGCTCCCATATTGCTTTATACTCTGGAAATACAAAATGTTAAACACACATGGAGCAGTATTAACCTTGTAAGCTCATCTTGGGCAAGAATTGCATCCAGCCCTGTTTATTCTAAAAATAATATTTTTCTTAAAAGAGATTAAAGTTCCTTGAGTGCCATTCTCCCCTGCCAAAGCAAGCCCATAAAAGCAAAGAGATGCCAAGCAATGGGACATTTCTTACTGGTATCCTCTCATGGCATATTTTTCTTGACGATGACAGATGAAATCTTTTCAAGGAATTTTTGCCTTCCTCAGATAAAGAAACAGAGCACCCTGAACATGTTAGTTACTTTTGCTGGCTCTTACAAACCCTGCCTTAAAACCTCAAAACCGCTAGTGAATACCGAGTCCTGACAGATGGTTGCAGGCTGTGTGCAGTGTGTTTATCTGAGAATGAAGTATGAAGTCATATGTATGCATGTATGTCTGTGCTGTATCTTCACTGGGCTGTTCTTGCTCACCCTTTAAATATCAGCTTATTGAGTGATAAATGAAGGAGAATATGGAATTTGCCTGTTTTTTTCATTAAAAATTGTGTCCCATTTGCAATTATTACATGCATTTTTTCTCTTTGTAGGTTTCTTAGTGTTGAACTCAGGGTGAAATGTGTGAGCACAGGGGAGCAAAAGGGGAGCCTAATGCAAAAAGGGGAGCCCAGACAAGGTTTAGGTCTTCAGAGTACAAGACAAACCGTCAGACATTTGTGCAGCCACCAAAGCAGTTGCCTTGCTTCTGTCCATGTCTGCTAATGGTCTCTACACCTGCTCTGCTAAAGGGTGGAATACTGAGGAAATTCACAACTGCATTTAAAATATGTTTTGTTAATATATATACTATGAACTATTGTATCAGGGCATAAACAGAGCACCAAATGGAACTGCCAAAATAAAGAGCTGCTTTTTATTAACCACTAACAGGATGATTGCCAAAAACAGAAGTCATAATCATATGAGAGAACTTCAGCTCTCCTTCTGTAAATTGATAGTGATATTCTTTTTCTTTTTAGGCTTTTTTTCTATGAGTTTGTAGCACAAATTACTGTACTTCTGTGGTGCTGTATGCCATACGATGAATCTTCTTGAATGAGAAATGAGAAGAAACTCCAGTTTTCACTGTGAGAGGACTTGGAATACTCTGTCCTGTCCACATCCTTTGCCTTGCAAATGATTGATATCACTGTGGTTTCATGCAGTGAAATAATCACTTATAAAGGAAAATGGGCTCTGTCTAAAGAAATACAGTCTAAAATGATTGGGGTGTAAATAATACTGTGTTTGTCATCAAGTGTGACTGGGAAAAGATCACATTATGCCAAGATTTACTGTAAATTGTTAGGGAACAGGATGGGTTTGGATTTACAGTTGGCAAGCTTGACAAGACTTGGAAAACTGGTGGGAAGCCACTGGTAGGGTACAAAGGTGAGGAGTGGCACAGAATAGTGATAAAGATTTTGTCTTGATCCAAAAAGTTTCTGTAAAAGCAATACTTTGTTCTCTTGAGGAAAGTTGTATTTTGTTCCCATTTTAATCAACAGTTAACCTGAGGTAGACTTAATTTGGGCAGCAATGTAGTTACTGAAATATTTCCCTGTGGAAGGAGGGAATATCTTGTAGTGGTGAGTGTTAACCTTCTTCAAAGACTGCACTAGCCTCATTTTTTTTCTGTACTTCTAACAGTATATTCTCTGAATAACTTTGGACCTAGCTTTGCAGATCTGCTGCCATTCTGAGGGGCAAGGTGTTGCTGGTAGAATTTAAACCCTGTTGACTAATGTAGAAACTTCTCATTTGCATGCTGAATATGCAACCCATTGCAGGATGTGGAAGCACCATTACAGAACACTACTGCATTTTACCACCCCTGGCTCACTTTTCTAAATATGCAGGTGAGTACCATTACACTCAAAAGTCAAGTCTCAAACTGTACTTAAACATTTACTTTGTTAAAAAAAAAGACAAAAAATTACAAGCTGCTGTATGAGGGCATAAAAGAAAGGCCAATAAGATTGATGAAAAGAGACCAGTGATTCTTGAGGATTTTTGTGGCCGGTAATGGGATTATTGCTAGATAACGCCTTGAGACGCCCGGTAGATTTTATGACTTGTAATATCATGCATCAACAATTCAGGTGACCTGTGGTTTTACTGTGAAAAAAGTAGAGAAAGGAACTAGGCCTATACCCAGAATAGATGCAAAGACTTGCCTGCATTGAATGGTATTAATATAGCCACTCTTCAAACTGTCTTATCACCTAAGTACTTCTGAAGTTAGAAAATATTGTGTAACTGTGGTGAGCAGAGAAGTGTTTTAGTTCTGTCTTGCAAAAAAACAGTGCACACAGTGAAAATTACCTTCACCTGTACTTAGAAATTTGCCCCTTAAGAGTGTCTTGTAGTTAATTGAGAATTTGGCTCATTGGAAATACAACAGTGAAACCGGAGACTATCTGGTTCATTAGAGATACTCAGCTCTTGTAAAATCAAGCTGCTCTGACCCAAAGGTCAGAAGTTAGCGCCAAATTCAGATTAAAATATAAAGAATATATTAGGCAGACTATCTCAAAACATTAATGCTCCCAACAGCTTCAGAAAGATCTATGAAATACTGTCTTTAGGTTGTTTGCCTTGCATAGAAGAGGGGACTAAGTTTAGCAAAAATCAGTCTGTGAAGCACACTTGATCCAAAATCCACAGGTGTCAATTAAGATTTATGTCGTGTTTGGTAGATGTGGTATCAACCATTAAGACAGAGTGAGATTCAACTGTTTAATTAGTATAATACAAGAAAAAAGTTAGTTGTTGCACAAGTTTAACACTAAAGATATAAATTACAAAAGTACACAGTCACTATTCAACAGCCCCACTATTTCAGCTTTGTTTTTTTTGTTTGCTACATTCGATCATATAAACCCTTCTTTTACAGAACACTTATTTTGAGAATGTTTGATCTCTGTTAATTATGTTTAATCTTTATATGCCCTGCAAAGCTCAAAAATCATCATGTTAACACTGAATTTTCACTTTTCAGATATAATGTGTAGATGCTTATCTCCTCATGAGACTTATGGAATAAACAAGCAGCTGCGTTACCTGTCAAAACATAAAACCTAGGGGTGCCTGAGGTTTGTGTAAGTGCTGTACATTCAGACTGCGTTTTCCTCGGGCACAAGTTCAGTGGAAATGTGACACAAAACACAGCAGAAAAAATCTTTGCCCTGGCCCTGAGCAAGCTGTTACAGCACAGGACACCTTCACATCAGAGAGAATCACGTTGAACTCCCTTTATTGTCAGTAGGGTGAAGAAGACACTTTTAGAGGATTCACTTGACCTATTTTAAACAGTTACTCAAGTGAGATGAATCATATTCCTTTCTATAGAAACTCTTGATAGGGTCGCCACTGACTAGCTGAGATGCAGGATTATTGTAAAACTCCAAATTTTTTTATTATAGTAGGGTACCTTTACATTTGAAGCCCTAGGGTACAGATTGCTTAACTGTGGCTCTTGAGACTTTTTTGCTTCACCTTCGAGCCTGGCTCACCTTCATGGTCAACATGGTTTAGCTAGTAAGAGACCTCTGTAGCCAGTCTAATGCAAGTACTTCTGGGTTATCTCAGTTCCTTACTCTAAAAGGAAATTCACTAATGTCTCCATGTGTGCTGTGAGTTGTACACATCTTACAGTGGGTGCCACAGTTCTGGTTTCCTCATCGTCTTCATTAGACAACACATATGGCTCCTTATATGCTTGTGTTCTTACTCTGAAAAGGAGAGAAAAAAAGAAAGAAAGGGAAAGAAAGGGAAATGAAGAAGCAAAGAAGAAAGGAAAGACGGAAAGAGAGGCTTCATGGTGTGGTGGTGCATGCTCAGGTTTCATTTTCATGGGCCTTCAAATGTAAACCCAATTTCTGCAACTAGCAGAATGGTGAACGTGATCTTGCTATGGGACTGGAAAGGCGTAGCCATAACTAAACCATGAACTGTATCCAGAAAGAAGCCTTCCATTGCTTTTTTATGTTAGGTGGTACATGTCTGGTGACGGTGACTTTTGAATGTAGCTGAGAAGGTCAGATAATCTGGCCATTCCTCCTCTTCTAATGCATTGAAATCAATGGAAGTTTTGCTTGGAAGTTAATAGTAGAGTGTGAGCCAATCTAAGACTGTTAATGAAAGCATCTTCTAAAGTATTTTAGCCATTCTGCTCACTGAAAATGCAAATTTACTTAGTAAATACAATCCTTGTGTGCATACTGCTATTTTCTAAATATTCAAATAATGAGAGTTTCTCATTATTCTTTTAAATTACTGTATTACAGTTTCTTTTAAGTCACCCTTTTTAGGAATTGTTTTCTAAGGATTCAGTTTGAATAGAAACATTTTCTGCTGAGGAATACCGACCCCAAGGCCAACAGGGAATGAGGAACTCGGACTAGACTGTCTGTGAGGTTTCTTAATGGTATTTCCTAAGTAAAAAATCTTTGCTCTTGATCTGATGTGTTCGGGTTTTACTGTGAAACTTAACTTCCTAAAGGAGTCAGGCTCTTTTTCTCAACAAACTTCTCCCCTGGGTTAGATGTTCTCAGGAAAATTTTGGTCAGTCAAGACAGTCAGGAATAAACTTTTTTCTGGAAAAGACTATTTAAAAAACTCAGACATTTTTTTTTTCAGCACAGTGATGTTCACTAAAATATTTTGTTTTAATTATGACATGAATTTTCTATATTTTATATTCAACCATAGCACTTACATATATATATATATAAAATTGTATATATTTCCATGCTTTCAGTTTTCATGAAATCACTTATTTGGCCTAGCATAACTTTAAAACTTTCCAGCTTCCATGGATGGAGAGATCATTACAAATTCTTTTCCATTGATATGGAAAACATTTTATTAATCCTTAAAAGAAAAAAAAAAGTACTCTTTTTATGATAGTAAAGCTTTCAGGTTTTTCAACTGTGAAATCTCTCTCGCCTCTACTTTATTCTCCTCACCTTTGTAAATTTTTTCCAATTAGCATGGACAGTTTACCACTCTAACCACCTATCCAACTGCATAGTGATTTACTATTCTGTTTCATTCATTCATAGAGATATCTTGCTTCCCTCAGTGAAAGCGCAGATTCCACACAATTCCAAATGTTTCAGACCTTCTCCAGCTTCCCGAACCTAGTCCACTTTTGCTCAATAACAACATGCAAATTATGTTTTTTTCAGCAGAAATATGAGAGTTTTGCAATCAACAATGAGAGTTGTGCAGGTCAGTGCGCAACTGCAGATCGGTGTCTCCTTTTCATTAGGTTGTATTCCCTTTTCTTACCAGAAGGTGATTTCACCATATGTAACCCAGTGATAAAGCCCTCTCTAGCCAAGGCGTGTTGGCAGACTTTGCAGATTCCAACTTCCTTTTCAGTAAGCGTGGAGCGTTTGCCCATTTCTTATTGCAGAATATCCTATGCTAGAGCTCAATCAGAAGGCACTTATTAAATTGAACAGGACTTTTTCCATAGACTTTTCTAGGTTTTGGATCAGTATCCACAGAAAACCATCTAATAAATTATAGAATAATTGATAGCCGATGACAAGAGTTTCAAATGCAGGCTTGTCACATCACTGCCAGCACTGCCTTGAAAAGATAGGAGCTATATAAATCTAGGAATAATGAAATCATCCATTTTTTTCCAGAGACAAATGCAATCCAGAACTGAAGCCATGAAACCACATTTGATGCTAGACAAAGGGAATATTAACATACGTATGTTTCCAACTATAGGGGTATTTGTTGAATTGTGTGTTCTTATTCTTGCCCTTCAGCCAGCTTTTTCAAATCCAGCTTTTCCAAGTGAAGCACTGCACTGCACAGGTGAGAAAAATCTATGAAAATATGTTGTTCATGCATCCAGACACCAGAGCTTTGCTGATTTCATGTGTTTCTTTGAAATGCAAATGAATCTCAGAGGCAGAATATAGATGTTCTGTAGCTAATACTGCTTTGATCGTCAACCTTTCTCACTTTGAGTCATCATTTTTGCAATACCTGCTTTTCTGGAGTCCATTACTTTTTGTTGGATTGCCATTTTTATCTCCTGAAAATCTTCATTAATAAGAAAATATTTACTCTGAAAGTTCAAATATTTGTGGTTGCATATACCAACATACTTGTACAATCAGACAAAAGAAGTCTCACAGCATCACAGAGCTGCATAAACTGTTTGCAGTGATAAATCTTGTACATGGTATCAGACTCCCCTTTTATATACAAGATTGAGGCAAAGGTTATAGTATGGATGTATGAAAAATTTAAAAATTAAAGAGGTTATGCTTTTGCATTTGATTTGATGGAGCAGATCTGTTTTTCATTCCTAGCTACTTTGATCTTGAAAGGTTGCTCGTATTCCCAAAATATGTTCACAGAATCAGGACTTCTCCCCTGAAAAAAAAAGTAAAAATGTCCTTGGGAGAGTTAAAAGGCAATTACTGCACATTAGTTTTAACTTGTAAGGGTGCACAGCCAGACATAGCAAGTTTCATCTTATAGACATGTAGTGGAAATTGTGGATTTTATTATCATTTATGCCCTCGTTTCTTGACAACCTCTGCTCTGCAGCAAGTCAAAGAAAGTGGGTTCTATTACAGGGTGCTGCCATTACACATAGATGTGTATTTCATCATTCAGTAGATGAAATTAAGAACATACGAAAAAAAGTACACAGGGTTATTATGAATGTTGTAGAACCTTTTAATTTTCATTAAAATTTTCTGTAGATATTCTTGTTTCTTGAGAATAGAAACTTTACTGAAAATGAAATAAAGATGTTCTTCTGCAAGCAAAAGACAGCGCTTGATTTATAACTTTTCCTGCTTTTTCTTTTTTATCTTTCTCTTCTCCCTAAATAGTTGTTTACCCATTTTGATGAAATGATCCAAAATTCTATGTAGAGCAAAAAAGATGGTAAAATCTTCCCCTGCGAAGCACAACGACCTCACAGAGCTATGGTCCTTAGGTCTCACACAAAGAAAAAGGGGAAAAGACTGAAGCAACCACAAGGAATGGTGTTGGGGGGGGGGAAGGGCATAACTGAAGCCCACATACAGACACTGCATGGCGCACCAATATAAGGAATGTAAGAACTGACATTTTTATCAACATAAGAGTGTAAGCCAAGTACTATGATACAGACAAAGTGGTGATTCTTTCGGGGCACCTGACCTCCTTCAGTTTCCATGGACTTTCCATGTTACTTTAACAAAGAATTAAAGCTGGAGTCCCTGTAATAAGATATTCATTGAGCAATGTCAGCTTGAATTAACTCATGTGACTGAAAACATTGGGTATCTAAATTACATCCTATTCACTTGCTTAACTTGTTTGTATGACCTGTAAAATTTATTTTTATGTAAACTACACTATAAATGCCCTGAAGCCTTTTAAAAGGAGAATAAGTCCATGCTTAACTGTAAATGCTTTTGTAGATTTTAGTCAGACCCTATAATATATGTGATTGTAAGTCATTTTATGTACTATATGATTATTATAGATTGCTAAAAGAGACACATCTTTAAGAAAATTAAAAATAAATGAAAAGGCTATTTTCTTAGTTGGTGGCAGACATTCAAAATCTGCTTGTAAATGAGTGTATTTTTAAATCAAATACAAAGGATCCCTTTAAGTATATGTTTTCTTACCTTGAGGCTTAGACTGAAGTTTTTGTGTATGATTTGTTGATACAAAGGTTAGATCTGGCTTCAAAAATGGCAAAGTATCTTTACGTAAAGTCCAAATACGTCAGTGTTCGTACACTACCCCTTTCTAAGACCATGCAGAACCCAAATCAAAATGTTTATTTAAACCTGTTCCCTCACTTCAGAAAGCCAAAAAAAGACATACAACAAAATTCAAACTGCAACACCTCAGTTAGATCTTTTTCCATGATGGTCAGGCAAAAAAGCTGTTTCCAACATTTTCAGAAGAAACCAGAACTCTTCGCTTATCTTGGTACATGGTATATTTCCATGAAAAACTGAAGCCTCTGTAAATTTTGTTTTATATGTGTGCACTCTGTTTGTGTATGTATATGTAAAACCTCGCACAGACTGTATGAAAAGATATGGCAGGTACATTGTATGGAAGGTGTGTATGAATGTTTAAATTATGACTAAATGGTCACCGTGCTGGCGTTAAGGTAATTTTCTGTTTATAAGAACAATTACCTAGCTGATCAAAATTTTCAGAATATAATATTAGAGTTTTTAAAGCAGCAGAAAAAAAACAGCTAAGCAATTAAAAATTTTTCCTCAAAATTTATGAATTTAAATTTATACTTTCTGAATCTCCTTGTGCTGTAAGAAAAGGTTGAATGTAAAAATTTTTAGGTTATGACTCATGTCTTCAGTACCAGCTGTGAACGTAGGATCTGTGACACTGCAACACCTCTTTTCATAGGAAACACTTTTTTCAGGAAAATCGCAGAATCACAGAATGATACAGGGTTGGAAGGGACCTCTGGAGATCATCTAGTCCAGCTTCTGCTGGACTAGATATATAAGATATATCTGCGCAATCCCCCTAAAAGAAATGGAAAATTAAATAATAAAAATGTGCAGTTATGAAGCAGTTATTTATTTTATGTAATAGATTAAATCCAAGACTTAAGAAAAAATAAAATTAAAAATCCTATATTCCCTGACACAAGAAAATTATCCCGCCAATAGTAACCTTTATATCCCATCTCAGAGCCATGTTAGGAGGGATACCCATTCTTCAGCAGTCCACTGCAATCTAGAGCTGTGTGATGCAGCTGAACACAAGGGATGGTGCATGGGACAGCCACTATTTGTAATGCAGTTAGATAGGAGTAAACTGTATTTACTAAATTTACTTTTAAAGGTAATAACATCCTGGTTTTGTCTATCTTAATGAAGAAGACTTTTTTGGGAGTGTTGGTGATGGCTGTGTTTTTCTGAAGGATCATAGTGATGGATTTTTTATATTGATTTTGGATGCTGACTCTGGTTTCTTCCAAAGAGAGAAAAATGCCCTTAGTCTAGATTTAGATCTCTTGTTTAGATCTCAAAGTACTAAACACAGGTATATTCTGCTCTGGTTTGAACCTGGCCTTGTCTGTTACTTTCAAGGAGCGTAAAATGTTTCTGCTTTTAGGTATTTCCGAACTCCTTCCAGAGCTGATTTGTGTAAATGACTTATATCCTCCCTTCCCTGGTTTTCCTGTCTGCCTCTTTTCCGTGGCTGTTTTAATTCAGAGTGTAAATTCTTTAGTGCAGGGACTGCTTGCTTGCTGGGTGTTGGTAGAGTGCCTAATCATCAGAATCATGCTCAAACCTGGCCTCTCGGAACCCCTGTAATTCAGTGATAAATGGGAAGAAGGTACTAATTTGGGACTTCAGAATCTTTAAATTGCTAATATATACCTCCTAGATACAACAACATGAAAGTAGCTAGTCTTATCATCTTATCTGGGCTTGTTTTAACTATTTCCCTAAACTCTGAGTTTATGAGCATGTGTTCTCTTGGTTCTTTGCAGTTGTTGGGATTGAACATCATCCTGTAAGAGGTCAATATCTCTTTGAAAAGACCAGCTAAACTGCTACAGTGGATTGTGTCTAGCCTTTCACAGTCTAAATCAGCCCCTTTGATCTTATACAGATGACATATTTGGTCTTTCCAATCTCAGCTATTGACTGAAAGCTGTTCAATAGCTACTACCATGAACTGCTAGTGCAGTGAGCTCTGGGAGCGAGGGGGATCCTCATGTCTTCTGATGGGATAGCAAGGTCAAAAGATACAGTGAGTCCATGTCCTGGGATGTATTCAGTCAAGAGCCTTTTTATACCCTACTGCTAGCTTCTCTGCTGATACAATAATATAAATGTCTGTGGAAATCAATACACCTTTGCCCATTTAAACACTGTGAAATTTGGCTTGCAGTTTTCCAAAAACTGCTGATTTACCAGAGGAGTTTATTCTTACATTGGATTAGTGCTGGAACATCTTTTAGCCTGTGTGGCTTAAGTTTTAAAGTATGTGAAGTTTATTTTATTGAAAGGAATGCTTATGGTGTATAGTGAAAGCATTTGGCTTCTGACTTCTGGTTTCATTCCACCAGTTCAATCATGAAGTGGTTAAGTGTTATTTATAGCTCTTAGACATTCTTTAAGGATGAACATATCTACTGAAAAAAAACAAACAGTCTTGGTGCTCGTGGGTAATTTATAACAATTTTAAAGTTAGGAGAAAACTGTGAGCTCATACTACAGGCTAAAAACCTGTCCATTCATTACTGTATGGCAAAGGAATTTGGGTGAGAGGTTGACATAATCTGAGGAAGCTGAGATTCACAGCATCCAGGTACAACTGAGCAGGGAAAGGCTCAGTTACGTGGCCTGAAGAATTACATAATGCTTCTTTCTCCCACTTTTTTAAAAACTAGACACAAACAGAGGATCAAAGAGACCTTATTTTTTTTTTTTTTCAGTGCACTCCATACTATCCTTAATTTAATTAAAAAAATTAGTTCCACCAGTATTGGAATATGCCAGTTTACAGAAAGTAGAAATTCAGGATTTCTTTTCAGTAAGGTCTTTATATTTTAAATCATAGGGTCAGAAGATGCTGTTTATAGAAAAATTCATTAACTATACTTTAAGTACACCTTTATATCACTTTGACTGCACAATGAAATCCACTCTTGGTCTTACATCAATAAAAGACAGAGAACCCGTCACTTCTATTGTGAAGTTGTCTCACTGCTGAGATGTTTCCTTCCCTCAGTTTCAACGTCTGGCTTCAGTGCACAGCTACTGTTTTTAATTAGACCTTTCCTCACTGGATTAAAGAGCTTTGCAGAACATTTAGTAATTTCTTCACATACTCATACATTGCAAGTCATCTTCCTGTTTATTAAATAGTGAGTGAGCTTCTCACTTTCTCATTGTAGGGCATCTTCTCCAACCCTCAATTTCCTTTTGTGGGTTTTGGGCTTTTTTTTTAGTATAGTGTTTTTAGGTTTGGGTTTGGTTTTTTCCCCCTTTTTCCTTTATTCTTTTTTGTTTGTTTGTTTCAGCTAATACTGTTATTCAACATATTTTTTTTTACATGTGGGCACAAGACAGCAGAATTTGTCTAACCATTGCCGTATGCTGAGGTGAATTAATCCTTATTTTCTATTTCTTCTCCTAATGCTGCCAAGGATTGTCTTCACTCAATGTGCCTCTTTCCCTTGTAGTGGCAGGAAACCACAGCTCTTCCACACAGATGGGCAAGCAAGGAGTTTATCACTCTTATCCTGCTTTGTCCTTAAAACACATTTCCTTGAAGCCACAGCTCAGTCAATCGCCAAGATTGGCAGATTCCCTCACTGGCAGTTCCTTCATTTTTTGGGCAGGAGAGACCCATTCACTGCTAATGGCCCTTTGATTGCTTTTTCCACAATTTCTAGGCAATTTCCTGCACTCCAGGCTTCTATGACGAAATGGAGATCCTAATTCACATTGCCTTTTACAAGCTCAATGTCTATAAAATGAAATGAGATAATTAACTGGACACATGCGTTCCTGAAACTGTTACCACCCTCAGTTTTGATTTGTCTGTCACTGTCCACCCCTCCATTTAAGTCCTTTCTGAAGAAATTCCAAAGTCGTCTCACTTTGCTCTGTCTTATTTCTTCTCTTTATTGTTTGGTGGATTTATCAAACAAGGCTGACAGAGTTTGTGGAAAGATAGCTTGATCTCGAACAAACAAGCAAACAAATGAGTAGTAATCTAAATAAAGATTTTATAAATACAACTTGTTTTGAAAGAAGAAATTCTGAAGGAGAAGCTCCTGATTTAGGCAGAGAATCAGAAAAGCACCTAAGCATACATATAATATTTTTCTAAAAAGTAATTTTGTTGACTTCAATAGAATGCATATACTTTAAGCTAAGCAGAGGTTTTCATGTTTTCTCTAAAATCTTATGTTGATTAACTCTGGATTCTAAGCTGAATTGCAGACAGTTGTTCAATAATAGCTATTCAATAATATATTTTGTTGTTCAATAGGTATTCAATTGTCATTATTCAATAACTATTACAGGATTTTTAAAATTACTTTCAGCTTACGGTAATTGTATGAACATAATATATAGCCACAGAGCAATACCTTTCTACATTAACCCTCTTCTCTATATCTACTGATTTCCAAATTGAAACAATACTTGAAGAGTTTTCTTTATTAAATAAAGTGTTTTTTTTTTTTTTTATTTTATTTTTTTAATGTCTCAGGTGGTGCACTGTGAACTGGCAGTACCTTGCTTATAAAGAAAAATTTTAAAGAAAAATAATGAATACTTTCATCTGTAGTGAGTTCTGTTTGCATGTTTGGGCCTGTAAACTTTATGCAGTTTAACTTGGGGTCACTTTCTGATTTTGCATATATGGAGTTTTTTGCATAATGAGGCCTTGTTAGTATAGTTAGTATAGTTAGTACTGTTTAATGAAAATAATAATAAAAATATATAGATAATACAGATAATTAAACGATTGTTTCATAAATCAAAATGGTGTATTTATGTACTCCTAGAAGTGTCATTATACAATGTTATCATACTTATTATTATTCCTTATTTGGTGATAAACTGAATAAGAAACATCAAAATAATATCAAAACCCCTCAGTGGGTAAAATTGTGATGATGTGAATGCCTACTATGGCTGAGATCATATGTCATTGAAGGAAGAAGACATGCTCACTCATAAGAAGCATGTAGAAACTTCCAATACGATGGCTTATCAGTGTCATCCTGTAAGTTACAGCCTCATCCCATAAGTTATAGAAGATAATCAATTTAGGTGGGAATCAATAAGAAATTATGTTGCTTAGCACTTTCCTTGAATGACATACATCGATATCACTAATATTTCTGGTTTCAGCTGGGGACTATCTTTAAAATTACGTAAGGGTCCCTACTCTCTGGCACTTTGATTATTTGTGTTTTCCAATCTTAAACTTAACTACTGACATATAAACAATGTAATTACACAGAATACTAGGAATGAAATACTACCTACATGTTGATGTTGCTTTTGCATCTCCCATGATATGGAAATAAACATTGATATTTTGATATCCTGGTTAACTTTTAAATTCAGATTTGACCTTTTAGACCTGTTGGTGACAATGGTCCTTACTGTAAATCCCATTTAAACCTCATTCTGATTTGTAGGAGGAAATACTGGCAAGTATTCAGAGTTTTTTAGAAAGAATAAAGTGTTCAGTTTCAAATTATGTCACTTGGAAAGAATCCTCAAAGGATATATTTTACCAGTGATGATCCACTAGATTGTATTTTATTTTAATTTCAAGCTTTTTTTACTGGAATACAAATAAATCTGTGAAGGGAGAAGCGATCTCCTATTTGATCTGAGCAATCTGCTCTAGTTAAAGATACCCCTGCTTACTGCAGGAGGGGTTGAATTAGGTGACCTTTAAAAGTCCCTTCCAACCCAACACATTCTGTGATTCAGAAAAACACTATAGAACATTTCTTTTAAATCTTCCTCTGAATTACTAAGCTACAGCTATCTGTTTATCTTGGAACATTGGAATCAATCTGAGGTAAATAAAATAACCTGCTTTACTATTATTTTCTTTTCCTTTTATTTAGAGTGTCTGAGGCAATCAACCCTTTGCATCAATGTGCAGAGATTCTATATACAAGAGGAGGTACAGACTTCTATATTTCTATTACACAGGCATGCATGTACTCTATGTTATGTAGCTATTATGCTTTCAAAGGAGGGCATCAGGATTCACTTCAGTATTTCAGAATCCTTTTACAATGTGTCCAGGCTGTGCAGCAGGTTTGGTGCTATTAAACAGATTACATGTGATGTCCGAGCTTACTGGTAGTCTGCGCTAAATCACATCTTCAGCTTTTGACAGATTGATTCTGGATTTGCATCAGTTTGGAAAAAAGTGTCATCAACTACTTTCTGAGGGAAACTCTCCCTTTCATGTGATCTGCTGAAACTTAAATTCTGTTCATTCATGAATTACTTTACTGAGAAATCTTTTTAACAGTGCAGCCAATACTGAGAGGTAGTTGAAAACGCTTGCATTCAGGAATCTCATGTGGCTTTGACAGGCTTATATGATCAATGAGAGAGCTCACTAAACTAAAAATAAAATCACTAAGTTCCTGTGCTCCTCTATGGTTATAAGGCTTTCATGTTGTGCAAAACCCAAACCTGTTAGTTGCAGAAGTTCCCTTGAACACATATGCAGAGCCTAAGGAGAGGTGTTCTGACCTGAGGTTGAAACTTTTTGGTGTGCTGATTGCAAGGTCAGTATAGCTGGTAAAAAAGTTCTTGAGTAGATCATGTCTCCAAATGGAGAGAGAAAAGAGATGTCTTCATCAAGACACTGCTCCAGGAACACCCAAAAGGCCCGTTTAGCTGTGTAGAATTTAGCCAGACATTTCTTCGGCTGTCTTAGCTGAAAACAGGGAGTGATGAAAGAAGTGCACAGAGGAAGCTGTGAGTTTCTTTGGATATCTGTTTGATCTTTACATCCATATATATATAACTGATATCAGTACTCAAAGGAACCCAGCATCAATTCCTAGTCACTGATACGTGGGCACCTGCCCTGGCCAGATTGTGACTCCACATGGAGACAACACCTATACAAAACAAGAATGTCCTCGGCCAGGGACGGGCTAAGCAAACTGACTTCAGTAGCACAGCACCTCAGTCGTGAGTGGCTGTATGAATTACCTGATAAAATTACTGGTCAGGCTTGGCTGGGTATGGGTTCCCTCAGCTAAAATGGACTTAGGAAGGTAACAATCCGTTGTTCAGAAAATAGCTAATCATGGTTTATTTGAAAACAATATGCTAAATGATATGAAAGGTGCTGAGGAACTGACTCATAAAAAATCATGTGAGGAGAACATCCATTAGAAAATATGCATAACTGAGTGATGGTTTTCTTGACTGATAACTGTAAATAAGAACATAGTGTAAGAATGCACATGCCAGAAGAACTCAATGATCCATGTAAACTGGTATATTGCCTCTGGTAGTGTTGCATACCTAAATTATTACTGAAAGATGATATGGAGACATAATTATAATAACTACCCATATAAGACTGAGTTCTGTCATTGTAGGTTAAAGTGAATAGCACCGTACCTCTGTGAGTAGTCTGTCTGGTTCTAAGTAAGCAGTGTTGTGCGATGCAAGAGTGATAGCTTTTCAGGGGAGGGAAAGGAAATACCTTTATGACCTCATATTATCCATTTATACTCTGAGTCATTAAAATGATTGCTTCTTATAAAAGTTATCTTTGCTAGTAGAGGTATATGTGGGCAAATACTCCCTCTGACAATCAGTGTGCTTTGGATCGGACTCAAAACACACATATTATTCAAACTTAACTTCCCTTGACTCGTACTGAATTATTTGCCCCCAAAAGAAAACATCTGACTCTCCATAAAACTGCAGTCAATGGTGAAACTCCTGTCAAGTGCTGCAGGTCCAGTGTGCTCCTCAGGTTAATTGTAAATCACACCATCATGTATTATGCAAAAATAAGATTCTGTACCGGTAATTTTCAACCTGTGGCCCACCAGTGAATAAGGAACAAGTGTCTATTGTCAGTAGATCAAATTTATTGCACACTGTCCCTCCCTTCAATGGAAAATTTTAGGGGATCCACGAATCAAAAAAATATTTAATAGCATTCTACTGTGTCCAAATGTGTAACATCTGAACAAGTGGCCTTTCTTTTTGTTAGTTTTAGCTATAGATTTTCTTTGTTGTTGACCATGTAAGTTGTTTTCTCCAAGTGTTAAGGGACTCACTAAGAGAAAATGAAGAGGAATGGAAGAGAAGTATGAAGAACAGATGAATTTCATAAAGTTGCGGTTCCCTTCATGCCCACATGTCTAGGTTCTCTTTCTATGGAAATGAAGTAGAGAGATGATTCATAACAGGGCCTTGCTCTGATGTGGCAGTAGGGATGTGGCAGAACTGTGTTCCCTGATCGCAGAAGTAGGAATTGCTCCCAGGTCCTGCAATTTAGATTTAGAAGGAAATATATCTTGCTATAACAGTTAAGACAGTAAACTCCATCAGTTCATCTAGTTTAATCCACTTTTGCTCAAATACTTTGGTGGCTAATCTGATTCAGACAGTGTGTCATTCTATTTCTCAATAATTTTATTTCAGTTAACCACATTTTGCTAGTCGGTATTTGTTTTTGCAACCATAGTGATGAAATATGTTTATTGGCTAGAGATACAAGAATACTAAGCAGGTGTCTAGCTTTACAAATTTCAGTAATTCAGAACATCTCCCATCTACGCTACTAATAAATGAAATTTAAACAATATAACCCTTTGTTTCTCTGGTATCAAATCATGAATCTCTCAATTTGGAATTGGTCAAGAAGATATAAGAATGTTTATCTGCAGTTGAATATCTCTTCCAGTATTTTGCTGTTGATTTTTTCAGATCTTTTAGAAGGTTGTTATCAGTAAGTAACTGCAGTTTTCCTCTGCTTGTCAGATCTCCACTGGCTTTGGTGTCTTTTGGTATGGGATCATACCAATTTATTCTGTTATGAATTGTTATGACAGCGACACTGTCAATTGATACTTCTGATATGATTGTTGGCTTATTTTGAAGTT
Organism: Tringa tobata; assembly: GCA_033628505.1. Lineage (NCBI taxonomy): Eukaryota > Metazoa > Chordata > Aves > Charadriiformes > Scolopacidae > Tringa > Tringa tobata. The sequence continues at coordinate 2,575,351 of JAHREE010000574.1, read as the reverse complement.
GGTATTGTCCTTCAGAGCTGTTGAAAATATCCTTATAACAAACGTATTCTCAGGTTCAGAGAAGGTTACTTTCATTACAAAACTCAATTATCTTCTATCTTGTGTTACAGCAGATGTAAAAAAGGAATGCATATTTGGCTTTTGTTTTTGGTTTGGATAACGTGGTTTTTGTCATTCTTTAATTATGTCTTTTTTTATTTCCTTTTTTCCGTGTAATCACAGACTTGCAAAAGTTGGTTAATTCTTACATTAGCCATTTTAGTGTTTTAAAATGTTGTACAAAGTAACTGTAATATGTTTAAACTGTGTTACAGAGGAGAGAATATTTTGCTCCACCCCTGCATATGTACATAATCCAACCACCCACAAAGTATTTAGACACAGACAGTATTCATAAACCCACAATAAAAATCTCTCTGGATCCTTTCTTATTCCTACTGCGTACACTGGAGGTGTTTGGATCAAAAGGAATTAATTTAAAAAAAAAAGATCAATACCCCATTGCATAATTTCCTTCCCCCCACCCCCCACCATGCAGATTAATATCTTGCTTGTCCTTCTGATTCTTGTGGAGAATGAGTTGACTATTTTACTTAAGTACCTGCTGATGCTTTAGATTATTTTCTTTCTGAAACAATAAATGTGTTTTATTAATATTTAAGAATTTTAAAGTTTTTACATATGTTTACAAGGTTTGTGCCTCACTGTATTATCTAATTACCCAAAATATTTTGTTTATTGGTATTTCTTAGACTCGTGCTTATGCCAGCCCACATGATTTTGCTAGTAAACATTGTCTTGATGGTGATCACGGCTTTTAAATGTGTGTTGGCATATCAAATGATGTTTGTGCCTGTATTGGAGCTTGGAATACCTCCATTCTAAACTCTTTCCATTTTGAAAACTGGCTATTTATTTGTAGTCTGTTTTTGATATGACTTAATCAGTTTTTAATCTGTAACAGCATTCCACCCCATGGCTACAAATGTTTTGAACTGTCTCAAGTGGAAATGTCCATATAATCAAAATTCTAGATATTTAATACCTCTCTTGCCTTCAGCAGCCTTTCTCAATAGCACTCCTGCTGACAGAAATTTGGCCTAAGACCAGAAATAGATACTGGATTCTCAAAAGGAAGTCTGTATTAAAAAGGGGGAAGCTGTGAGATAGAGATCACCTTACTAATATGTTTATATCTTATAATGCTTCTTTATTTCCCTTTAACTCTCCTACTCCATTGTAAAAAGTTCAGAATAGAGACTATGAAATCTTTTCACAATCCTGACAAAAACTCTGCAAAACTACTAAGAAATGTGTCTATTACAAAACTCATAGCTAGTAGAAAGTAATATATGAATACACAGGGATTGGGCTATAGAGATGTGTTTTTGAAAACAAACTAGTGGTATGTATTAAAGAGACACACAGCTACACTTGTTAGTACATACTATCAAGGAATTGTTTTATTAAACAAACTTATCAATTCCAGTCAATTATCCCATGTCCCTTTTTTGGACAAGTTGAGACACAAATTATAAATTTTATTGATGTTTAATATTCTCACAGTACAGTTTTTATTGAGTAAATATTGGTTACATGATTGAACTGTTCATCCTTATGGGACATGGAATTTTGGATTAATACATGGGGGATTTTTTTATCCCCTGAATCATATTTGCAAAATTTTCCTGCCGAAGAGGATTTTAATTTGTTTTTAACATGTTAAAAAATTTGTTATCAAGTCAAACCAGGAAATGCTGAAATCTTGTTGTTCAGAGGCAAAAGAACTCCAAATTACAACATACTAAGAGCACTTTTGAAAACAGAGGAATCTGTGTTAGAACCTAAGGTTTCTCTATGAATGTATGAAGACTGCCTAAATAGTCTTCAGCAGATCTTTTTAAATTATATATATAAAATATAAAAAATTAGGTAATCTAGTTTCCTTTATCTTAGCTCCATTTTCCATAAGGGAAATCAGCAAATAAGAAGTTATTGGGAATAGAGATATCTTCATGATTAATTATTTGATATGACCGACTACCTACCTATATAAATGACAGAGTGGAAATTAAAATGGAAATGGGTTGTAGAACTGCCAGGTAAGTAACAGCAAAAGTAAGAGCCTCTAACCAATGTGAAAGTAGAATGAACTAAAGTGTTCATTAAAAGTGTTAGCGTATTGGTAACATTTCTGAATTTCTAACTGATACATTATCATCACGGTACATATAACTGTTTTATCACAGCATCAAATCAGCATTTCAGAAAGCCCTGACTACCTTTAAACCAGGTGGGGAGAAGTGAAAAGTAGTCTCTAAATTATGTATAAGTTTTTTTACAGTGGGTATCCACAGCTGGCACTCTTGCTTCTGGTCCTTCATCTTAGTCACTTCAGCTCTGTTTTCAGATGTTTTATTTATCTTTTCCTAAGGAGATATTGAAATGGAGCTAGACTTGGCACAGTGGCTGATTATAATTTCAGCTCAGTTTCATTTTTTGGCAGCTAAATCTGAAGACTTTTGGAAACCTGGAAAAAATATATACAAGGGAGGCTACTAAAAACATTAGTCAAGTGGGAAACATCCCCTTTTCCCAACCACATAGAATGGAATAATGAATAACATGGACACAACTAACAGTGATGTAAATTGTTGTCACTGCATCGAAGTTGATGATGAGACAATAACTGAAATTTATGATCTGAACTGTTGTTCCTCTCAGTTTCCCATAAGTAGATATATTAGAAATCTTGTTAGAAGACATTAAAATTAAAATGGCAATGATATGTGCCTACAGAATTGACTGTAGCATATTGAAGGAACTACATTGCTTATTAAAATTTCATTGGAAAGATAAGATGCCAGTAAAATGACTGCAAGAATGTAATTTTCTTTCTCCCCAGAAATATTATGAAATACTTACAGTGTAACAGTCCACTTGGTAGATCCCTAAAGGATAATTTCATTTCTCTGTCTCTCTATAGTTCCTTCCATTCCAAGTACTACATGCTTCTTTTATTTATTTTCCTTTTATACCATAAAACTTGACTGTCACTAGTTATATTTTTTTAGGATACAAAAAAGCCCATTCAGCAATTGTTTTGCATTCACACCTTGCATTTCAAAAGAGGAAAAAAAGTTACAGAAGAAAGTGCAGCTGAGGACAGGCAACATAATCTGTCTTACTTGTATTGTATTTGACTCTATGGAAACTAACTGGCACTATTAATGAAGTAAGCTGCACTTCATCCTACGTAAAGATGGCAGAATTTGAGTACTTTTAAGAGAGAAATGAAACTGGATAGATTTTACTTATGAACACAGCATTTTGAAGACAGAGGTTAAAGTAGATTTTCCTCTAGTTTTGAAAAAATATTTATCCTAGAAAATATTATAGACACAAAATTTTCTATCTCAGGGAGTGTTACCCTTAAGGTATGCTGAAAACTTTCCAGCACTTATCTCCTTGAATCATAAATAAGATTGCCTTCACACATAAGATATCAACTTAAGCAACAAAACTGAAGAGATCAGTATGATCTCTGTGTCCTTTATATCTAAAATGCATATATTACTTTATCTAAAGGAAAATCTTATATATACCTTTTTCATTTTCTACTGAGCAACTGCCAAGGAATTCTTTATTTATTGCACTGATTTAGAGGACTAATAGCAAGACAGGTTCCTATTGACTGTTGCCTGTTTCCAGAAACTGAGCTTTACAAGCAAAAATGCAGAGTATACAAATGATGCAAGTTGATGGGGGGGTTATAGGACAGCCTGACTCTTGTAATTGCTTAACTCCCAGGGTCCCCGAAGAGTCGCTGGAGACAACCTAAATTTGTGCTAAGGTGACAGACCCAAGTTCTGGCATTCAGAACAGACACCCAGAAGTGTGGATATCTCCTGTAACAATCCTGTTTCTGTTAGTGACTAATCAAATGAATACAGACCAGTCATTTGATCTTTTAAACTTAGTTTGTATTGACACAAAATAAGGCAAGTGTATTGCATCCCAAGAGAAATTTACCAATAATGTGGCCATAGTCTCTACATCGGATGGAACTGGCTCTTTTAATGCAAAGCTCTGTTACCCTTCCCTTCAAAGTAAAACTGTTGGGGTTTTTTTTGGTCACAATAAGATCCCAACAATAATTGTTGGGGTTTTTTTTGGTTTTTTTTTTTTTTCTTTTTCAAAGAAACATCATGAACTGAAGTTGGAAGAAAGATTTAACTAGTAAGCTAACAATTTGACTAGTAAACTTGCATTACTGGATGCATATTTATATATATTGCTAGTAGGACCAGACGGGGGCAACAATGTTCATCCAAGGATTCCTAACACATTAAAAAATGTAAGATTCAAATTGTACTACTGACAGTGGTAGTGCAAATCAGCTGAATTGCTGAAGACTTATCACAGTATAACCGAGAGCTATATATGGTCCTTATGATCCTTATCTTTTCACTTAAAGATAGAGAAAATATGAGTAGCAATCCAAGTACCTGCTTTCATTCAGCTAAACAACAGAGCCAGTTCTTGCAGGGGTTTGTCAAGTAAGAAGTTATGGACTTCACAATGTTTTGTGTTATTGGCTAGTATACCACCTCCCATAAGAGTAGTATTTAGGGTAACTACACATCTCATAGGATGAAATGGCCCTGAAGTGGAAGCCTCATCCACATCGCCAAGTACATCAGCACCAGAAAGGGACAGTCGATCTCTGTATGGCAGACGCCTGGCAGAGGCTGGGTGGTGGTGTTGGGAATGAGCCCTTATACCAACACCTCTGATGGGGCCACAGCCTGTGTGCGATGTGGACAGTCTGTGAGGTGCAAACAGGTGGAGCTGCCCATGATGCTGAGATGTAAGACATTATGGTGTGGACTTTCACACTCCTGCTGATGTACACTGCCAGCCCACTGCCTGGGCTAGTGCACTCTTCTGGGACAACTGTCCACAGGAGATAATACGAGATCAAAAGTGCACTTGTTCCTATTCTGAAACTGGATCCTGAAAACATCAGCACAGATGTCATCTGTCACCTGAGAGTCACTTCATTTACCTAGTTCTGCCTGTCTGTATTTCTTTACACCACCACCACTGTGTGGAGTGCATAGGAACCATTAAGTAATAGTACTTATACTCTGGTCTACATGTGTGTAAGTAGAATCTATACGTCAGCAAGTTTTTCAATGCTACATACACATAAGGAGCCTTATAGCTAGTATTCATAATTTGTTCTGAGATTCTGAAAGATGCTACACAAAAAAAAACTTCTACTATACCATGCCCTATTCTCTGTCAGCATCTAGTTCTCCCTCTTCTTTTCACCTTTTAGCAAAGAATGCTATTAAACTCCATTCTTTATGGCAAATTTCTGTGTTTTGAGCACCTGAAAACCATCTTACTCTGAATTGCAGCTGTCTTGACATTGTTTAATAGGATAGCAATCTATTTTTTTGATCCTTGGCAGGAATAATTGTTCTTTGTTATACAGAGAGGAGTAACAATTCAAATGGTTATTCTATCATTAATTTGTAACTTTGTTATAGAGGCGCTTCACTCACCTTGTCAGTTGACTTCCTCCTAATTAATCCACCTGTTAGAATCACCAACAAAGGATTTCCCTTATTAATAAAACTCATACATGTGATTTATGGTCAGTAGTAGTGCTATCACAGTCATGGTGGTAAAGGATTATACCCGTCTTCTACGAACACTTAGTTTGCATTATTCATTTTGCCAGCAGCTTTTATCTTACTCTCAGTTGGACTACACACATGATAACAGCATAATATAAGAGATGACTCTACACACAGTGTTAGGGGTCTGTGCTTCTAATTTTTTCTCATTTGGCTAATTTGTTATCTTCTAGTTGAGCAAAACTTAAAGAACTCCAGCTTGCTTTGTTTAGGCAAATTCTGAAAGTTGAATTGATAAAAAAATGTAATTTTAAAATGTATTCTCATAAGACTTTTGTATTTAGTGATGTACTGTGATAGAACATTACAACAGCAGTATCATAATCAGACTCTAAGGAGTGAAGAAATCCTGTAAGTTTGTTGAAAAAAGATGAATTTGTCCTCTTTATGCATAAGCATTATGTACCGTTTTGATCACCAGTAATATATAGGTTTAGCACTTTATTTTTTTAAATTTTTGTGCACTGGAGAAAAGAATGAAATAATTTTGTCTTTTACTTCCACATTGAGCCCCTTACTAGTTGTAGGATTGAGATCCTTACAGCTAAAATTGCAGATGTAGAAGCTTCAATTTATACCACCCATAATTTACTTTTATACATGATTGTTCTAAAAAACAAAGAAAACTTGTAGGGGTAGATCATAGACTATTATAAATGATCTGTTAAGGTTATTCTTCAACTGCATGCCAAGACATTAAAAAACAGTTATCACCAATGAGTGGATGGGGGTAATGTACTGCTTCTGTATGTGTGAGTCAGAGCAAAGCTTTTTTAAACAGGTTGGGTTTTCTCAACTCCCTTCAGTGTATTATTATCAGAACATGGAGTGACTGTGTCCAATTATGGAACAGAAGGCAACATCAATGCAATATGTAACTAGTCAAGAAGATAACAAGTTCTCAAGAATCATTATAAGTAATGCAAACAGCAATACACATTTTTGCAGTGTGTTTTTGGTTCTCATATTTTATATAATTATGTCAGAATTAAGAATCCAACTCATATTGTAATAAAACAACAGATTTAGTTTTAACCAATACAGTCTCCAAAATCCAACATTTAACACTCCATTAATATATATAATAAAGTGAGGCTAGGGAGAGAGAGAGACACTCGAATTAGAGGTTAAATTTAAGAGCTGATGTATTCTTATGTCAGCCTCAATAGATCTGTGGTGTGTGTAAGGCCCTGCATTTTAAATGCCAGGTTTTTTTTTATCCACTGTGACTGAAGTTTTACTTACGATAGAGTGGAAAAATAGTATATGCAAATTTTGAAAACTGTAAGTAAAATAGCAGCTTCCATTCCAGATTAGAAATCATAAAGTCCCATTCTTGTGTTTGGTCTGTTTCCCACTGACATCACTTGGCTTTTGTGGAGGTAAATGAAGTGGTGCAAGATTGGAGCTTAACTGGGAAACTAGACCCAAGTCAGCCATACTTTAAGAATGTTCATATTAAAATAAAAAAAAAGAAGTGGAATTTTTTCAATGTTGAACAATTGTTTACAGCAGAATAGTCTTTGGGGTTTCTCCGGCAAAGGGTAATATTTTCTTTTTCAACAATGTATTAAAAATCATTACAAGTGAGAAAGTTAGTTTGGTTAATGGATGATGATAGAATTGTAGTTTCCTCTCTTCTGCAGTAGGAAATATTAGGTGAATGGCAACTTCTGAACTGAGAGAGTTCGTTAATGTGAATAAAAGCACAGCTTTTACCAAGGTTCAGAAATTTGTGCAGAAACTATGCCAATGTTCTTTATACCCACTTATAAATATCATAATTTGGGAGATGATTACTAAAAAATGTGTTAGAAGCATCTGCAATACATTGCCATAGCACCTTAGTAACTTAAAATAATTTTCTGATCACAAGGAGCAGAAGCAGCAGGAGATACTTAAGCCATACCTTTTCTGCAATTTCCAGACTTATCAGGCAGCTGAACTACTTGTGTGTGCAGCACTCATTTGGGAGGCTTGTCTGTGCTCATCACTGAAACTTAAGAGAGAAGAGGAAAGCATTCACCAGTTTTAAATCTTATACATTTCTGTACATATACATAGCTGATGCGCTTATATGGTAACGTGCATGCATGGTAACGACGTGCATGGGTTTTAATGGATTAAAAGGCTGCAAACATAAGGTCTGTCAAATTCAGCATTTGCAGAAACATCTTTATCTGCAGAGCAAAAATGGAAATTTTTTCCTGTGAAAAAGTAAACTGTAAAAAGCCATATATAGGTTGTTCAAAAACACCAGACACTTTTGAATTCCATAGCAATATACTTGTTCAGACCTGGTGTGTATTATGTTAATTCATATAAAACATGGGAAAAAAGGTTATGTACTGTATTTGCCATTACATAGCTCTCCTGTCAGTTTCGTCAGCATTAAACCAGGTCTGAAATTACAAACAAAATCATGCATCATCCTTCCCCCACTTCCCACACTAAAATCTTAAGTGATGAGAGAAAAAAATTACAGTCTATCAAAATGTTCAAGAAACAGGGTGGGGAAAAGACTATAACATGCAGGCATTCGTTCAAAGTAGATGTTTTGACCAAACATGGGATCCCTGAGGGCAGAGAAATGGGTCACAAAGTCTTCGTCAGGCACGTAGTTTGCTCTGCAAGGCAAGATTTATGATTTTGTTGCCTGCTCCTCTAACAAGATAATTCCTGTCAACATATCACGTTTGTGGATGAATCAAGATCACAGCTCAAATATCTTCCATACTCTGCTCTCGTGCCAGATGAGAGCTGATCCTGGAGACGTGGCTTCTCTATAAGAGGTATGCACATATACACTGCTTCAGCCAAACCAGTATCAGACCAAGCTATTGCCACGTTGGCCATGGCAAGTGTCCTTTATTTTGTATAAACATATATGCAAGCATTTAATAACATTAAGCTCATAATGTAAAGCTCCTTAGAGCAACAGAGCTCCTTCTGATGGAGTTTAAGGGAGGCTATGGCTGAGACAGAGGAGGTGTCCTGAGCACCCTGCTCTCCAGTAATTGTATAGTTCTCTCCAGATAACTCTTGCTGTGCCTATTTAAGTAATTTCTGGGCCCTGCACTCCTTTGCTGAAGATTGATTGCCCCTACTGTAGAGGCTGCATTAAAAAATGCAAAATAGATCATTTACACCCTGAATGAGGATGGGCTTCTGCTGACTGTGAACTGCAATAGTCAAAATGCAGAAACTTGGTCCCTTCAGCTGATTCTTACATGAAGGTTGTTGCCACTGGTCAGAGAGATGGTAAAATGTAGGTGGCGGGAGGCTGGACTCATGCTTGATTTGAACAAGTTGGATTAGAGCTGGTGTCCAGGTGAGACCACAAACAGAGAAAGTCTCCTCCTGCCTGGCTGGACACACAGGGGCAGGACAAGGTCCTGTGCCAGGATGGCCAAGGCTGGACTGGCAGAGCTCACTACATCCCTATCTGGATCTTGACAGGTTTTCCAAGTCTCAAGGAGGCCATTATACCTTATAATATCAACAACTGTTTCTTAGGACAGTGTCAGACCCACATTTTCAAGCATTTCTTATATGCAAAAAGTTAAAATAAAGAGCATTTCCTAACATTTAAACATTTTAAAGGTAAAAGCCAATGAATTCCAGGTCATTATATCTACCTATACATGTGTGTGCATGTGTTTATGTGCACATATTCATTTTCTCAAGCCTTTTTGCATGCCATCCGTACTGTGACTAGAAAGTAGCAGTGGAAGTTAACCCTGTTCAGAAAGGATCTAAACTGTCTTTACACATGAAATATTTATCTTCTTAGATGATGTGAGACCTTGGTCTACTTTTTTAGGGTGAGAAAGAGTAAGAAGAGGCTTATTCCAGAGATTCAAATTTTTGGACAACACGCTGTCTTGTTATAGCTTTAGCAGTCATAGAAGAACACAACATGACAAGCGATAGTTGTAAGTACAGTGTTAAGACTTAATTACATATTCAACAGTTCTTATTTTGCCCCATGTTTCTATGGTTTTTCAAATTCTGAAAAGAAACAGTGTTAAACTACAGTGACCCAAACATGTTCAGACAGGTACTTTAACCTCACATGCCTGCCTTTTTTCTCCTCGTCTTCACACTCCCCTCCATTCCCATATCTTTTTCTTTGAAATATTACTCAAAATCTAATAATCATCTCTGATCATGTGTTTCAAATAAGATTACTATAAAGTTTCAAAGGAAGAAAGCATTCCAATTAACTTTCATTTTCACTTTATCTATTGTATTATGTTCTAGAATATTAATTAAAACCTTCTTTCAAAGGCAACGTGGCATTCTCTTGTTCTATTTATATCTTTCACCTATTCAGACTGTTTTAATGCAGTCCAAAGCCTTCTTTCCATGGCACATGATGCTAATTAAATACCTGAAATGATGCTTGATAGCATTAATTTCACTACTGATTATATAAAAAAAAACCTCACTTTGCAGTAGACTTGCGAATAAGTCTAAGCAGATCAAGAAAGAAAAAGAACATACACTTTCCTGAACATTTTTATTTATTTAATCTATATTTATTTATGCCTTTTACCTTCAGTGTGACCTCTTAATATCTAATTGTCACTCCACACTTAAGATAGCAATTACCTACCTACTACTGCCTTCACATCAATCTGTCATCAGCTTTTGCCAATCAGTTCAGCAGAATCATTTTCGCGTGGGGGTTTCAACAAGACAATAAAGGCCAGATGCAGAAAGAGACTTAGCAGTGTTTGGCATCACAGGAATGAATCTTTAACTGCTTAACGTTGGTACTGAATTCAGAAAACATATGTTGATTTCCCAGGATCTTTACCCTGCAAAGTGGCATTAGATGCCTCAGATGGGAAGGATATGATTCCCAGGAGGAAAGAAAATTTCTACAGAATTTACCTCTGGGAAGCGTTGAGTCCAGCAGAGACAGCCTACCTCTCTCCAGAAATTAGGTACTGTACCTTGTGCCACAGGCATTGCAGGACTGTACCTGTAGGGTAGAGGTTAGAACTTCCCTTTTTAAAATTAGGCTATTTTTTGCTTTTAAGACATCATTAGAGAAAGAGATATCTCTGCTTTTTGCCATTGTTGGTCCTTTTTTAAACATTAGCCAAATAATTGGAGAACATTAGGTGCCAAGAGAAACTAAGACTTACACATTTCCCTGTTTTACCTGAAAAAAAACTTGTTATTTTGTTCTGGGAAGAACATAATTTCAAGGTATTCAATACCTCTAAGAACACTTAATAAACACAGGAAGGGAAAAAGACAGGGAAAAATAGATTAATCTAAGATACAAATTTATATAAAACAAGGGGGAAGACTCCAAATAAATTTTCAGTTAAATTCTTTGTTTCCCCAGGTGACTAAGCAACTATGCAAAATGTGGGGGTTTTTCCAATGATTTGGACATTCTAATATATGTAGTGAATTTTAAAATTAGCATTTTGGAACAATACTATAATTGTACAGCTTTTTTTTAGACGGTTGTATCAAAAGCACGTTGACTGCTGTTCCTGATGAACTGACCTTTGACAAGGTTTGGAGTTCAGTTGATTCTTTCTCACATGACTAGATAAGCTTAATCTTACGCTAAACCCTCAACCCAAGCTTCTGTCAATCAAAATGGGCAAGAGCCAACAACTTAGGGGAAAAGGTTTTATGAGAGAATAGATGGCCTAATCTACAGGGAAAAGGTGTGAGGAAGAGCCAGGAGCGGAAAAAAGTTTGCAGGACTGGAGATCAGAGGGGAGAGTGTGTTTGGGTTTTTTCTGGGCTGTTGCCTTGTGAAGCTGAGATACTAAAGCTGATGAATTTTGAGAATGAAAGAACCTAGAACTGAATCTGGTAGGGAGTGTTAGTCTGGGAGTGAGATTCTGGGAGGAAAAAAGGACGTATTGGGGGCAGAAGGCAATATCCAGTTTAGTCTTATGCTTTGTGTTTGGTCACTGTTGTCTTGTATGGATACTACTTGCAGCCTACTCAAAATTATTCTCAGTTGAAATGTATTAGCAGACAATTGCCTGTAGATCTCTTCCCTAGTCCTCCTTATATGTTTTGGGGTAAGAAAGAGGTACTGTTTTCTTTAGTTCCCTTATCATAAAAAATATTTTTTAATCTCAATAGCTCTAAGGCCAAAACTAGGGAAACTGAGGTGGGAAGTGATTCTCAATCTAGACACGTGGGTTACTGTTGTTAGTTGCAATTAAGTTTCTCAAAACAGTCTTCTGATGTACATGGATAGTTATTCAACATTTTCTTTCTGCAGAGTGATAAAATAGGCTACCCCTTAATTGTATGGGTAATGAGGCTTATCTTAATGAACCCATGACAGAGGTTAAAACGGGACCAAGGGAATCTGGTTTCTATTTTTCTCTTCTTCCATAAACATTTACTTGGCAGAAAGTTTAATGTAGTCATAACGTTAATCTCTTTAATCCTTCAAAAAAGGAAAGATTAATTTAGCAAGGTAAACTGGCAGAGTTTTTAAGCAAGTGATACAGAACACTGAAGCTGACCACATCTTAAGCAGAAGGAAAAGCTGACTGAACATCATCATGTCTTCCAAAATGGTATAAAACCTTTACTTTGAGACTTAGGCTGTTTTGTTATAAGTAACAAAACCCAGAAACCATGAACTACAACTGAATGTGATAGGGTAGAGTGAGATAATTTTAAAATCACAAACTGGTTTGTTTTTTTTCCTTTACTATAAAAAAAAGGATCTTGCTTTTTAAAAAAAAAAAATTGTCTGGGATATGTTGGTGTAGAAATGTCACTTTAAACTTTAGCAGCAGTTACAGGTAAAAGAAGGGGTGCAATGGACATGTTCTACCCCTGAGCAATATCCCCAGACTAACTTCTGTGAGTAGGTTCTAGGTTTCATGATCTGTAACAATGTCTTTAAAATGATTGTGTTAAAGCTGATCTTGTCAAATTAATCTGTAAAAAGTGAACAGATTTTTGAACTGTCAATCTAATGTTTTTACATGTATTTCTTATTGTATGCTGTAACTTGGGCCTTCCAAGAATCTTAGTTAATCAGGAGGAATGCAATGAATCCACTGATTTTAAAAAGACTGCAATTCATATCTTTATTCCTACTAAAAATTTCCTTGGAATTTTGATTATCTGCTGCCTGTTAAAGGAATTCTTATGAATAGCAATGACAATACTCCAGTACTTATCAATAGGAGAAAAGCTATTTGGCCGGTTTGAACAGGCATGGTGTACCTTAAAGAAAAATACTGAGAGCTTCAGAACTGCCTACGGTCTTGTGCATTAGCTGCACAGAGCAAATAGAAACACTTGGAAGCAAAGCATCCTGATTGTACAGAATAGCTTCAACTGATGTCTTGGACATTTTCCTCTCCCCAGTGCAGTGACATCAAGGAAATAGCATTGCACTTGGAGAGTCTGTGTTCTCTGAAGAGTTTGTGGCCTGGAACAGAACTGTGCACTCAAGTGATAACTAATAGCAGTGAGTGATGAAAACATTTTACATAACTTAAAACCAAATGGAATTGCAAAAGGATATGAACTAATGATGCAGAGGAGAAGAGGGTGGAGAAAAGGAAATTGTGTAGACCAAAATTAAAACTTACATAAGAGCTCAATACTGGGTCAAACTAAAAGTCTATCTAGTTCAGTGTCATATCTTCAGTCCTAGCTAGTAAATAGAAAATATATATATAAACCAGGCACATTGAGAGTATTTAATGTGTGGATTTGTTTTCTCAACTTTAAACAGTTAATAGTGTAAGAACTTTATGAATGAGAAGTTGTATTTGGACCAAAACACTTGGTAGCTATTGAAGGGCTCATCCTCTACCAGTCAAAACCGTTGAATCTTTTTATACTGTTTGCTACAGCGTGTTGTGAAGGTCATGAATTACTCAAACTAATTATATGATTGTTTGAAAGATGATTCTCTCAAAGCTTTTAATAAAAGACCATGGTGGAAACTCCTTGATAGTTCAGGTCTGCCATCAACTGTTTAAGCCTGTACTACTTGGTTGCTTCAAAAGGTTTAACAGAATTTTTGAGACATAAATCCAGCATTCCTGCTAGAGGGATTTTTCTATGCTCAATTTCCATACACACCAGTTATTCATACTGCACTAATAAAGTTACATTTCAGTATAACATCTACTAGTTTGCCTAAGGATGTCAAGGTTTTAAGTTTAAGACTGCTGTTACATTTTTCCCCTTTTATTTTTTTGGTAACTACACAACGTCTCTGTGTGTGTTTTTCAAGGTGCTAGAACAAATGTTTCTCTCCCACACTTTCTGGCGTTTTTGCTATTTTATTCAAGGAAAATCTGTAACATTCCATAAGTGTTTTTCTTCCTAAATTTCAAATTGCATATTCCTTATTTAAGGAATATGGTGTGCGAACAAAAAGAACAGAGAAGTCCTGCGTATCATGTTTTCATCCTCTTCTGAGAGCTTAGTTCTTCATCTTTTGTGTTCTTGTTTTCTTTCTGAAGTTACAAGGTCTCTGTATCTTCCTAATTGTGGATCAAGGTCTTCCCCCCACAGCAAAGAAAGGAGTTCTTAATCTAATGTAGTTGTGATTATGTACAGGTCGGCCAGACACGGTTCTCTCCTTTAGGGCCGCTTATATGTGCTGCGTACAATTCTGTGTTACATGGCATAGATGTGCAGCTCTTGGGTCACATCACTTCTGTGTTTGCCCCTTGCTGTTTCACACTCCCCACTCTTGAATCTGCGAAGGCTGGTGTCCCCTCTTTGTCTGTGGATGAGCCAAAAAACCTTTGAAAGTGGATACTATGATTGATTCATCAACAATACCACCACAAACAACAACAAAAAATAATTGAATTTCATGCATGATCAGGTAAAGAATGCCTGCATGATATATCAAAACCTTGATGTTACCCAGCTTTATAGTTTCTTAGCTAAGGTAGACGTATTTGGAGAAAGGATAGGGCAGGGTCGTTTGCAAGACATCCGAAGATAAAGTTAAAATAATTCTTGGAAAACACAAACAATGGGCAACAGATGGGGAAAAATGATACCCATGGCTGAATAAGATCAAGAATTGTTAAACCCATGTAAATGGCACATCATAGAACAAGATTAAGGTATAAAATAATAACAAAACCCCTTTGGACTGCATACAATTCACTTACTTTTTTCACATCCATTCAAAAAAAATATCTTCTAACTCTGGTGGATTTGGAGGTGATTAGAAGTGTTAAAATAGTTCAAAAACATGCTGCTTGTATGAAAACAGTAGTTCCAGTCCCATCCTACACAGTAGGATTGAAAAATGTATTAGAAAGTATGTTTTCTTACTGTCTCCAGACCTTTGCAGATCAACAATATGTTTATATGCTTTAGTTAGGATAAGATTCAGATAAGAGCCCATTTTGAGATATTGAAGTGACATGTTTTGCAATTTGCCTGTTGCTGAATTGCTTTGTATGAAGATCCAACAGAAAGGTTTTTAGTATATGGATGTAGTTTCTGTGTGAATGTTTGTGACTTTTTTCTTATGCAGAATGATATGTTTTTTAATAGAATTTCTAGAACTGTCTTCTGAATGAACTGAAAAATACTATATTTTTTTAGTGTTTCTAAAATGAAAGGCAAGCCAGGCTGTTACGCTGGCTCTACGTTTGCACTCTGTTTATAAACAGTGTTGAGGATAATCCATCATCTGTCCTGAACTTCAAAATGATGACATCTGGACTACATCCTCACAATGGTGTAGTACTGACACTTCAAACAAATGCAGAAAATGGTTTTAAAAAGGGCACTACTCACGACCATCCCACGAGCATAATCATCTGTGTGCAAACAAAAGACTAAAAGACTCATTTTTGCTGGAAACATTTGAAGTTTTTTTTTTTCTTTTTTTTTTTTTCCCCTTTTCCTGGCTTTAACTTATTGAACTTTTTAGTTAAGGCAGCCTGAAGGCACTAAATTACAGATGGTGCTCACTCATACTAAAATTGAAGCCTTCCTCTTTCAAAAGGTAATTGTTTCCAGTTGATACATGCAACATGAAGCGGGTAAGTCAATCATTTCTAGAATGAAAATAGCTCTTATATTCCTGAGAAGCAAAACTCCCTGAAAAGATCTCTGTCCTAAGAAAAGAGATTGCATACTTTTTCCTTCATGTATGATCTAACTTTAAGCGTCAAACCCACCCACAGTAACTTTGGCAGAAACAAATTAAAGGAGCAAGGCTTCTTTATTATTTATAGTACATGAATGCAAAAACAAAAATAGAAAAAAGCATCATATATTTGAATCCATAAATGTTAACTCTTAATATTTTAAAACTTTCTAAGAAAGACTGGTCCTAAAGATCTAGGGTCTGTAGCCTTTTGGAAACTGGGAGTATTTTGAACAGTAGATCATGCAGTAACTACAAGGATATGTAAACAGAATATACCATTTTACAGTGCACTTGGTTATATATCTAACCCACATTGAAAAAATAACCTGAATAATAATATCTATTTAAATGAACACTATTACAGACAGAAGAACTATAAGAAAGTTAGGTTAGTTCTGTAACTTTTTATAAGATTCTCAAAGACACGCAAACTAATAGGGGTTTTCTAATTATTTTGCAGCTCCAGATCTAGAGTAGGAAACTCTGCTTTTTGTCTTTACTGTTCAACACAGACATGAGCACAGACCTTAAAGGGAAATGAACTGTGCCTTTTCTCACAGAGTTTCATAAATATACACTGATAGTAAAGGCATGCTGGGCTTAAGAATTTCTCCTTTAGGGTTACAGATTCTACTGCCTCTGAACAACCCCTTGTTCAGTTTCCTGCTCTCATTGGCTTCTTCTCCCAGCCTCTTCTCTCTATCCCCTATCCTGGTCTTCTAGTTTCTTATCCCTTGTATCTCTTGTAAACAAAAATAGGATTAACCACTTACATTCGTTTCTTTAAAATCATGTCTTTGAGCCATTTCAGAGCTCTCTTCTTACAAGTAGAAAAGCTGCCATGAATGCATACTTGCAAGTACTGTAAGTAGCTTTGCATAGAGGCTCTCAGAATAGTTTCAGCCTGTGTTTCTGTAACTGAGATATGAACATTAAGGCCTGAATGCCTGATGCTTAATTTGAATCATCCGAGTGAGCTGGACTCAATCAATGGCCGTGTTTGCTTTATTCAGGAACAAACATACTCCAGCTTATTCCTGCTCCAATGAAAACAAAGCTATTTCCTACTGTCCGTTTGCACCTTTATTTACTTTAGCTGAATCAGATAAGAATTACAGTTTAAGACATGTGAAATTAGCAACCGCTTCCTAAAAGTTTTGTTCCACGGGGATGCCTTGCCTCTCTCTGGAAAGCATGTGGCCCTGATGCTCGTATGTCTCCTTGAAGACTCATTTTTTCAAGAGGGGCAAAGAAGAATGAGTTATTTTGTGTGCAGAGACTGGCCCCACATACAGCTTTGTAAAATTATTATGCAATGTTCAAGGTAAGGCACAAGATCTGTCTTTCCAGTGGGAGGGGGAAAAAAACGCCTTGTCATCATCAAAAAAAAAAAGAAAAAGAAAAAGAAAGGAACTTTGAATATGTGCAGTGAGGCAGGCATTCCTTAAGAAAGTTTAGCACCTGGGCAGCACAAGGCCTTGATGCTCCTTTGTATTTTCCTACTGACCTTCTTGGCAGCTCTCTGCCCATGGCAGAATCTGCTCCCAGAGGGCTGGGCCGGAGGACTGCAGCTGCTGCTGCTGCCCACATTAAAATCCCAAGGCCAGAGAACATCCTTGGGCTCCCAAGGTGTTACATGATCTTTCAGACAACCGAAATGCTTAGCTTGGTGAAACCTAACAATTCCTTTTACTTTGCAAGAGTGTTGCTCCTGTTTCAGAATTGAAGAAGGCCTTGCATGCCGAAAAGCTTATTTACTTTTTTTTTCCTCCAAGCTGTGCCAGCTGGTCTAGAAATAGATATTATTTCCTGCAAAACTTGCTCCTGAGAAAGAATAGTGCATGTATGTTTTTTGGTGGTTTTTTTTTTCACTTTCAGGACAGATTCATGCAAGTAAAAATTTGGTTTCTGTTTTAACTGAACTATAAGGGATATAAAACACTGTAAATGTCCCTCTTTTCTAAAAAAATAAACTAAGCACTGACTGAAATTTAAGGTAGAAGAGGCCACTTAAAAAAAAAAAAAGCACAGCATGTGCCTAAGTATTTTGCTGACTATGAAGAAATTAAGCATACGATTAAATGAAAAAGGGCAATAACATCCTCTTTTGCCCTGCTGGAAGGTCCCTGTTCTTGGGAAGGTGGGGTGCCAGGGGAAGGTTTTTAAACAAAGCCATGTTAAGTGAGGAATACCAGTTACCAGGCACAATCTGTTTATCAGGCAGGGAGCCTGGCCTGTGTTAATCATACTGCAGATGAAGTGTTCTGAATTCTTTCATACTTCCATTTCCAACTTTATGAAGGATATCAATTGAAACCATAAGTGTTAAGAAATTACATGTAGCCATCATTGTATATCTTCCTAAGATAATTAAAAGTATTCTTATCTCTTAACTAAGGCTTTTTGCTGTTGAAACTAAAAGAATAATGCCTAACTTAATTTAAGTCAAAGTTGAAGACAACAATAAGAGTGGAGTGCTTAGCTAAACGTTTTGACCTGTGTGGTGATGGTCAACAAGCCTGGGCTTACAGTCTGCTATAATCATGTTTGCATCATATGTTGTTTAATAGATTCTCTGTCTATTGGCACTTCTAAAAGCTGTTCTTTAAAAAAGTGATCACTGAAATTTTGCTTTCTCTGCTCTGTCTATATTTGAAGACAGAGTAAGCGAAACAAGATTAACTGAAATGTATTGTTTGTTCTTTGTTGAAATTGGTGGTTTCAAATGAATAAATACAGGTAATACCTAGGTAGCATAATTAGGCAGTATGTAGAAAATTTGCCCATTATTTATTTGTAAAGAGAATGAAAATCAGTTTCAAATAAACCAATTAAAAAAGCTGTGGTAATGAAGATACCTTGGCACTTAGCACCTGTGGAATGTAGATCTTTCTCATCACATTTACTTTATGAAAAAAAATGCTTGGAGAAAGGCAAAAAGCAAGTAAGCCTGCATCCAAAAAAAGACACAAAAAATAAAACCTTTTTAAAAATGTAGCTCTATTTAGTCAATAGTTCTTATGCTGAGAAAGGGTCCCGAGAAAATTTCTTATAAAAATGGCAATTGAAATCAGTCTGGTAACTTAAAAAAGCAGCCCAATTCAAGGCATTGGGGGTGGTGAAGGGGAAGAAGAGAAGGTGATCTCATTAATAAAACAAAGCATGGAGTGTCTATAAAGAAGGATGTATTATGTTGGCAATCAGGTGAAGGATGCACTTGAAAGGAAAAGGTACAGCTTGGATATTTGACCATAGTTCTTTGAGACAAAGCTTGATTAAAAAATTGAGAGAACAGTCAATCCTCCATAAACGCATAATTGTACACTGCTGTTTCCCAAACAATGGTTCCTTTATGAGCTGCCTCCTGTTCTCTGCTCTGTACTAAGCTCCAGCTCTGACAGTGCAGGTATGACTTGGATTCTTGAAGATTTTGAATGTTGGTTTTTTTTTTTTTTAAGCAGACCTCTGATCTTCTGAGAAACACAAAGGCTTAGCTTGTTCTGAACATAGGTTTTTAAAATTCCCTTAAAATATAAAGAGAAAAAATTAGTACTTTACTACCTGAAATGCAAATAAAACATCCTTTGACTACAATTATTGAACTCTAGCAAAAGATTATTTTAAGCTGGGCAAACTGATGTTAGTTCCATGCTAAACAGCACTCAAGTCCTACAACAGTAATGTGGAAAGCTGCTGGCTGAAGGGGGGCGGGGTGTGAGGGGGAAAATTGCTACTCATGATAAAAGCAAAGGAATGCAGCCAAGCAGTGAGTAAGAAAAGCATGAAATTAATGGGTTTCCCTTGTTGTTTTAATGAAGCCTGCTTATTGTGTAAGAAGAAAGGACTTCAGATTAGGAAATCTCATTTCTGGATTAGGAAAAGGCCTCCATTGCATCCACCAATTTTTCCCAGAATATATTTCTATATATAAAGGAAAAGCTGTAATTTTCCTTTAGCTTGAATGCTTCTCTTCTACTACTAAAGAAATGCTGTCTTAGCTGGAAAAATATTAAAATATTTCAATGGCAGGAAAAAAAGTTTACTCAGAGCAGTTTTACTGTTAGCATGAATTAGTAGCCAACTGGTGTTGTCTTAACACCTGATGCCTGCACTTGCAGTGTGTCTCTTCTAGTCTCTCCATGCAGAGATCTGGTAGAGGTCCCTCATCAGCAGAAGTCATACTTCTTCATGCTAATGCAAGAGGGAGCATCTTTGCTTATGGAGTGGGAGCTATGCGGTGCGTGTGATGAAAATTGCCCTTTCCAAGCATTTTGTAGAAGCAGTCAAGTCAGCTCTAAGTATAAAGTGCTTGTTAGTTTTCTCATCCAATATTAGATCTCACTCAATGAATAATGAATCATGGGTGTGTTGTGTTTCCATCCTTTTTCACCTTTACCACTTACTAATTTTGGAACTTGAAATTTATGACAGCGCTGAGCCAGGGCTCTTGGCTTAGGAAATGAGAATGTTTTAAAGGGAAGCTTAATAGCTGCATCTTGGTTGAATATACCATTAAGGGTTTAGTCTGACCTACATTAAAAACTCAGAACACTTTTCATTTTGCAGATGAATAGAAGGCCCTAACGCTGAGAAAAAGTGTTTCTAAAACACTAGGATACACAAAAATAAAAATGGAAGAGTTATTGTGGGAGTTACCATTACTTGTTTCAGCATGTGTTGTGGCAGTGCAGTTTGTCAGAGTGTTTGCTTCAGTGCTAGCACAGTAATTTTCTGTACATTGGCCTAAGCAGAAAATTTGATTTGTCCTAGCACATCATCTGAATCTCACTAAATTAAAGACCACTTCTAGATTGTATGATAAATTAGTTGCTAAGTAATATAGATAAAAGAATAGCTGATGGAATTATTGGTAAAGTTGGTCAAGAGAATTCTCTGATGCTGCATCACATAGGTCCATCTTTCAAGCAGATATGGGACTTTATTGCAGTCTGAGTAAACTGTAAAGATGATACACATTTAGATTGCTGATGCACCTATAAAAGGCACATATATGATTTTTTTATTTAGTGTTATTAACAATGGTTTTGTTTTCACAAATAGATGGGTAAAAATTAGAAAGGAAATTGTCATCCAAGACACTCGTTATGCTAAAATGTGCATATATCTTGTCTTTTTTGTGTGCTCCAAGAAGGAGGAGGTCAGGAATTCAGAGAATAAAATTTTATCTGTCATGTATAATTTGCCTATTACATAAACCTTAAACCTAAACAGGTTGGATTTATTTATATCACAATTTTTTATACATGAGTGTGCACACACGCACACACTTCTTTTCTTCTCTGCTCTAAAGCACATGAGGGATAGCCTCACTTAAGTGAATGACTAGTTTATATTTTATAATCCAACTTTTATAAGCCCCATAAAATGTATTTGCTTATTTGAATTACATTGCTACTACACTGATAGCAGTCAGCCAAGCTTCAGATTGCTGTCCTGCTGCCACACACAGTCTCAAAAGTAATTTGTGTAGAAGTTGGATCTCAAAGGGAGAGGCTGGAGTGCTTAGGGGCTGCAAAACTGTTAGCTGGCAAGGTGCAGAGCTAATAGTCATCTCAAAGTGGCTGAGGCCACACTGCTGAAGCCCATAAACCACTAGGTGAATCTCACAGGCTGCTTACAACATCTGACAATCTACGTGTTTGCTTCCTGACCTTATTTGGCTTTAGGTACTGCAGAGAAAAGACATCCATTTTAATCTAGGAATAAGTTTTTTTCATCAAGAACTGTCTTCAAGTAGATTTTAAGTCTTCCATTTCTTCCATTGGTTTGCAAATTGTTCCGCTGCAGCCACTAGTGCAACAAGTGGTAGTACAAGTGGCACAATCTAGGAAAGGTCAGTCAAAGAATTGCTCAGATTTAAGAAGAAAAAAAGAAAGATTTTATTTTAATTTTCAAATAACCAGAACCCTGTGTGTTGATAATTGGCATTCTGTAACAACAACTGAGGAGGAATTATTCATGCAGATTAGGGGTTTTTGTTTTTACTTGTTTGTTTTGGTGGAGGCTCTGAAGCTGGGCTGAGAATCCAGCACTCTAGCAAAAACAAACAAGCTGACAAACAGAGGAATGGTCTGACATGATCATCTTTCCTGGCATTAATATTAAAGGGTGACATCAGGTCTTACAGTCACAATATCCGGCTTTGGAGGAATACATTCCTGATCAAGAGAAAGCATGACATTGCTGCCAGGAAATCTATAACATTTCCCAGTTTCTAAATATACATTTTAAACACAAAAGTCCAGTTTTCAAATGCACAGTGATGAAGTTTCAGGCAGTTTAAACTTGCTGCAAGAACACATCTTATATTTTGTAGAGCCATTCCTCGAGCCTACATTAGGAGACCAGATTCTTCTTCCACATGAGAAAGCCCGAGAAAGTGTAAGAAGGAAGTGTCACTGCACAGTGCTTTTTCTGGCTCATTAATTTATAGTATCTTGTGTGATCAAATTCCTGTGTAGTAGTGGTGTTTCCTTTATACAGGAGGGTCTTCTCCTCCTGGTTTCTGCCAGTGTGTTTGTTTTTCTGGTTATGTTACACATGATCAGTTCAAAATTCAGTAGCCTCTTTTTCAGTAGGTCAAAATCTGAGAGATGAAGGTCTGAGTTTCCAAGTCCAAACACTGAAACTGTGTGCTGAGCTCTCCTCCTCTCATTGGCAGGGTGCCCTGACTGCAAACTAGAATTAAAAATGAGGAATAGAAACACTGTAAAAGCAAATGCACTAGGGTTTTGAAGGTTGGATCAAAGTTAAGCTGTTTAAAGCCAGGAAAGTGCACTCTGATCAAAACAAAAAAGTCTTCCCCCTCCCTTCCTCTCTATCCCTTTTGAGATAAATTTCCTTTCTTTATGGCAAGCCTGTTTGGAAGTGTACAGCGCTGTGTGAATACTTTTTTTTTCACACACAAGTTCTCTGATAACATTTCAAACCCAAGTCAAGTAAGTCAAAAAGCAGGTAAGCTTAGTTCCTTAAAAAAATGCAAGTCTTTATGCCTAAATAAAAAAGGCTGCATTTAAATCCCTATGTTTTATGTTTGATCTTCTTTTAGATCTTTGGCGTGATATGTTCAGTTTACTGAACATACCTTCAGTGTTGCATCATTTTAAGAAGAAATGTTGTTTTTCACATCTATCAGTGAAAAAATCTACATGATACAATTATAGTAGGCCACACTGAGTAAAGCAAGATGACTTTTTAATACCCGATATGTGCACGTGTGCCAGAAACTTGGGGGATGTAACTCAGAATATGTACAGGTCTTCTTGCCCCTGATCTTGGACCTAGAATTGAATCCCCAAGCCACCGACATTTTTGGTTTACAGTTTTCCTGCAAGCCTGACTGGGAAAACAATTTATTAAAGACCCTAGGTCTACAATTAGATCTGAGCAGACATAACTTTATGCTTCATAGAGTTCTAACCAGGCTTTGGGGAAAAGGGATGTCTGTGTAGATATAAAAACAGCACTCAGGCCACAGCCATCCTCTCTAAAGAAGACTTTTGGCAAACTGAAGACCCTACCAACTCAGAGTCTGATGTCATCTGACAGCCTGCAGTTTTAGTGAAAGGACTGCTGATGTATTTGGCTTATGTTTAGGATTATGAAGCAGACTTGATTCTGTGTTTTCCCATGAATTATTCAAAGATGAACAACAATAAATTAATCATATTCAGACTAGATGCCATTTCACAGTGATACAACTGATATGATTAATGGGATTTATTAAGAACTGCCTGTTAATTTTCTCTAGATTAAGGGTCTGTTTGGAACACTTTCTTTCAAAAACTTTGAGGTACACCCTCATAAAATGTTTTTAGTCTGAGATAGTACAGCACATATAAATAAAACCTCTTAGAATAGTGTTCATTTTGCATACAGAATCATAATTAAAAAATAGCATACCACAAATCATTTACATATCCTAAATGTCACTTTAAAACATGGAGTGTGTAGGGAAATGATTTGTGAGATCAGCATGAAATTAAGGACCTAATCACTGCAGTAAATTCCATTATCGTCAGAAATGATTATACTTTCACAATGTTTTAGTGGATTCAGTCCAAGAAACAAAAAGCATCAGAACAACTCCAGCAGGAACTATGAAAAAAAAAAGCATATTTGTTGCCATGTTAAGTGCATTCCATAACATGCCCAAGCTATTTTTCTTAAAACTACATCTTCATCCTAGAGGGCACTTGTAGAAGGGAATGACCAAAAAAAAAAAAAAAATAATCTGTGAACTTTCTGTACTGATGTTTAGATTTGTACTTGGGTTTTCTGCCATATTACAAGGGAAGTAAGGAGTGGCAGTACTGATATAAAACCAAAAATTGTTTTAAAGTCAGGTTGAAGTTTCTTGGAACTCATCTGAGAAGCAGCGGGCCACAACCAGCTGATGACAAAAGTGTTTGGCTAGATCCAGCCAAATTCCACATGGTACAAAATGTGACATAGGAGGACAAAGCTGACTGAGAACTACCTTCAGCATCCTGGCATACTCTAGCCCAGCATATTTTGGTATAGGCTCAGGCCTGCTTCAATTTACATCCAGCTGCAAGACCTCTCCTTTAGGCCATTTAACTAACTGAATCTCTAGAACAGCAGTCAAGATACCATTTTTTCACTTTTCTGTACCTTAAAAACAGCTTGCTAACTGCAAATACAGGGGTAAAGCTGGAGAGATGTTTGTTTGTCCAGGGTTTTTGGTACCAGTGTTTTAATAGCCAGAGACTTTCAAAATGAGGGAAATTTCAAGCACTACCAAAATTTTCTTTGAAATGTCTATATACTCATAGTCTGGCACAGAGCAGCCTCCATAAGGGAAGCCAAGATTTGAGCCTTTTCTCTGACGTTCATATACATTGGAAATAAGAGCACACTGTTTACTTTAATCAGTGTTGATGCCCCTAGGGAGAATTAAATAAGGAAAGTGCCAGAGTTTCACATAAACCAGCAGGGAAAGGATGGGAGGTTGCAGAGGAAGTGCCAGTCGGAAGTGGGATGGCCCAAACCAGCTGAGATAATGCTTCCTGAGGTGTAATCACTGGGTGATAGCAAAGGCCTGAGCACTCCACCTCTTATTTCCTTTCAAGAGCAGATTATTTACACTGATGGGCTAGTAAATCCCATTAACTCTTTCAAGTTTAAAAGGAGTTTTTCTTACTTTTAAGCCTTCTAAAATCCATGACACCTTTCCTAGTTAAAAAACGCTACCTTAGTTGTCTTAATTCATTAATGGATATTATTTATGTCTCTTTATGGACTCTGTTAGGGGCCAACCTTACAACACAGCAGCTAACATGAAATCAAAGTAGGTTCTGTTTTACATCCAGAAAATCTGGATGCTCCAGGCTTCTGTTCCCTTCTTTATTTAAACTATAGATCAGTGGGGAGAAACAAAAGGAAAAAGGCTTCTGAACTGGATAAGCCTTTAAAAGTGGATTCTGTTCTGGTTTATGACTGTTTTAATGATCTTTGTGAACTGAACTTGCACTTTGGGTCAAATCTTTGCTAGGGTATCTAAGTCCAATTGGCACCCATTAAAGCTGGTATTAGTCCTGCAGCGCAAAGGGAAGCCGTTG
This sequence comes from Tringa tobata, assembly GCA_033628505.1. NCBI lineage: Eukaryota > Metazoa > Chordata > Aves > Charadriiformes > Scolopacidae > Tringa > Tringa tobata. The sequence goes on along the minus strand of JAHREE010000574.1, from coordinate 2,549,891 downwards.
GCTATATGGGCAGAGAGAGTGGAATGAATTACTTTCACTTCAGACTCTTGGATTTCTTGGCCTGATTTACAGTGTTAAGATACTGAATGGGTCTACCCAGCCCAGTTAAGTGTTTTTCGTTTTAGCAGCACTGCAGGGAAACCAGTGGCTTAGGCAGCAAAATAAGAATTGCTCTGTATTTGTAATGTATACTTAAGTAGTAAACCTTATTTCAGTGTAACTTGAGTTACTGGAACTCTGTCACTTATGGACTGAAGGACATTTTTGAGTCGTGGACTTTAAGAAGGTATAACTTGGACTAGCGGATGTCTGTATAAGTGAGATTAATTGCATCATATTTGTGGCTAATTCACATAACTCATTTTCCTTAAAAAACAGTCAAATGCATTGGAAAGCAAAGTGACTACATGGGTCATGTCTTTGTATGTAAGAACAGAGAGTTAGCTGGATGTGTACTTAACCTAAAGAGGGAATGATTAATCAAGCAAAGAAAAAGGTAGAAGAAAACCTTGAGAGAACTTGAGTGTGTTTTCTTCTCACAAACAAACGGAAAATTAAAAAATCATGGAAATTAAGTAGAGGTTACCTAGGAGAAATATCTTAGGTGATCTTTGCTTATCATCAATTTTTCTAGAGTACTAATTGATTTTTGACATCACCAAAATGTCTTATAGACTTTATTCAGCAGATGAATAAAGTCAGTGTTTTTTCATATACTCTCTAGGTTAAAATAGTAGGAGCTCCGAGCAGCAGTCTGTCAGCTTAAACCTCTCCCAGCTATAGAGATATGTGGGTCTTTTTTTTAAAATTTTAGTTTGGTTTTCCAGTTTCAAATTTCTAAACTTCTCCTGTGTATCATATGATTAAAATGGAGAATTATTCCTTACAATGTTTTTCAGGGGGAATCAACACATATTTCCAAGGCCAAACTATGACTATCACAAGACTTGTTTCCACAGCTGCATGTTTGAGTACCAGTCCAGGTACTGTACTTTTATTTGTATGGTATACTAAGATTCCTCCTTCTGAGAAGTAAAATTAATATATTAATTTTAGTATATTCATATATGGCAGCTTAGGATAGTAAATTAGATTAATGTATATTTAGACTGGGGAAACATGTAATTTAATTACCTTTCTGGGAATAACTCCTTTCCTATTTGTATGATGGAAGAAAAATGTGATGGAATAGTTATCAGCATAAGCAAATGTCATGTAATTAACCTACAGGTGAGTAGGAGTCTGTGGCTGACAAAAGGCACATTGGCATTTATATAGCTATCTAGTCCACCTTTAGATGTTTATTTTCAGGGTGTATTTAGTGGGATTGCTTGTCTGGATAGTGACAGTACAATACATTTTCCTACCTACTCATCTCAAGGTCCCTGTTTACTTCTTTTGTGTATTCAGCTAATTCTCATGGGCAGGGTTGCTGGCAGTATTAACAAATGCCCACTCTGTGGAGAAAATAAGGAATGTCTCTAAAGCTTAGAGAGACTGACATGTTTTTTTCCTTGTTTCTGGTACAGAGGTAATGGAAGAATCAGAAACCACAATAACAGTATGGAAAAATGCATTAATTTAGGAATGAAAAATATTTAGGGGAGTCAAAAACTGTGTAGAAAGGGAGTCCCATGACTATCCTGCATTTCTTTTAGTAACAGCTGGAGCAGTATGGTTGTTTCCAAGATGTTGAACTTTAAGGTGTAAACTTTCCTACAACTTCATAGTATTCTGCATTTTCTATACAGGAGTATGCTTGTAAAATGTGAATAATGGAAACTAAAATAGTGCACAATTATGGAAAAAAAATACCTTGTTATTTATTTTTTATTTTTCTGTATGAATGTGGTTCTCTCTCACACACACACACACAGAGCCCCTGAAAAAAAACCCCAACTCTTCGTTTATTAAAAAAATGGAAAAGCATGACAAAAAAAGTGAGAAATGGGTATTATATCAAATGGGATTTACACCTCTAAGATGATGAAATCTACACCTGTGTTAAATGTCGATATGACAGTTGTACACTTTTTAAGAACCATTTGAAGCTTTCTGTGAGGAATCTCTGGAGAGAGAGAACTCTCAGCTTATTAACTAGAATTATGTCCAAATTTTTTACAAAATATCATTTTTTAACATGCATTGGCACTACATTTTAGTTATTTTTGATGATAGGATAACTTTCTCTATAGCTCTCTTAAGAATCCTGTTTCATGACCTTTGTAGTTTTTGTGTTTTTTTTTCTTTTTCAAACTTTGAGCAATATCTTATATAATATACAGAGCTGGTATTTCAAATGAGGATGTCTGGGTCTGGTTGTACAGTCCAAAATATATTTCTGTGATCATCCCTTTTTTTTTTTTTTTTTTGCTGTTTGGAATGCAGCTTGACCACCTGGACATGAGATTTAAGAAATGTAAATCGGCAAAGATTTGCCGATTGGCAAATTCCCATTGCCTGGGAAATGTAGGCAAAGAAGTAAATGGAAGATCATCAAGCTATACACGTAAAGAATAGTAGTCTTTGCATGTGTAGGTTGTTTTTGTTTTAGATAGTTATTAGTACATTGATGTTATGTATCATTACAAATACTGGTAATAATAATAAACAGTCCTATAGCATGTTGGTGCATACTGTATTTTTATGCTTACATCTTTTTGTTTATTTATAAAAAAAACACATTATCTTCTGCTTCTTGCTTAAAGTTTCCAACTCAGCGGTGTTGTTGTATTTAGGAAAAAGACAAGAAGTTTATGCCAGAACTCCCTTCCTTTAAGAGTTTCCAGAGGTGTTTAATCATCCTTTTTCTGCAGATCCTTTTTCTCCAGGAGACCCATACACATATGATTTCCCCCTCACCTTCTAGGTGCAAGGTGCCTCAGCCAAGGGGTGAAGAATTTCTCAGGTCTGCAGCTGCCTTCAGACAGGGGAAAGGGATGACAATGGTGGATTATCTGAGGACTTATTTTCATGAAGAAAGCAAAATAGTCTTTAAAGGATTAGAGGATCCCCTGAGATGCAGATTGTGGTTACAGAAATATGGAATGATGAAATAGATGCCAGGATTTTAATTAATGAATTATTAAATTGTTAAATCACCTCTGTACATAGTGAGGAAGACTATGTAGTATTTCTGGGAATTCATCTGAAAAGGAGGACAGTGTTTGGATAGGAATACTACTTTATATCCACTATGAATATGACGTTTTCCCATTGCTACCAAGTTCTAATTAATTTGAGAGTGGTCCACTGTGGAAGAGAATTGTAGAATTTCACCTAAAGATAATTTGATTTCTGGAGGTGAGGAGAGGGAGCTGTATGCTGCTTGTTACTTGAGATCAGGTTTGAAATGCTGACTGAGGTGAGAGTGGTCATCCTCTGCATGATCCCCACTAACCACAGTCATCACAGCAAACAAGGAGGAGGAGAAGGAGGAAGAAGAATAAGATTTTAGTAGCTGAATTCTCCACAGGGACTTTCAGAACTCACAATTTTCTGATTTCTCCTTGACCAAGCATAGTTACAGATCCGCTTAGCTCCTTCAAAGAGGGAGAAAGCTTCATTTAAAAATATTCTTCCCCCCCCCATAATAATGCTTCAGATTACTTGATTAGCAGGAAAATACTTTTAGTTACAAAGCTTGGTGTCTCAGAATGATGCTTTTCAAGGATCTGTCTCAACTCTCTTTTGTCTGTCCATTATTTCAGTAGGGTTCACAAAAAATGCCATTAACAAAGCTTACCATCATTATCCTCTCTTTTATCTTGGATATCTGTTGAGCCTCCCACCATGAGATGAGATCAGAGTTTCCCATAATATCACTGAAACGCTTGCCAAACATATGCTACTAGAATGGCATAAGTGCTTGGGGCAAGAACAGCAATGCAAGGTACTTCTAATTTTTCCTTGTAAACACCTCATCAGATATTCCAGAAAAATAATATTCAACTATGCAGCTGTCCTGAAATGCCCTGACAATGGAGATAATAGTTTTATCAGAGGTAGGACATAGTTCCATCTGCTTCTGTCAGGCTGATTTACAGAACTGGAAATGTTTCTATTCTTTCATTTTTCCTCCCAGAGATCACCACACCTATTAATGAAATGTACATTTCTGGGCATTTTTTCCCCTTTGTTCAAGGTTAATGAAACAGCATAGTTACTCTGTTAAATTTCAAGCACATTCTGAACATTCATTGCTCCAAAAAGAAGACACTACCTTTTCTTTTTTCTGTAAGTCAGGCAAAGGTTGAGATTTGTCGTATCCTTCTGACACATAGTAATGAGACAAGAGCTACCAGAAAGAAATTTCAAAAAATAAAACAATGAGATCAGGAGAGAATTCTGTTTCTTTGGTAGGACTTATTTTCTTATTAAACAGATTCTAACACCTGTTCAAAGAATGTTTCAGTCAAGATAGTTATGATTGCAAAATACTGATAAAAATATTACCTTATCCTGGGGAATGGGTCTTGAAAATTTTGTATAGAAAATAAAAATTGGAAATAATGACAACGATGAGAACATAAGACCAAGCACAAAATAGGTATAATCTTAGGATATTGGACAGTAGATCTAAAGATGTATAATGGACTTTGCACAGTCATTCGCTGAACTTGACTTTTGAAGATCCAGAAACATTTAAAATAGATGTTTGTGTTTTAGACTTGCTTAATGGCAAGTGCTACTTTGAGAGAAACAATCAGTGGCAGCCAAAATTCCATGTTAAAAAAAAAATTCCTGGTTCCAGGAATCATATGAAGGTAGATTGTTGAATAGAATTGCTTCCCCAGTTAAACATATAATACAGACATGTTAATTGGCATTCTTTTCTTGTTCTTATATACCTAGTCATTGTAATAGTTGTAACAATTTCAGAGTGCCTGCGGATGTGAAAAAGGAACCAGGAACCATGTGTCCAGGAACCATACTTTTATTTTCATTTACGGTTCTGTTGCAACCTAGTAAATTTCTTTTAAAGATGGCATAGTCTAAAGTGTATATATAAAGTTAGGAACATTTTTACTATGTTTGGTATAAAACTGTAAGTATACACTTCCTTATTCTTCTTTTTGGCTTTCAACGCTTTTGGAGGAGGTGATGCTTCCCTTTCCTGGTTTAACCTTTGGATCTCTGACTTTTTTTTTTTCCTTTTTTTTTGTTTCCACGAATGGCATTTTGTAACTTCTTTGGGTCTCATTTTTCTTACTTCTTATAGGCTTAAGCTGGCCAAGCAAATCCATCTGTAAAACACTAGATAAGTACAGGGCTAACTTTCAAATTCAGAATTGTGTTCTTCCAAATAGGTATTGTCTGTCATCTGGTTTTCATGTTCTGTTAAATCTTTTCTGAAATCTATAAATGCAAACTTTTAATACAAAATATGTAATTCTTTCAGTTCTTTTGTATTTTTGAATGATGAAGCTGAGGTGTGGTTTAAAGTACATGCTCCTCTTTTCTTACATGGATATTTTACAGGTACTTTATATTAATTTCTTTCACGTTTCCTGAGGTAGAAATAGTTGAGGCTAATGCAACATTTGCAAAACAAAATAAGATGGTCCTTTTGCTCTTCAGTGGTAATTACTGTTCATTAATGTCCCCACTGAACTATCACAGATTTTAGAAATCAGAGGAAAACATTTATTCTATGAGGACTTAAGTTACTACAGTAGATGCAGCATCTTGTTTAAGAAGTGCATGTATCTTCGGTTGTGGCCACCTGCCATCAATTCTACCTAAAACACTGCAATTTCAGTGGAAATGTGGCTCATCTAGATTTCTGTGAACATATTGTTTTATAGACAGTTTTTTTTTCACCAGTTATTCACCAAAGTCAATGGTCATGTTAAAATAAAATATGCATGTATATAGATATACATGTGATCACATCTGAATTGGAGAGTCCAATAACACTGTCTTTTCTAGTGTTTTTCACTATTGTCTTTACTACCAAAATTTTCATATAATATACCATATGGTCACTTTTCGTACTGCCTGCTCGCATTGTATCTCCCTAGGAATGTTTTTAGAAGAAAAGGATGGACCTTAATTAAGTCTACCTGTATAGATACAAAATGCACCTCAGTGGAGAAAGAATGTTGCACATGGAAAGGTATTCCAGCCATGTGGAGGGAAATGAAAACATACTTACATTGTTTGCTATCCTCATCTATATTCACCTGAAGGGACCATTTTCCAAGACATGAAAATAGTATGGAGTTTGGCTTTTGCAGTGAAACTTTGGGCTGCTGCATAATGTATATTTACCAACAGGACGATTCAGTTTTCTGTAGTAATGTTCTGAGACACTTCTATGACTGGCTTTTTCTTCCTTTCTGTGAAGCATCATGTTGGAAAAATGACTTGGATGTTATGGTCAACAATTATGCCCCATTAGGGACTGTGCTCTGTAATGGGAGATTACTCTGTAATGAGAGATTACTCTGCAATGGGAGGATGGCTGCTGTGAACTCACATGCACTAGATTCTCTGTAATAGCTGGGAATGGAATTCAAATAAAAATAACTCTCCTTCCCCCACCCCCACCCTCCCTATTTCCGTACTCCTTGAGTAGCTCTCTAGGGATATTTCACTATGTTAAAGAAACATTTAATTGGCGCTCTTTTGAGGATTGATTATAACAGAATAAAATGGGAGAGACAAAAAAGACAGGTAAAACTGTAATAGAAAAAAAGAAAAAGAAAAAAAGTACTAATGTCACAAGCAGACCTCAGTTCCTCATTTACTTTGCCTTTCCTTGGCTATAATCTGTTCTGTCACAGGTAGATCTTAGGCAAGATCAAATTATAGGGAGGCAAACCCAACTTTTTGAGGGCTGTGAAGAAAAAAATCACATTTCCAGCATCAGCAAGCAGGGTATAGATAGTCATGCCTTATGCTATACCCACTTAAATATTCTCTGCTTCAGTCTAGTTTGAAAGGTGCATATAAATTAACATTCAATTATCACCCCAGTAAATCTTCAAATGATGTCATCTTTTTACAAAGTAAGGGAATCTAAAATTCCAGTATCAGCAGTATTCTTTTGGATATTAAACTTGCAGTTGGTTACAGTCCACTTAACTTCCCTGAAATAATTCAGGCTCCTTCCAAGACTATTTATAAGCCAACTGTTTCGCATATTAGGTGCAACGGTTTTTCTTCACTTACTTTCAGCTGGCATGATTGTTTTTTATTAAAAAAAAAAAAATCCCCCCAAAAAAACACCTTAAAGCACTAATCTACTTCTCTCAGGTTTTATAAAAGTTTGCTTTCGTAAGAGACATCAGGTTCAAAAAGGCAAAGAGATTGTTTTTCATCAGCATCATGACAGTTGGTAGGAAAAAAAAAAATCCAGAGGAAAGATTTATGGAAAAGAAGCAAAGCACAATTCTATCACTGAATTTTGTTTACAAGCTGATAAACAGAACTGTTATCTGGCCGCTGGAATCTCTCACTATGTTTAGCGGAGAATGAGCACACTTCCAGTCTCTGCTGCAGATATTGAAGGTCCGCACGTAAATGGGGTCACGTACACAAGAAAGCACTCCTGCTTTTTTCTCTTTGTAATGGATACTGAAGTTGACACAGATGGTAGTAATAAGGCGGCAAACTCCAAGGCTGCCAACTGCGTCAGTCTATGGTCGTTCAACACACCTCATCTGAAACGATAACTATAATTCCTCTTCCATTGTGTAGTACCACTGTGCCTCACATCTTTTAAAAATATTAAAAAAATTATTCAGAGTACTTACTCTACCAAAGCATTGTTGAAAAAAAAACCTCTATATGTAGTATTCAAACTTATTTTTTAATTGAGGTTATTTAGATTTTTAATGCTTCCAAGTAATGATCTCTTTTCAAAGGTGAACTAAAAGTTGCACTCAAGTTTATATCTTAGCTGATTCTCCCACTGTGTCTTGTGTTACCTAAGTGTCAGCTGTTCAGCCCTGCAGTGCAGTACAGCAAACAGAAAAGGCAGGAGTGAGTGATATGTTCCAGGTGTATACTCTCTGGATAAGACTAAATGGGAATCTGCTCAATGTAGAGAAACTACTCCCTTTCAGGTTTTAAATTGAAACGTTAAATAAGCATAAAATTAACTGGGGAAAAAAGGGTTTGGGTTATGATTTTTTAGGTGTACTCAGAGGTTTTAATGTAACTGGTTAGAAGTATTTGAAGGTGTTTTGCACTTGAAAAGCTTTTGCATCATTAGGCGTGCATAGAGAAGGCATCAGCAGAATGAAAATTGGACTTTTCCTTTAGTGTCAACAGCAGCCACTTGTAACATTTCCATTAATGCTAGGATTGTACTGACTCAGTGCATACTTGGTGTCACTGGTTTAAATCACTTCTGTGCTTTATGTTGTATTTTTTCTTCCGGGTTTTGTTTTTTTTTTTTTCATCTTATGTTTTGCTAGGACTAATGAGAACCACGTCTTTAGAGCTAGCGTGTAAGTACTGTTTACAGCGGTAGAAGAAATCCTTAATCTTTAGTTTTCTTAAATGTCTTTTTAACCCAGTTTACTAAGATGCCTTTCTGATCCCTTCAAAAAAGGTCACTTCTCAGTCTTTTCTCTTCTTCCCTTCATATGTAATATGTTGCATGTACATATTTATAAATGCATATATATATTCCTATATATATATGTATATGAATACACACACCCCAAAATCAGTTGTGAATCAGCCTTGGCTGTGATAGATTCATACAAAATACACGAGCTTCCCTGGAGCTGAGTCCAGCATGCTGAATTCCTCCCCGCCTGCCAGAGTCCCCTGCTGGGATGTTGTCTTGGAGACCTGGTAGCAAAGGTTGAAATCCCCCCTTTACCTAACACATTGAAAAGTTTCACAATAAAGAGAATCCAAATCAGAGCACTTTGCCATAGAACAAGATGAACAAACTCGAGTGCAACTTTTAATTCAGCTTTGAAAAGAGATCATTACTGGAAACATGAAAACACTAAGATAATCTCAATTAAAAAAGAAGTTTGAATACAGCAGACCTGCTCTGGTGGGAGATGTATGTGTTAGGAGTGTTTCAAAGGTACTTACCTGGTTGATCACCTGGGCTGGAGAGCTGCCCTGCTGGGGTATGGTTAGGCTGACACATCAACCAGGCTCCAAAGGTCTCATCCTGATGGAGGCCAAACACATTTAGATCTGTGAGGGGAAGTGGAGCCTACTGTCTGGATTCTGGACAGGGACAGCTCAGTTTTGTGCAAGATGCATGATAGGTCTTTTATATTTTAGATTTAGCCTCTTGTCCTTTATGAATTGTTTAGTACACGTTGGAGAAAACAAAAATAAATCTCGTTATTTCCTTTTTGGTTACCTCAGTGAACTCGATTAGTTCCGAACATAATGAATTGAACTTCAATAAGCTGAGAAAACATGTTATCTTCAGTGGAATAATATCCTATCACTAATTTCCACTTTCATAGTATTCACTTCTAATCTTGCACCTGATCATGAAAGGACTACTGAAGAAGCAAGCAAATCAAGAGCTCTCATATTCATGTCTGCTTTGTATGAAGTATGTAAAAAAATCTTCAAACACTTTTTAATTTCCCTGTGCAATTATTTATCCTTCTCCTCTCTTATGGTTCTTTTCTGATGAAGGCTAACGCATAATGGTGCTTAAGCTTGAGCTCAGATTTTAAATTTGTGGAAATTTCCAATCACTGTGTAAAGTATGTATTTGCTAAATTGAAGCTTGCATACAAGAGTTTTATTATTTCATTACCCCAAAAAGCATCAACAGCAATGTGCACTGTGCAGTAAGAATCTGCTTACGGAGAATTAGGATATGTGAACTGTTTATGAAATAGTTTCAACCAACAACAAAATAATATACTTACTTTGTTACGTGCTTGCTAATGTGTTATTGTCCCTACTGGTATAACTTCTATTTATTTTTATTATTTAAGAGGAAGTGACCAAATGTTGGAAATTGTTTTTCTTTGGATCTACATGTATCTTGAAACTGTTCTTCTTCACCCTGTATATCTTCCCTCTGCTTTTTTTTTATTTTTTTAAATTTTATTTTCCAGTACATGCGGAAATACTTCACTGAAATAATACTTTCTACTTATATCTAGAAATGGTTCTAATAACATTAGAAATATAACCATAAAATACAAAATTAAGATGTTAGGTGTCAGTTTTACAGAAAACAGATGAGTGTGGTGATGTTAGGAAGTGTGCCTTTTATTGGGACTTTAAACAAGAGCTCTTTACCTAATGCACTGAAAAGTTTCCCAATAAAAAGAATCCAAATCAGAGCACTTTGCTGTAGAACAAGACGAATAAACTTGCAGACATAGTGTTGAATATAAAGACTGTGCGCTGTAGGAATTAAATGATCACATGCATTAGATTCCTGCAGTTGCAAGCAACAATTTAGCAGAAACCGCCAGTGGTTATTTTTGTCCTTGATTTTTATTTCCAGCAGGTGTCCCCTTCTGGTAAGGGTGAGGGATTCCTAAAAGTCAGAGTGGAAATAGTGAGTGTATAAATACTCCCCCAGGTCTTTTAAAATTAAATGGACATTCCTGAAGCTTAAAATATCCTTTAAGTGTGCACTTACGATTTTATTTAAAGGTAGAGGCTGCTTGTCAGAAACTCTATTTGCTACGACTAGATTGACAAAATAATACTGATAACTATTGATGGTTTGAGGCCTAATCAACAGATTGACTTTGAGGAAGATAAGTATTACAACTTACATAATATTGTAAAATATTTGTTTCATAGCCTACCACATATGATCTGTATGTATTTCCCACAAGACCTTAAGATAAGGCACCTAGCAGGATGCAGTGACAAAGTATCCCATTAAACAACAAACAAACAAACACCACCCCCCCAAAAAAAAAAAAACTCAAACCTCTACCATGAAAACATTAAGCCTGGCCTGACCCCAAATGTCAGCCCCATCCAAAGTCCAGGGCAAGGATATGGAAGAGAACCAATGTAAGACAAAGGACATCCAAAGACTTAAGTGGAGGTCATGGGAAATGTCGCCTACCCTGAACTTGATTATAATCAGTTCTAATTGTTACAAGGCTCATGTTGTTTTAAAAGAATGCAATAATAAAATTTCATCTTCCTGGAACTTGAACCAAATGTTGCATTTAATATGAAAAGAGTCTTTCCTTGGAGATTGTGCTGATTGCATAGTAAATGTGACTTGTCATTGTTAGTTTCAAGTAGCTGTCTGCACTAAACATTACTGGAATGCTTAATATTGTACTAAAAAAAAAAAGATAAAAGTAACCTCTCCTTATGCAAAAGAAATTTTAACATTGATCATATAATAGGTTTCAATTTTTTGTAAAAAAAATTTCTTTTTCTTTGCTACTTTACATGTTCATTCTTATTAATACTAATTTTTACAATTTCAAGCACTAACAATACATTCTAATGGTTGCAGCTTTCAGGCCAGAACGGCTATATGGTATGTGACAGCCAGTAGGAACTCTTCCAAACATGCTGCACTTGGTACACTGGGCCAGATTCTGAGCTCATACAAATTCCTTTGAGACACTCAAAATGCCCATGAATGCTGTTCTTCTGACCTAGGTTCTCAATTTTTCTTTTTGCAGTCCACCCTGGTGTAAGAGGGGCAAACGGTTTTGCAGAATCCTGTATAAGAAGTAGGGTATATTTTTTAAATCCTCCTACAAAATGAGGCTTATACCGAATTATACATCTCTACTATAGAATTTATAACAAGACTTGAAATACCTAGAAGGATGATCAATCCCTCATAGCTTTCATGTCTGCTGTTTTCACAAGGAGGTATATACAGGATTTTTTTCCATAGGCAGAATGCACCTATGAGTTTTTCTGTTCCTCATCATGTCCTCATTATCAAGTCTCAGGCCAGAAATGGTTATCTGACTGGTGGAGTACTCTCAGTTTTAAGTTGGGTCTTAACTTCCAGTTTCCCATGACAAGTGCTCACATCCTACAGCTCTCTTCCCTAACAGAAAGAAAAACTGGTGATCAGTGGTCAAAATACCATTTGCAATAAAGCATTTGGTTGGACTCAATGATCTTAAAGGTCTTTTGCAACATAAATGATTCTATGATTCTATAACTCATTCAAACAATGAGAGAAACTGTAAATGGCAAACCCAATATTTGCCAAGGCCTGGCATTCCTGGATCTGAGCAGGCCTATGGAGACAGCCTGTTCTTCTGAAACAAATGCATCACTTTCTGTTGCTGTTTCACACTCTTCATAATCTTTCCCAGAAAACTTAGTAAGGGTAATTCTCTTCTCCTTTTGACAAACTTCTAATGGGTCATTACTTCATTTTGTTCTGCAGATCCAGAGACTAGCAGAACACACCTGTGTCTTTGAAAGCAGGATACATGGTTCCTGAAGGTCATGGATCTGTTCATTGTCTTTCAATTATAGTAGGATACCTTATGTGTGTGTGTATGTGTGTGTTGGGTTTTTGTTGGTTGCTTGGTTTGGTTTGTGCACTTTGGGTTTGTTTGTATGTTTGTTTGTTTTTTTTTTCTGTGGCATATTAAGACAGTACTGCCATTTTTTGGAGATTTATAAATGTTTCCACTTATAAATCAGGTCTCCATTGTAGCACCTGTAATGGCTAGTTTCACACTAGTCCAAGTAACTCTGTATGACCTACAGTCAGAGGGCTCACTGTAGAGATAAACATGAGGTCTTAGTAGCTTTTATTGAAACTAAATATTAGCACTCTTGAGTATCAACACAATCTGAGTGCTTACAGAAAGATATTTTTTTTTGAAATGTCATGGAATACACTTCTTGAACCATATTGCAATTGAGTTACATTAGAGCTTTTTAATGTATTGAAGGAGTCCTCTCTGACCTCCCCTTTTTTCACTCTTTGATAAAAAAAAAAGGGGTTTGAACATTTCTGGGATGAGATGAAATGGAAATGTTATTGATTTATTCATACAGTCTTCATTTTTTTTGGCTGTGGTAAATTTAATAGTTGTTTATTGGTCCCTGGGTTCCATTGATCAGCATTCCTCCTTGTCATACCCATGGAGGGCACTGAGCCTGAAAAGCCCTTGTGTTAACTTTGTGCACCTGAGGAGGCCATTAATTCATGGTTTGTGATTCTTTCCAGGATTAAGGCCAAAGTATAACTGCCATTTGCTTTTGGGTAAACCAGTGACTTGACAAAACCAAATAGTTGCATTTTCTGTATTTTTAGAATGGTGGCCATCTGTCTCTACTTTTCAATATATACCTTAGAAATAATAGTCAGAAATTCAAGGATTCTAGTTTAGCAGTATTCAGGCTACCAATGGTGACTGCAGGAAAGAATAACACTGACAATATTTTACCTGTTAGAAATGGCCTGGAGGAGGGCAATCTGCCAAAAAAATACCTATAGTTCATCTGGAAAGCCGTGAGCTCATGAGAGCGATTTGAAAGGTGGCAAATGCATAGGTTGGCATGAAAAACATGGTCCCGCCCATTTTTTTGCCAGTTTGCCTCACCCTGGCTACTTTGCTCTTGCACACTGTGCTCATCTGAGGGCTCAGACTGCATGTGGCAGAGCAACTCTTGACCTCCTGAGCGCTCTGGTTTGTTCCTGCTTTAAAATAGTCTGTTAAAATCAGCTCAAAGGAGTGGCAGTCAGATTGAGAGATGCACTGGGGAGGAGTCATATCTGCCACCAAAATATTTCCAGGAACTGAAGATGAAAACCGGATGGCAAAGGAGTTCTACAGCTGGAGAAGATGATTTTAACTTTAGATATATTTGTTATGGCTCATAAGAGTGGGATCAGTGTTGAGAATCTGCTACTGGCAAGGAGAAGGCTGGGGGAGAAGATTTTAATTACAAACATATTTATTAACAATGAGTCCAGAGACTTGATAGGGAGAAAGAGAGTTTTCATTTTTAACACATGTGCATTATTAATCATGAATGATACTAGGGTTACAAACGGGAATCTGCCTGGAGGCAGAGGGCAGAAGAGACGATTTTTATTAAACATATTGAGCCAATTCCTGTCCTCCGGCATATGCACGCAGCTTCCATTGAACTCCATGGGAGGCCTACACTTGCATTGCAGGGCATAATTGTACCCTGCATGTTCCATACATATTAATCATAATTAAAAATAAAGTTCAAGGCAAGGCTGAGGGATATGTGGTTGAGGCAGGGATAGGGCCAGCGGTAATCTACTTTATCAATATACATTTCCTAAGGTGCCTTGTAACTTGGCAGCCGATAAAAAAAAGATGTAATTCATATGATATGAATATACACTGATACATGTTGTGTAATATTTCATGTTATAACACCAGTTACAATCCTTTTTGTTGCTTTTTAAAGATTTTAAAAGGATGGTTAAAGCTAAAAAGCTAAAACGAAAAGTTTAAACCTCCTTGGAACACCGTAAGTACTCCAGCATGATCCTCACTGATATGCAAAGATATCCTCTGATGTAACAAAATTAAACAATCAAATTTAACTGTAACAATTAGTATTATCATTACATTTCTATCTGAATTGTTAAGTGGTAGCCCTGTTTTATATTATGTCTTTTGGATTGGGAATGTTTCTCTGTGTTCCAGAGGAGTTTTATTTCCGTGCGGTGAGACTGAGTTGTCCTTTGTGATTTTCTGCAAGTGAATTTTAAAAAGTTTCACCAACTTTGTGGATTCAGTTGTTGTACCTATACCTGAATATTTTCTAATTTGGTTGACAACTTTCAACTTATCTTTTTATATATTTTGCATATCTTATTTTAGACCTTATGGTCTAGTCCACCAACTCAAGGAGTAGCCCTTCTTCCCAGCTCTTCTCTGCCTCTCATCATGCCTCTGCTTTCCTCAAAGTCTTATATGAGTGTTCAGACTTTGTTTTCGTCTATGTCCCGGGCTTGCTAACCTTATACCTCTCCTTTCTTGATACTTCTACTCAAATTAGAGAGCTTTTAAGACCTCATGGGCCTCAGTGGAGTACTTTAATCTGTCTTTAAGTTACTTTCAAGACTCTTGAGTAACTTGCACTGGTGATCCACACATCATGGTATCTGTCAGACAGAAAGTTGCTTTTGATTTTAGCCACTCTTGCTGATAGCTTTGGAAGACTTCACTCTGTCCTTGTTTGTCAGCTATCAGATTTACTTAATTACTTTCTCTTTTGAGGACTGCATATTCCAATCTAACTATTCTGACCAAGAATTTAATGCAAAGATGGTTTCCTGCTTACTCAGTGATCTAAGGTAACATTGGCCTCTCCCTTTTTGCCCACCTCTTTCAGGGCATAGAAAAATGAGCATCTTGATTTTGAGCACCTTTGGGAACCAGTGACGTCCCAGGCATCAGGTAAGAAAATTTGTTCTAAGTTGTGGGCAACCGTCTGCTGTCCTCATGAGCGGCTTTGTTTCAGAGGATGTTTGGGTCTCCATGTAGTGCCCCAGGACTCTTTGTGAAGTACTTAGAGATAAGAATGAAATCATGTCTTTCCCAGAGACTTTCATCAGGACAAAATGTTTCCTTCATCTGAAAAGAGAAGGAATATCTAGACAGTGTGGGAAGAGAAAAGAATCTTCTTCCCTGGGAAAGCAGATAAAAGGGTCGAGACAGCAACCTCCTCTTCTTCCTAACTGCCTTCTGCACCTGGTCACATATGCCATCTAGGAAAGTTTCAGATGAAAGGAACCACTTTATAGTTTTCTTCAACATGCAGGAGTTGAGACTTTAGTTGAATGATATGGGTTATGAAACCTATTCTGCAGTTTCATTCAGATCCTAAAGATACTAATTTTAAAAGTGTTACTTTGCAGAAAATCCCTAGAATTTGCACAATGTTCCAGCTGGAGATCCAGCCATACATCTTTACCAAGGTATTTTCTGCATTGCTGCAAGTTCTGAAGCCTGATTGCAATTTTTCATTCAGGTCAAAGACGCCAAATGAGGTTACTTTAATAGATGTTATACACATATGTATGCATACATATTACCATATCTTGTTTAAACAAATTAAATTCAAAACAGATGGAACTGAGAAATACCTTATATAGTTCTTCTGTGAAGAAGTTATTAAGCTTGCCTAAAATTAGCTAGAAAAAAATTGGATTCCAACGAAGAAAGAATAAAAGCATTAGCTGTTTTATAAACTATTGACTGTATGTTACAGACAAGAATTGACACCAAAACATCAGGAGATGCCATTGACTTGAGACCACACATTGTATGTGTACTGGATAGAGAACTTTATTAAAGCTACTCATTTTTTTGAGGGGACAAATTAAACATGTAGAAATTGACTTGATATTTTCCTTCACACTAAAATATTTTAAAGGATTATTTATTTGCCCTTTAACAATAACTGCATTTATGCAAAAGACATTTAAAATACTAATTTAACTCTATAAACCTATAGTTTTAGGCCTTTCTATGCTTACACAATCTTGATGATCCTATGGTGGCTTGACCAGACAACACAAAGGTGTCATGGAGGTCTGTCATCTGTTTTCCCTCTGCACCCTCCTCCCCATATATTTTAAGATAATTGTTTAGGGACAATTTCTGACTCTGTGGGTATGTAATACATAATCTGAACTTCCCTTGCGTTCTCACTTGCATGTTCATCATTATTCCATAACTGTATTTAGCCTATCTATATTTATTCCTAAGGTACCTAGTTGCTTTTTAAAGCTCCATCGCTCCTATTCTTAGGCCTACCCTTATTTTTCTAGCAATTAGGCTGACACCACTGTTCCTTCTACTGCTTTTCCTTTTTTTGACTCTTTTGGTCTTGACTGCCAAACAGCTCACTCAGGTGACATGAGCATGGGGCTACTGCACTTACTGCAGCAGACGAGGAGTGGGTTGAAGCCTCTAGACAGCAGGGAGTCAGCCCAGTCCTTCTGCTTTCTTAAGACCTACAGGCATTGCCTGGTAAAAGAGAAATACTCTTGTCACCACTGCAGTGGTTGTTCGGCTGGCTGGCCCACTAAACTGCCAGGAAGAAGAACTCAGACTACTGGTGTAGCCAGCAGAGAGGATTTCAGGGCTGTGACTGTGTGGCTTATGTGACAATAGGGGAATGCAGTCATGTTATCTAAAAAGTCTAGATCATGCTAAAAGGATTTAGAACTTTGGATATTCAAGGTGGTATTTTCCTTATGACTATTTCACTCAACATGAACAGATTTTCTTCCAAAGCAAACTTTTCAGCAAATGAAGATTACAAGTGACTAGTTCAGTTCCTCACAAAATACTGAATAACGTGAGTTTGGCTTGAATCAAGTTTCTGTCTTCTGTTTCTGGATCTGTAATAACTTTTAGTATAGAGGTAGTGAAGTAGTGAATTCAGGGGAGCTGTGTGTGTTTAAACAAGGATATTTTCAGGGTTCAGATCTGTAATCTAATATGTTCAAGAGTTATGAATTTTCTGCCTGGAAGATGATGAGTAGATGAACTCCTTGGCAATGCTATCTGAAGATAACTTGGTAAGCATAACCAGATGCTTATATATTTAATAGATAATGCTATCCTATGTAGAAACTTTATTTGACAATCACTCAAATAAAGGCCATTAGAGAAAATGGCTAAAAACAACTGAAGGTTGTTTACCTAGGTTTTTCAAAACGTAGTTTTCATCATACAGAATACAGGAAAATAGCACATATTCTCTGGATTGTGCTTGTACTTAAGTTGTTTTCCCACTTTCTGTAATGTTCTTTCAGGATGTGAAAAAGAAGGTTAAACTACATTAACTCATTCACCCTGTTGATATTAGAAGTACTTACCCAGAATGCTTTTCAGTTGTCTTTGGCATGAAAATCAGTTTTCTTCAAAGCCACTCTCAGGTTGCAACTGAAATCCTCCGTGTGTAAACAACTTGAAATTCTTATGCTAGATTGAAAATCCATACTTTACCAAAGTACTTGTTCACTGACTAAGAGGATTTCAATACTTCCTGGAGATTAGATCAAATGCTTTATGAATTAGAAATGAGAAATTATTCACTTTTTAAAATTCAAATTTATGTAGATATTTTGACATTTTTAAGGAGTTTTCAAAAATCTTATTTTGCTTAAGCCGCTAGGCATTAGAAATAAGGGAAAGTTGAAACAATAAGAAATTATAGTGTTCAATTTAAGTATTGTTAACCAATAACTGTAAGGGTAATATGAACAGGCTCAACCTGAATTCTGAAGTGTTTGACATCTGCAATTGAAACCCACTTAGAAGCCTTAAATATGTATATTTTAAACCTTTTATGCAGCTGCAATGATGATTTCATAATTTCAAGTGACAGCATTTTTGATGATAGTGATACAATACAGCTGAGTCATCTGTGAGATTTCAGAGGTAATAGAAGGTCTTCATAATGTTTCACTGAGCAAATCTAAGGAGATAACTGTGCTAGTGTATACAGGATATTTGGAAAGTGGTGCTGTTTATACTGGATTTACCTTCATAGGTTCGTACATTTAAAGTACAGAAGTATTTATAAACCTTCACACGACAACCTAGAGAACAGTTTCTAATTGTCAGAAGAAAGATGAATTAATGACTTGCCATATAGAAAGGAGACTAGAATTTTTTGACCTACGTAATCTTTAAAGCAAAAATTTAGATGGGATTACAAGACTTATACCTAAATTGACATTGGAGAATATTGCACATCAACAGGCAAACACCTTTAACTTAGCCTAACTCATGTTTGACTGCCAGCTCCATGTGTACCTAAACACAGAATTAACACCCAAATTATTTTTCCAGAAAGTTTTAATTTTGAAGCAGAAAGGTATGCAGAGTTATGTGAAACAGATGCTTGTTTATGTATTCGAATGTTAGAAATTTTTGGGTTATGATGCTGCAAATATTTATGCTCATTGTTAACTTCATTGATCTGTATTCATATTGTGCTCAGAAGACTGGGTATTTAAAGCTGAATCTATGCATGCCTGTGTGGTGAGCAGGGTTCAAGCAATGCGAAGTTGGAAACAGAAACTTTTGTCCCCACCTATCTCATAAGCCCCCTTTGAGTACTGGAAGGCTGCTATAAGGTCTCACCAGAGCCTTCTCTTCTCCAGGCTGAAGAACCCTAACTGTCTCAGTCTGTCCTCATAGGAGAGGTGCTCCAGCCCTCTGACCATTTTCATAGCCCTCTGCTGGACCCGCTCCAACAGGTCCATGATTTTCCTGTGCTGAGGGCTCCAGAGCTGAATGCAGTAATCCAGTACTAATATAATGGTGATTAGTTGTTTAGAGAGGGCTGTCACAAAACTTCTTGTTATATTTAACTGGAGGTTAAAAGAAAATTGCATCAGTTTTCAAATCTTGGCCCTTCTTTAGGTTTTCATGCTCATGTTTTACCATTCTTCCTAAAAATCATGGTGATATGCTTTCCATCACAACTTCAGTATTTAGTTTTTACAAGATAATCAAAGGATTAGATATGTACAAGAAAAAGTTAATGAGTTAGTTTATTTTTCAAGTAGTTCACTGCAAAGTGAAAATTTCTCTGTCAGGTGGGATGAGAGAAAGAAGCAATAAAGTTTTTCAGTTGAAATAGATCATTGGAATAAGAATGCCGCCCCCAGCAGTTCTTCTATTACATAGAGTAAACATTTAAAAAATACCTAGGGATATTAGGTAATTATGTGTAAGTCTCAAAACTGATGTAACACTGCAGTATCATTTTCCCATTCTGCCCAAAACGGTTATGGGGTATGGGATAAAATCCTGGCACCATTGAAGTACATTTCAAACTCCAACTGTTATTTCTGTGATGTGGTGATTTACATGAAATACAGTATTTTCAAGTGACCAGAGGTCTTCATTTGAACTATTTGTAAGAATCTAACATGTCACAGATGAAATTGTTGCCATTCTAGTAACTTTTCCAACTTAAGGTGGTGGCTTTATTTTCAACTTGTATATGCCAGCATTTTTTAATACCACATTTTGAGAAAGAATGTTTATTCTGAGGTAAGCAAAATCAAA
Source organism: Tringa tobata (assembly GCA_033628505.1). NCBI lineage: Eukaryota > Metazoa > Chordata > Aves > Charadriiformes > Scolopacidae > Tringa > Tringa tobata. Next base: position 2,529,897 of record JAHREE010000574.1, on the reverse strand, counting down.
TGGAATAAGGGGGGGTGGGGCAGACAGTCTGATTATTAATGTTAGAAGTTTTCTTTTAACTAAAATAAAGTGATGTTTTTTATCAAGGTTTTCTTTTATTCCTGTGACATATGTTTTCACTTCCTCTTTGAATTTTAACTTCACACTTCTGAGCATGATGAATGATCACACTGAAAATACTGTCTGATTGTATGAAACTATTCCCAAATGCAGATGGAAAGCAGACATCAATCTCTTAAGAACTGAAATAAAAGGTAGAAGAATAAAAGAATAAACGTTCTATCATTATGTAGAATTATTTCAAGCTATTTATACTGAAAGAAGAAAAGCTCTGGCATTGTTCAGTCCAAATTGCTGAAGGGCATTTTCTGTGCCTTACATGACCTACTTTTAAAACCACAAGCCTTTAAAATTTCAGAATTAGAAAATTTATCTGTCTTAGTCTTTTATAATGTTGAGACAGTGTAGAAGATTAAAATCTCCTCTATTTGCACTAACGTCCAAAAAACAAATATATAGAACAGACAAAGCAATATAAAAGTATCATTTCTAAAAGTTGTTGTTAATCTTTATATATATAATGCTGTAAAATAATTCTATAATATAATTCATTTGCAGTATAATCCTTCTGTCTTCCTATGTTAAGAGTACTTTTGGACACCTGTTACTGTAGAAGAATCTGATCTTTAGGAAAGAATTTGAATTACAAAGTATGGACTGATAGTAGCACTCCACTCTCTCACATGCACAGCAGCATCTCTTCTCAGAGTCAGTTTAAAGTGAAGTTTTAACTTCTGTGTGGTGTAAGAAGATAAAATATGTCTTCAATTTTGTGGATAGAGGCTGTGAATAAGAATGTGAATGTTGGTCTGTCTTTAAATAAATCTTTTCCATATTTTCTGTCAAAAAACAGGATCCTTAAAAAATTCCTTTTTTCCTGAGCCTTCTATTTATTTTTCAAATGTCACATATAATTAAAAATCTGTCTTAGGTCAGGGTCTTTTATTGAGAAACTTTTGAAGAGTGAAGGGTTGATGTATCTTCCCTGCCTATTTTGTGGAAATAGAACAACTAGCTTTCCTTTACTATTGTCATTTCATGAAATCTTGTCATGTGAAAGGTAACCGCAGTCTTCCACAGCTCTCATTAACTGGAGCCCTAGCAGAAATCCATCAGGATTTCTCTACAGCCCTTGTTTCTAAGGTTTGCCAGAAATCAACAGAAAATGTTAAAATGCATAACAAATAATTGAAATGTGACATATTTTAGACTTGGAAAATGAAAAAGAAATTGTAAAAGTATCTTCATGTTCTGTAAACCCTGAGAAGGAAGTCTAAAGAAATGAAAACATAATGCACAAGGGTAATACTCTGAATTTATTAGCTGTATTAGCAGCAGCTTGGAACTCAATGCTCTCAATATCTCAGCACAAATCTCTGTCACTTTAGGTAATGAAGGAAAATTTAACCTTTGGTGAGCAGCTACTAGACAGGAATGTCATGCACGTAACTGTTTTCAAATAGTAGTACCATCTTGAAGGATAAAACCACTTCTTTCTTTCCACAGCCCTTACTTAAAGGGCAGTTCTAGTGTTAAGACAGTTATTGGAGACAGAATACTTACACATAACTGTTTCGCACATGTTTCTGCCTGAATGGCATGGGTTGGCATTCAGGGCTGCAAGCTGGAAGCTGTGGCTCCCCACCAGAACTCACTCCTAGAGAGGAAAGCTGAGAGCAAACCTCTCCTCTGAGTGCTGGAAAAGAGTGGAAAAGATGTCCTCCTTGATCAGCCTCCTTGATGACACAAGTAAGGACGTGTTAACAAGTAATGGCTACGGTATTGTTGATGTTATCAAGAAATAACAAAAAAAAAAGTAACGTTTGCTCTCTGCTGTCCCTTCTACATTTCTGTTAAATTGAGAGCTTGAGAAGATAATATTCTCTGCCAATTCAGTTGTGCAAAACTATTTTTTTTAAGAACAAGCCATGCAAAAAAAAATTTCCTACAAAAGTATAATCCCTTAAACCCTTTTTTTCTGAAATCAAAATCTACCTGTGAATGGTGATAAATACCAGTGGTATTGAAAAGTCTGGAAAAAAACTGGCCTAAAGACTCAAATTGAGTCAAATTTTACATTTTTTTTATTTTTTCTTTTTCTTTTTGGATTGATTAATCAAAGTGGATTGAAACCTTCAGCATAGGTGCAGCTTTGTCTTTCTGTCTCTCTTTCTCTCTCTTTCTCACTCCTTGACAATTCTGGATTTTTGTCCAGAGGTGTAACTGAAGGTCATGCCAGTGTTAAGCTTTAACAGCCTTTCTGTGATGCTTACGGTGCAATAATCACAATAGCACAGGCCCTAACTTTGTCTGCACACATCCAGCTTGGGGAAAAATATTAAGTAAATGAAACACATATTGTTGCTGCATCTATACAGCTGTAAATATTTAGAGCAGGTATTTCAAACCTAATTTAAGCATGCTTATAGGATCTGCAATCCTTTACCTGGACTGTAAGGTAAATGCACAGCAGAATGCCATCTTCTGATGTTCCTCTTGAATATGTCTCATATCAGTATAGAAGAAACACCACAGAGTCCCTGTCCTCTAATCTACTTCGCTACTCTATATAGTGGCCTGATAAATTTATTACTGTATTACTGGATAAATCAAAATAACCTTAGTTTTGGTAAACACAGCAAATCTGAGGAAATCACAGCTGTTGGCTAGCATGTTTGTGGCAAATCAAAGCTGTTTGCAGCTTCTTACAAGTTTGAGCTGAAGCCTGTGCAGCTTCATTTATTTCACAGATGTGGCAAGCTGTGGATGCAATGGTATGCAAGAAGACACAGTAAACTGAAACAGAGATAATAAAAACCAGAACCTATAGATCTCATTCCTCAGTTTTAACTGCTAAATAACAATCTCCTCTACCAAGCAACCAAAGCTTAGAGGTGAATGTGTAATGGAATTATCTAGGAATTTACCTACTAAATCCTCTTCTACCACAAGGGAATACAATGCTGGTGATGTTCTTGATCCTCTCAGCTCATTCCTCTGACATGTGACTCTGGTGGCTGTTGATCTTCTGGTCTTAAGTCTGTTATCTGATTTTGAAAAGTATTCTGGGTTCTGTGCCAAGAGGATACTAACGGAGCAAGTAGTCTGATTTAGACGATCTCTACAGAGCAGAATAAGTGTCTCTGAACTATAACAGCAGCATTTGTGAGCAGACAAACCTTCTTACATTTATGTTCAGGTGAAGTGGGGGAACATTTACACATTAGTGAAAAATGGCCCTTACTGTAAAATACAAGTATGGATTTCAGTTGCTGTGCAAATCCAAGTTGACTGCAAAATAATAATAATCAAAAAATACCTTTAAGTTAACCAATCCTACCCAAAAGCTTTTGCTTGATTTGAGTCAGTTTTAGAGGTATGTAGAATTGCAATGACTTGTATATAAGACAGAAAATATACCTACAGAGATTTAATAGCCCAGGCTTATGTCCCAAATTCTAGAGTCCTATTTTCTTTTCCTGGGCTAAGTCAGCTGATGATTTGTTTGCACTGTGTATGAGTTTTTGGTTTTGTTGTGTTGAAAAATACTTTATTCTCAGACTATGTAAATTTTAAGTTTTTTGTTGTGTTTTTTTTTTACTCTTAATGAAGAAAAAATAAATTTCCTATTTCCTTTCTCTAAAAATGGTGTTTCAAATTTGACCACAGGTCACTAATAAAATGGTATTTTTACCCAAAAAACAAGAGAAAAAAAAACCAGCAAGAAGTGCCATATCTTTCATCCCAGAAAAAAAAAACAATAGGCCAAAACTTGCTTTATACTTTGTCTGAAATGTTCATGATTTATGCTGAAAGAATTAAAAGTTCCTTTGTTTGTGAATCAGCAGTTTCTTTTAGCTTGATAAAATCCTTTTCCTACCATAATGTGAGCCAGACCTCAACAATGCAGATCAGTTTTTTATTACTATGTGTGGATAACAAAACTTGAAGCTAATCATTACCTGAATTATAAACTCTACCCATATCATGACACAAATACTAGTGGGACCAGGGCCTGTAATCCCATAATTGCTGTAACAAGATGAAATGCACTCATAGAGCACGTAGGGTGCTTTACATTTTCTGACTTTGTCTTTCTACTCTCTTCATTAATGTATAGATTCTTTTTTCCTGGACTACAGAGCAAAATATGCTATATCAGCAACCAATAAAAGCTTCAAACATGAACGTTTCCAAGGAGACCCTACTGGCTTGGCTCTGGCATGACTTTTATTCTTATGAAAGCTAATCTCCTGCACTGAACTTCTTCGAAGTGTAACTTATAATTGCAGTTAAAGATTTTCCATATGTTAATAAATTTTAATAAAATATTTAAAATAATGGAGAATATTCTTGTCATTCTGTGGTTCAGCTCTGCAGTTTCTCACGTTCTCACTGGGACCTTTGGTGTGAGAACCATGATTTAAAAAGCTTCCCTCTCTCCTGGAATTTGAGGAGGATGATAGTTATTCAGGCCAATGCCAGCTGCAGTGGCCAGGGATGAGAGCTAAATTTTAACTTCACCACAGGCAAACTTCACCTGCATAAGGAGCCTCTCTTGACTTTGTTCTTGGATCTCTTTTTAATTTCTGAGGCTGACAAACTAATTATAAAGAAGCGATTGGAGGTAGCCTCTTTAGTGGTTGTATATACTAATGGGGAACAAAGGTAGGGTAACAAAAAGGCAGCAGGAGGGGAGAGCCTCCTCCTATTCTTGCTGTCCTTTCATAATCTCTTTATACTCATGGCTAAACCAGTCTTTTATTCCCGTGTACTCAAAATAATTTGTTACCTTTCTGTTGCCAACACATTGCTGCCATGGGAGCCTTCAACACTTTCTCTTCTCTATTCCCTTTGCTTGCCTTGCTTTCCTGGTTGGTGTCACAAAATGGAGAACAACAGAGACGCACCAAGAAGAAAGCATTTCTGGAGGCTGGAGAGGAAGAAGGCAGACACCAGGATTTCCCAGGACATGTGGGCACAGGGGGCATGGACACAAAGGAAAATATACACAAGACAGTTGAGGTAGTTCTTGTGAGGAAATGACTTGTCTCTAGCATGGTCTTCATGTTACCCTCAGATTATTTCTGTATTCTGAATAAGCATGAAAGACAGAATACGGGCATAGTATAGGTAGTAACTTCTAATACATTATTGTTGAAATATTTTGTTACTACCTGTGTCTGCATAATATGATTATGACTATTTTTTAGTTGAATGTGACACAGGCTGAAATAGGATGAAAACATACTTTTTAAATTAGATAATTTCATCATAATAACTAAAATGGGCAAAATTGCATTAAAAATGTTTATTTTTTACTCAGAGGACAATATGCAGATAAGATAAATCAGCAGCCACAGAAAACTTCTTCAGTTGTAGGTACTCTGTAAGGTCAATATAAACTACTGGAACAAAATGTTGTTGGCTTAGCACTTGCAACATATAGAGTGAAAATCTACAGTTAAAGCAAAAAGAAGCCTCAAGGAATTATTTTTAAAACAATGTTATTTTTAACAGCATCTATGACTTGAGGTTCTTTGTTTCAAAAGTGAAAGGTGGTTTCTTTTGGTTTTAAGCTATTAAACAAGCTAGCTAGGAAGAGAAAAAAAAGGCCGGTGGGAACCAAGAATATTAAATTCCAAAGGAAGAAAGGTTAAAGATTAAGAAAGGGACCATGGAGGCTAGTGATTTGCCATGCTTTGCTGGTGTCTGGGAAGCCTTATTTTTGCCCTCAGCTGGTCTCCAAGTATCTTGAAAGTAATTGCTGACTCACCACCCTAATATTTGTTAATCACATTAGACTGCATTTGTCAACAAATATTAGGTATCTTATTATAGGCTGACATTTTGAGACAATGTTTTCTTTGTTAACTTTGATTTTTGTAACTTGGTGTTGCATTGTATCTGAAAAAAATCCAACAACTGTTTTTTTGTTAAATTGTTTCATGGCATTTTCTGCCTTTACTGCCCTCTTGACCATGTCCTTTGCATGTCCAAAATACCTTTCATGTTGCCAGTGCAGAGCAGCTTAATATTCCCAGAGATGACAATAATACAATTTGAATATCAGTGTGCTAGTGAAGTGTGAACAGAGTGCTAGTAATCAATTTCCCCAAACCAGAGTGTAATACATTAGTTTTATCAACATATAAATGAACACTACACATTTAATTCTGTTCACAATTCTTACTCTATTTATCTAGAGAAAACAAAATAAGGCAAAAAGCTATATTGTTATACATATTTTAGTTTGTATAGAGGACTGAGATTCTTAACTAAGTCCTAGAAATTATAGCAAGATACCAAGTGTTATAAAAAACAAGCTTGAAAAATATTTCTTTATCCCATAAAGTTTTAGGTCACAAATGATTTCTTATGTATATATACTTTATTTTTATATACCTATAAGTTTTATAAAATATAAAGACCCCAATATTGTGGGTTAGTCTATATTCCTTCCATCATGGCACTCTGTTTCTTCTTTATTTCTATGAGGCTATAAAGCTCTTACTCTTCATTAACAGTAAGAAACAAAGGTGTCAGATGTGGAACATGTGCCAAACTTCCAATAGTGCATTAGTTTGTTTTCTCCCCAGTACAATTAATATTTTGGTGAAAAACAGACTTGTGGATGGAAGAGTCATTATGTGTTATATTATGGGTTCTAGAAAACAAAAGAAAAAAAAATCAGGTTTGTGACAAAAATCTGGGTAATTTTTTTCCTTGCTTTTTAGAATAAAGTAAATTATGTACTAGGAAGACTTAGAAAGCTGTAGATTTGGTTTTAGATTTTTTTCCTGGATTGGTTTCAATAGGTAAGGGGTGTGGTGCTCTCACTTGAAGTTTCCATTGACTGAGTTCAGTACTCTCTGGGATCGTAAACTCTATGCAAGTCAAAACTGGACTTATTTGTACTTAGGAATCTTAATTTTGTATCTATAGCTGTTAGTCCAGCGTGGCTTGGCCTCTATTTGTTGTCTTCATTTTTTTCTTTGCTATCCTGTTTCTATGAATTGTTTTCTTTTAAAGTATTACTTGCTTATTTTGAAAATCTACTCTGAGGAGGCCAAACTAAATCAAAAGCCATATCCGTGAACGATTTAACCCAAAAGAAAAGAAAAAAGCTTATTTCCCAGAACTCTGTATTCCATTTCCCAAAATCTGCACAAAGTAAGCCAGAATTACATAGTACAAAAGAAGACACCTCTTAGGACTGGCTTTATCTTTCCTGATGTTGGTTGCATACTTTCCCATTTAGAAAAAGCCTTACCCAGAGATAGAGTTACCATGGATAAACAGGACTTAATTTCTCAATGTACTCTGTTCTTGTGAGTATCTAGAAAAGACTAAAATAAGATATTCATGTCTCTTACTATCATAAACCTTTGGTGAGTTGGCATCAGCTGAACCATCTGTATCCTCTCCCACTTCTTGTGCAGACCCAGCCTACTCTCTGGTGGGCAGTGGGAAAACATGAAAAGAGCTTGGTGTTTTGTAAACATTGTTCAGCAATGGCTAAAACATTGGTGTGTTATCAATGCTGTTTTGGTCACAAATCCAAAAGCACCACAAAAGCTACTATGAGGAAAAATAATTCTGTCCTAGCTGAAACTGGTACAAAATCTCCCTAGTTTGTTTCATACCTTTGAAATATTTGAATTTAACATCTTTTCTTTCACACTTCTGGGAAATGTAAGAATACAACTAAGTATGTGTATCAGCTTAAGAACATCTGTGAGTAGTACTTTTCAGAAACTAGCTGGTAGGAAAATGGTTTGTAATAGTTTTATCATTTATATCTTTCTTAGATACAGAGAACAAGATCAAAAAGGTAAAAGAGTTAAAAAAGAAAAAAAATATTTAAAAACAAATAATTTTGCATTGATAAGAAGAAAACTGGAAAGTCAAGTCAAAAAAGAGGAAAAAGTTAGGAGAAAGTGGCAAGAGCCAAAAGGCTGAAATCTTGTGCTAACATGATATATCTTTATCTAAAACCTCACATTTGACAGTATTAAGAAAGTCCAATTTATCTAGCAGTCCAGATCTGTTGTTCCTGAATTCCTTTCTTTTCATTAATGAACCCTCATCTGATCATTCTTCCTCTGTACCCTATATCTATAATAATTCTATGGGTTCTTTTTTTTCCAAATCATAGTCAAAAATTAATAGAAAAGCAACAAAAGTAATCTGTGTGGGAACTTAAGACAATTTTTGGTGTGCTGATAATTCCTTATTTATAATTAGAATTTTGAAACAGTTTTAATTCCCTTTGAATTTTGGACTTGAGTAAACTTTAGTTTAGTTTTTAACTAAACAGAAATTGTTTTCTTGTATTTACAGAATGCTTGAATTCCCAGTTTGTCTAAAGAGAACTTTATTCAGCTTCCTCTGTGCAAGCCAAACCCCTACATGGTCATTAAGAAAGAAGATATGATGTAACCGGGTCACAGAATTTTTAAAAAAAACAACAAACCCCAACCTCCAGTCTTATGCATATTATTAACAACACAGTTTATACACCTTTTGAACAGGAGGTACTAGGAAAGCCATCAAAAATTTGTAAAAGCCTTTTTTAAATGAATAAGAACTATTGCTAATGTCATGAGTAGTCACCTATATTGACAATTCAACAAAACCTGAAGGACCACAGTCACAATCCATCAGAAAGAGGACATGATAAAATGATGATATGATTGCAATATAGTGCAAATTGTATTCAGTTTGAAAACAAAGCACTGATGATCGAGGACTAGAGACTCTACAACTATCACTGCATTTGTTAAAAAGGATTAATGAGTTGTATTGAGTCTTTCTGACAGTGTGTGGAATACCCTACTCATCAGTCATCATAGTCTTTGATTGTCACAGAAGTTAGTGAATTTTTTTGACTTTCCTCCACAGCTGAACTCCTCTCCAGTGATCCACCGTTCTCATTCCCACTTGAACATACAGTGAAAACTCATCTTTCCACTGTGGTTTTATCAGTCAGTCTACAGCTGGCAAATGACACAGCAGATGCTTTGGTCTTCATTTTGGCATTTTCAAGCAGTTAATTCTTCATTAAAGACTTAAAGTGTAAAAGGTGGCTTAGAGTCGTTTCTCATTTTGTATTTTGGAAAGAGAGGGAATGGCTGCGTCACCATACTCTCTAAGAACTCTCTGTTCCAGGTCAAACAGGAGCATTTTTCCATTCCTTCACAATCAATTACTTCACAGTAATACCAGTTCCTTTGCCTTCTTTTTTTAAAAGAGAAGCAACTACAACTGGATTTTGTGCTGAATCCTGTTGGCAAAACTTAGATAAGTTCTAAGAATACCTACAAGGCTGAAGCCTCTGGAAGAGAAATACTGAGTCTCTGGAGCCTGTTCGTGCTTAGATACAATCTATACCCTGGGTTGTGCAGAAACAGCTTTGCAGCTGAGATGCTGAAACATTAGCAGGATGTTCCTGTGGTTGGAGGATTTTAAAGATGCCAGCTGAGGCAGCCTAGGAATTTGCTTCCCAAGTAAGGCAGTAACTAAGCTAATTCAAATTTGGATTTAAATTCATGTCCCCCTCCAAGTGCCTAAAACCCATTCTGGAGCCACCGCTAATGTTGCATTCAATAGCGATAATCCAGCTGTTAATGGAGAGCACTAATCCAGAGAAGCCATGGAGGAACTGAGCATACAATGAAACCCTCTTCTCTTTCAAATCAGTGTAGAGTTTTGACCACATTTTCAGTAAGACTTTGATTTAACACCATGTTCATCAGATTTTCTTGACAGGTGGAATGAAGGTATAAATTAATCCTTGTAAGCAACATATGACTGGCCCCAAATATCATCAAATTAAAGTCCATTTTTATGAGCTTTCTGCAGAACAATTAGTAATGTTTTCATATTTAAGAAGAAAATATGAAGAACATACTCCCTGTTTGATTGAGACGGAGATGAAAAAAGATTTTTTTTCATATAAATAATTGATATATATCCAGATTTTCTAGAATTTTTCTAGAATATATATCCACATTTTCATTATAAAATCCTGTACAAACAGAGCAAAATAAAAAACTTAAATTATTTCTTTCCACACTGTGGCAAGGTATAAATCGGCATTGCCTTATACTTGGCTCTTTCTCCTACAAAGGAAAAAAAATGGTGGTTTCCCTCACTGCTTCTCAGCTGATGGAATTTGTTACAGGTTTTATTTTTGGTTCCAGGAATACTCTGAAATATTGTGGTCACCTATAGTTACAAGAGCAGACTCTCTGCTTTTATTATTTATCTTTTCTGGCTGTGTAAAATTACTGTATAACAATCCACAACTTTTCTTCCTAGTGTTTCTACAACTAGTGATATGGAAAAAGAGTCTATGAGAAACTGCAAGTGTACAGAGAGAGAGAAAAACAACTGGTACTACAGTCTTGGAGAAATTAGAGTGATTTGCTAATTGCTCTGTTTGTCTCCAGGTGTTCTACTGCATCTCTTTAACTGCTGAATAAATAAAAAAATGCCCTGAATGTTTTATATTTTCCACACAGGGCAACAGTAACTCCAAGAACTTTAAGATCTGTTTGGGCTTTTGATTGTGCAAAGAGGTGTCAGTATGAATCCTTATGGTCTTTAGGGTAAAATTAGAACCATAGAGTCATAGAACCGCCCTGCAATACACTGGGACATCTTCAAGTAGATCAGGTTGCTCAGAGTCCCGTCCAACCTGACCTTGACTGTTGCCAAGGATGGAGCATCTAGCACCTCTCTGGGCAACCCCTTCCAGTGTTTCACCAGCCTCAGCATAAAGAATCTCTTCCTTATATCTACTCCAAATCTTCCCTCTTTTAGTTTCAGGCTATTACCCCTTGTCCTATCACAACAGGGCCTGCTAAAAAGTTGGTCCCCATTTTTCTTATAAGCCCACTTTAAGTCCTGAAAGGATGCAATAAGGTCTCTGCAGAGCCTTCTTTTCTCCAGGCTGAACAAACCCAACTCCCTCAGCCTGTCCTCACAGGAGAGATGTTCCATCCATCTGGTCTTTTTTGTGGCCATTCTCTGGACCCACTCCAACAGGTCCATGATTTTCCTGTGCTGAGGGCTCCAGAGCTGGATGCAATACTCCAGGTGGGGTCTCACCAGAGTGGAGTAGAGGGGCAGAATCACCTCCCTTGACCTGCTGGCCATGCTTATTTTGATACAGCCCAGGATATGGTTGGCTTTCTGGGCTGTGAGTGCACATTGCCAGCTCATGTCCAGCTTTTCATCCACTAGTACGCCCAAGTCCTTCCTTTCAGGGCTACTCTCAATCCCTTCATCCCCCAGCCTGTATTGATACCGGGGGTTGCCCCGACCCAGGTGCACTTGACCTTGTTGAACCTCATGAGGTTCACACAGGCCCACCTCTAAAGCTTGTCCAGGTCCCTCTGCATGGCAGCTGAAGAGTAACAAAGATTTATCTACTTTTTAACTTACATATTCAATTATTGAAGACAGGTTTATACAGCATAATAACATTTCATCAGTTTACCATGAATATAATGCAGTGCACAAGTGTTTCTTTACAATTCTTTGATCTTCACAGCTATTCATATGGAATGAAAACATATATCTCTGATAGGTACATGTTACTTATATATATGCAGATAAGAGCAAATCTCCACATAAGTATACCACTTTTTTGTTTGCTGGTTTTGGGGGTCTTTTTGGTACAGATACACTACTACAACATGAGGCAAATGGACTTGGTATTGTCAACATTTATCCAAGTGTAGTACTTCACACCTTGGTGATGAGTTTCACAAATTGACCAAGCTAATTTTAAGCCTAAAATTTGTGATCATAATTCAGTATGTACTTTTGCAAATTCAAGTCAGAAACTATTGACAGGGAATTACTGATATTATCAAAGGTATGAAATGGTGAAATAAGTTCACATTGTTCTCTTTCTAATGTCCTAGTGAATACTTAAATAAATTAATTGTTTTGTGTTTCAATTTATATTGCCTTTAATATATGTAGGTTGTCATAACGCATGAGCAAACACTTCAGAGGAAGTAAAATAGTTATTTTTTTCTGGCAAAATAAGTTTAGATTGTGGAATAGCATGTCAAGAAGGTTTACCTTTTAGAACTATATCGGTACAGTCAAAGTTTTATTTGATTAATTTTGTGACTTGCAACACACAAAAATATCCTTTGTAAAAATATTCATAGCTCTGTAATATTTAGCTTCCTCCTGTATATAAGATTGGACAACAGCTAAAGCTGAAGCTGAGAAATGATTCTATACCTGATCAAAACAAATGCTACCTAACCACTGCTGTGAGAACAGAAATTAAATCATAATTTGAAATTTATTTAAAAGAAGAAAAAAATATCGCAAGCAGCAAACACTCATTTACAGAATGCCAAACCAAACAAAAACCACGAGCATGTTGAATAGAACTTCTAGAAGAAGAACATCTATTAAGTATGGTATAAAAAAACCCTTCTATCTATTCAGTAAAAATGCTCTGAGCCACGGATCCGAACACCACAAGTCCATCACCATATTTGATATGCTGTTTGTAAATTGGGAAAGCACAGTGAACTATCAGAGATTAATAACATCTATCTTCACATGACTCGAGATTCAGACTGGATAAATGCAGGTGGGGCCGATGTTGGTTTTGAAAAATTTTCTCATTTCTGTTGATTACCATAGACTACTTCTGCTGTAAAAGTATTTTATATATATTTTATATTTTATATAGTAATGTAAAGATAAATTTTGAATAGAATTTTTAAAAAAGAGGGCAAAATATGCTGCGTGTGCAGTAAACCATCACTGTTTAATTTCCTGTTATGCAGTTACTTTCTTTCATCAGAACTGTAAAATAAGTCTAGACAAAACTCTATTTAATTTTAGAGTATTGCTAATTTTCAGCTTGAGTCAGCTAATACACAGTGAATTTTGAGACAGCCTGGTCACATTTTAAGAGAACCTGGCCAATCTAATTTTTTAGGTAGTAGGCATCCTTAGTGGGCTTGATTTACAGCTGCATAAAATTTTAGCAGTCTTCATTATGCTTCACTGTGAGTGGCGCTTATTCAACCCAGAACTCAAATTTAAACATAGAATTTAATGATTTTTTATTCAAACAGAAAACATCAGAAAAGATCCCAGTGCATTAAGATAGCACATAAGAGAAGATTCCAGTGCATTAAGATAGCACATAAGAGAGAGCACACCTCATTAATCCTTTCCTTTTGTCTTTCCTCTATTCTACACTCAGAGACAGATGCAGCAAATCTTCTCAAGTTTTCCATAATGAGGAAAGTTAAGGCAAAGTCTTATGTTGTTAGAGCTACTCACTAAGCTGATTAAAACAACAAAAAATGTTTGGGTTTTTTTTTTTTTTTAGTTTCTACTAAAAAACAGTTACTATTTCCAGCTACTATTTCTCCTTTCCCATTTCTATTTCCTTTTTGTTATTCTCCCCCATTCCTTTTTTGTCACTATTAAAGAAAAGAAGGAGAAAGAAAGAAGAAAACACACAAACCTTCAAATCTAGCAATTCCAGTAAAAGAAGCATTTCTTTGGAACAATTCAGTCAGCTTCAGGCTTTTTTGGGAGTCAGCTTGAACTTTCAACAATGTTTTCAATTGTCAAATAGTTGTCAAATCTTCTCTTCAAGGGCTGGTCACACATGGGAATAGGACTTCAATGATAAGGCTATTTATAAATGGACAATGTAAGAAAGAGTTTATAGTGAATCTACTGTATGATGGAGATGTGGTGACAGAAATCTTAAGCCAAACAAAAGAAAATAAAGTATATACGGTGGGTTGCCAAAACATAATAGAACTGTTCCTCCATTTCACAAAATTTATGGGTAAATGGCCTTAAAGGACAGACCAACATGAAATACAGGAGCTGAAAATATGAGTATTTTTAAGTGTTTTTCTTGGTCGCAGTTAGAAAAGGTGATAAATTTAATGACAATGAGTAGATTTCTCTTCTCAACAACTTTCTTTGGTTTCTTGGTGTTGAAATAAAACAGCATGAGTTTAAGATTAGGCTACCAACTGAATCTCTGGCAGATGTAAAAAATGCAAGGTCAGAGAACCATGTTTTTGCAGGCTTGTCACCAAGGAGTTTTTCAGAGTCTCAGCATTTATGAAGAGGTGTATGGATGGCCTGTGATGTGGCACTTGTTCCTGGGCACCTCACTGCGCCTGCTGCTGCGTGGTCCAGGTGGGGTTTGAAAGCAAGTCTTACGCTAGGCTAGAGAGGGGAGCATCCGTGAGACCGTGGCAGGCTCTGCTTGAGATAAAATGATTCATGGAGGCTAATATAGCTCTGACATCACAGCTCAGGCCTGACCTGACTAATCCTGGTTTTCCATCAGTTGTGGCTAAAATACTGGCCTGCAGAGCACACTTGGGCCTCACGCTCTGAACTCCCTTTTCATAGCACATTACGCACCACACTCAAACAGCCAGCAGGTCTTTGTCCCAGAGAGTGATGCCAGTATAAACACTCACACACCTTTGATGAATAGCGAGGAAGCCTTCCTGACTGTGCTCTGAAAAGAAGTCATTATGGAGAGGCAGCAATCTGGTCAGTTTTATAGGTCTCTGCTGGGAGTCCCCGCTAAATCTCTGACTGCTGACTAACACCTGAACTGGGGAGATCGCACACAAATCATTTTGCTGGGGAACTGAGAGCCTGAATCAACAATGTATAGTAGTACAGAAATGAAGAGCTTAACTATTTCAGGAATGAAACATTCTGTGTACTTTACAATGTGAAGCCCTAAAGAACATTATCGCCTCTCTCTAGGTGAATGGCTTTTTCAGGCATACGTGGGCCAACGTGTGCAGAAGATGCATATCAAAGCATGAAATAGGATGGTGTGTAGAGCTAGTTACTGTTTGAGTGATAGTATTTGTCCATGCATTGCTAAAAAGTTGGTATGTCCACAGATTTGTCAGAAGTAGCATAATTACATATTGTAATGAAAATGTTTGGTTATACAAAAAGGGAGTGCTCTTCTGGCTGATAAAATACTAAAGACAGAAAAGGCGAGTCTACTTCTGGTTGATAGAATATTACTGCTATGCAAAAGTTATCCTTAATTTTGCAGCTTAATGCTTTAAAACAATTTGCTCAGATAAAAAGAGCTGGCATGATCTGCCAAATATTATTCATCAGTTTTCAAATTTAGTTCTTTCAAATGCATTTAGGAGGCCAAGCTCTGCTGTGTAGAAATAGCTACATGCAAATAACAAAGTGTTGCAAGTTTCTGTTCCTTGATGCTCCCATACTTATGGAGCCTACGGTTGGTCCTTCTGCAGAAGTGGAATCCTGGAACCATGCAAACCCAGGAGACCATAGGAATGCACCAAACTGACAGTACCACACAAACTTAAATAAAATAACTGAAAATGTTGCAGGCCTTTAAAACATATTCACTTTCCCTCTTTCTTATTGCTGAAGGCATTGTCACTCTATTTTCTTAAAATATTCCAGAGTTGGAATGGCAAGTCTACTGAACAAGTGTACAGACTCTTTTATTAGAAAAAAATAATTTCTGTATTAATCAACCATACGCTGCACAAACTTTTTTTCTCTTAAGATAATTTATTACTTATTCTCTTAAGACAATGTATTATTTTTTAACTCAGAAGACACTGATGGCCTTTGAGGGCTGGTTTTGACTCCAGTTCCTAAGAAAGAATCCCTTGCTTACCTCCAAGAATAATTAAGAATGCTCTGTTGCTGTCTACTTTGAGATTTTGCTATCACTTGCAATTATTCTTGCTGGTGTCCCTTGGTTTATGCAAACTAGTATTACAACAGGAGGGAGTACCTTTCTTCTGAAAGGGCCAAAGTATCTTGCTGAACAAATTGCTTTTAAAACAGTTTCTATGTACTTGTACCAGTATATAGAAAGTAGTCCTACTGGTGCCAAGCAAAAGATGCACAACTGTTATCAAATTAACCTTGAATGGCAAAACAGTTTGTATTCCCTTCTGAGATCTTGGCCAGTGTTCTTCAATAATCAAAAATTTTTAATGAAATATATTTGTTTGGTTGTTTTTTTTTTAATTTTTCCAAATTAAATACAATTTGGATTACTCTTAATGAAACCACAAAAACTTCTTATATTTTCTTGATGAGGCAGGTAATGATATTAGTCCCTGCTGTCTTATGGGTTTCCAAACACTTTCTTCTATTATACTGCTTGCAATTACTTGCAGTTTGGTTAGACTATTTAAGCTGGTATTTCCCATCTCATTTCTGCTGGCAAATTTCAGTTAAAATGCCCACCCATTTCTGTGAAAAAGACAAAAGAAAATAAAATATTTTATGGTATTAAATTAAGTCTGACAAACTGTGTTGGAACAGCTTGGTTTTCTGCTAACACAAAAGTTTGAAATTTGCCTAGAATTGCCTTTGTGTGAAGGACAAAATTTTTCCTCTTTACAGGTTCTGTAAAAGACCAAGCCAGGAGCTGTAACATGCAATGTGCACATGTGAGCATCAAGCAACATGTGCAGTGTATCAGCTACCTGGGAGCAGTATTAGTTTGAGCCATGGTGGACTGATTGGTGAAAGTAACAGGAGCTGAAAAGTGTGGTAAAACCCAACCAGGACAAATCACGGCATTTCAATTTTTGTGGGAATTAATCACTGTGAGAGAACATTTGTCTCTAGCCTACAAGTGGCTTTGTTTTAGGCATCTACAGGTCTTTTGTGGCTATCTTAGTCCTTTCAGTCTTCCCATTGGCAATTAGAAATTACTGTAATTTTTCTGTTTTTACTTCTTATTATGAAGAAATTAGTAATTGCAAATTTAAACATGACATTCTCTTTTTACCGGACCTGTAACAAATTGAGGCCTTTTGAACATAAGGAAAATATAGTGAAGAGAGCAATAACTTTATTGATTAAGGTTTAAGATGCTCCTTTACCACAGCCTTAGAACTTTAGATAAACACTTAACTTTATCTGATTAAATTCCTCATACATATGACAAAGGTATTAGTGTAGTTAGAGAGTAACGATAACAAAAGACTTTGTAGTTTTCTTGATATTACAACTGAGACGGTGATAAAAAATTTTGATCTAAATAGAAAAAAATGGACATACTTGCTTAATATTGGGAAATAAAACCTAGACCTTCGTTTTTATCCAGTTACTTATACAATCAAAATCTACAATATTAACATCCTGTCTATCTCTATTTTATTATGACAGAGATATCGTTGTGGAGGGAGGTTGTAGAAGGAAAGCCAAATCAAGCCAAATTAAGCCAAACCTATATCAGACATTGCCACTGGAAACAGGTCTTTGCTATTGTCTTCCCTGAGATATGGAAGGATGGCTTTCATAAATTTTTTCATAATTACTTGTAGATTTTAATATTGGTGTCTTAGAATACATCATTCCATTTTACATTCCATACGTCATTTACTACTTTAGTTCTTACAGACAAGTACCTTCCTCTGATATTTCAGTGTTTTTCAAAGCTATTCCAGCAGATTTAATCTTCTAATCCATGATGTTTACGTCAGCAGTATTGCATATGCATAACTGTTATCTTCTTTTACACATAAAGGGGCTGGATTCTTATTTTGACTACAGTAGTACTTGTTCACTGTAACTCTTGAATAGAGTGCATACAAATTAAATCACTTCGGCCACCAATTCCTGAAGTATCACAACAAATCTTTGCTTGGGTTCTCTCAATGAAAGGTATGCGTGGAGTAAGATTCATTATGGCATGAAACTGCAATCCGACTCTGAACTGATGTTAATCAGCAAACCTTGTGCTAAATTCCTTTAATTTGGTAAATACAATGTAAATTCATATAAATTCATCATTTTTCCTACCAACATCAGTAAGTCTGTCACTTTTATTTTTCTCAAAGTTCTTCCCCGTGTATTTTTAGAATGACACAATTTTAAAACAAAATTTCCTGCTTGAATACATTTTTATTCTTTTCTCCGATATAAATCCGGATTATATTCCTAGCATCTCACCTTTTGTCATTATCTGCAGAGTTGTATATCTTTTAAAATTCAATTAGAAATATTGTAGGACAGTAAAGTTAGATTATCATTGTAGAGCTCAGACTACCTGCACGTCTGTATCTTGATAGAAATAAACAAGCAAGCACATAGTAATATTATCATTATATTCTCTATTTAAACATACAGAGAGAAAAAGCTAGACCTCTGCCCATGTTATTCGGTTTCTTTTTTCTGTTGTGTACCAACCAATAAGAAGAATACCCATTAAAAGCTGTAATAAAAATAACTGCTACTCACAAGCACTTTCAGCAGTTACTGTCCTTATTTTGCAGACCATTCCCTTAAAGATTATCAATGCAGGTTAATGCACATGACCTGCTTAGCAAGTACTTTATCAAATTTTCCTTGCTTATCTTGTTAAATCCTTTCCTGTTTCTTTTTTGGCATTTCTGTGACAAAAACTTTCCCCAGAAAACTAAGTAGGCCATTTCATTTAGTTTACCACACTGATCATGCTGGGTGTTATGGAGAAATTATTTCAGAATACTTTCACCAGAGTAAATGAATTTGAGTCTGACTCCTGACTTGTTCTGTGTAATCCAGGCACCAAGCCAGCAAAACAGCTTCTGTGAGAATGAATCCTTATCAGCTTCCCGTAGCTGAAAACCAATTCCATGCAGACCTCTTTTCTCTTTTAAGTAAAGGATGACTAAATATCAAAGAAAAAAAAAAGTGCAATTTACTATCAGCTAGTGTTTATTACCAAATAGTATCAAATATAATGGTGGTGGTTATTTATATTAAGGTTAGATGATGAGAGTAGTGAAAATCATGGCCTGGTTGTTCTGGGCCAAAACATGTTCTGCAAATCAGTCCCTGCTGTGAAAAAGTTGAAATGATCCTATGTGGCAAGTTTTACTAACCTTTGTCTGCCTTCAGTTCAAATCACAACCCTACAAAAGCATAAACCCTCACTTAGCCCTCAGCGCTGTGATCACTTCTGCTCAAAATTGGTCAGGGTGGGAGGGGAATCAAGGGAAATGACTTATCCTGTGCCTTAAAGCTGAATAATGTGGAAATGCATTTGAGCATTTCTGAGTTCTTTTCCACTTTAATGCTGTGGTCGCTAAAGGATGCTGCCTTGACAAATGTCATTGATCAATCGCTACCGTTCATTCTTCCTTTTAGTATAATACCTTTCTTAATGTTTTACATGTGCTTTTCAATTTTCTTTTGGCAAATATATTTCTTTTGAGCCTAATCCTTCAAGAGTGAGCGTAGTTCCTACTGGTGCCGATAATGTCTCCTCCAAATTCAGCACAGTCTTTTATTCCTTTCATTGATGCTCTTCATTTCCCTGAACTTATCTGCAATCATTTTGCTTTCTCAGGTATTCATAAATGTGTTTGGAAAATATTATGTGTTTTTGCCAAATGCTTACTACTTAAAAAAAAATAAATCTAAGAATTCACAGTTGAGATTTGGTATGAACTAAGACTTATTAATTGTTGATTTTTAAGCAGCTCTGGAATAGCAAAATAATTCAGCTGTCTTTATGGGGGACAACTGACTACCAACCTTCCCCCAAATTGTAATACTCCAATGAGCTCTCACTGTCCTGTATTGAACTATAGTTCTCAAGTGTAAGCAATCACCACAGTCAGCTAACAGGTAACAAAATGGTGGTTTGGTTACTAAACTACTTCTCCAGCAGCTTCAAGCTTGAGGTTCACCACAGTCTTCCCATTTTATAGGAACATTCTGATTCTAGTGGCACTGCTATGAAAGGACCTTTATGCTACCAGCAGTACCTTTAAAGCAGGCAGCTACCTCCCAGTGTTATTCAAATGCTATTAAACAAACTTCCAGTTATTGAACAAAATGATACTATTAAGAATCTATAAACCATTATAGTGCACACAACCTGTCTAAAGAAATGTGATAAACTGAAATATGCCTTTTATAAAAAGCAAACAGTAAAGCAAACAATATGGGAATGACATCCATGCTCCAGAATTTCTCCAGGGCTCTCCAAAACCTAAAAGGGAGTTACCTATCAAGTCCTCTACTCTGAAGACACAGGAGTGTGAAGAATCTAGGAGAATGCTAATCTGAACAGATAGAAAGAACTGGAAAAAACTGCACTATTCAGCAACTTAATCAATGCAGACAAGCAGAAATTATTTTCTCATGGTCTTAACCTGAAACAAGGAACATATATTGGGTATATTTGTTGGTTCTTTATAACTTGTACCTTCACAAGTGCTGCCATACTCTTTTTTGTTTGTTTGTTTTATTACATACAAATATGTGATCCTTTCCCAGGTGAAGAGTATATATATGTAAATAAGAGTATATACATATACACATATGAATAAAAGCACAGTTTACCTGTCCAGCATTTTCTAGTCTTTGTGCTTAATAATTTATCACTGGGGATTTCGTTGCGGAAGGTCTTGAACAGGAAGAACACTGAGTTGTTATTGCATCATGTCTTGGAGCAATTAGAGGGAATGGTGTCTTTCTCACATGTTTGTAATAAGGCTGGATATAGATTTCTCTATTCAGACTTGGAAGACTTGAACACCAGATATATTCTCTAGATGAGTGGCTTGAGAGGCTGGGAATAAAGAATAATAAAAATATGATTATGATTCTGGTCATGACATATTAAAATAATTAATAATGAAACTAAACGTTAATTCATAGAAATTATGACAGAGAGTTTCTTGATAGACTTTTCTTCTATGTATTTAAACTTTGTGTAAGAAAGCATAAGGAAACGTTGACAGAGTTCTACCTGTACTACTCACAACAAAGTGTTTATTTAACCTTGTTTTAATTTATGGGAGAGGGAAGGAGAGCAGGAAAAGGAAGAGAGAAGACTTGACACCTCGGGTCAATTTTTGTTTCTTCAGGGGTGGCCCAACAAAGCAATAAATGTTGACGTTTTCAGTGGAAAAAAATAGTCTTCTGTGTAAGTGGAAGACAAGTGGGAGGAAATGAAAGCTAAAAAAAAATAAAAAGAAGTATTTGGAATACCCTCATGGGACTGAACAAATTGAAAGAAGCCATTCAGATGGTTAGGGATGTGAATTTAGATGAGCTCTCTTCTGTTTGTGAACTCTAACATGGCTACAAACATGCTAAAGAAAACAAAATAAAAAATAATATTAAACATTAATTTAGATTGCCACATAATAGGTACATACAAAAGCAATGTCAGTATTTACAGGCCAAGAAGGATTATGCAGCACAAATACCTTCCACATCTGATAGCTAGTGGGAAACCATTGCTTCCTACCATTGATCTTCTGAGAGGGATGAGACTGTTCAGCCCCAAAATAGAAAGACACCGATTGAATTTTCAGAAAGATTTTGGCATCATAAAAATGCATGTACCTAGATTTTCAGTTTCATCACTTATATCAAATATTCACTTTTAAAACACAGTGGTAACAAATAAAACCATGCAGATTTAAATAATAAAGAAGAAGAAAAAGATCAACAAAATATCCCAAACCTAATACTTTACTTAATTGCTTGATGTGGGCTGGAGCAGTTTTGACAGGTATATTATGGACACTAACAAATTCATCAAGATGTTGTGTCAGTGTTTCTTATATTTTGTCCTTTTATATGTGTAGCTGCAACATGTTAAGCTCCAGGATCATACATATTTCTGACCTAACTCATCAGTCACAGGTAAGATTAAAGCAAAGGTGTAGCTACCCAAAGACTTCAGGGTCTAACAGAGGACAGAGGTGTGGTCTGTGTTTTACTGTGTAAAGAAAAAAATTCACCTCAGTGGCAGTAAATTGATCTGTTTGAATACTACCTATTAGAACAAGATAGGCTTCACCTCAAAGGAGAGTACATGTGCACTAACTAGGTGTCTAAATAACTTGTTTGGAGGAGTGATCTTGGAGGTTGGACACTAAACTTGGAATATGGAGATTTGAACCTAGTTTCTTGCTTAATTGTGAAATTCTTTGTGCGTGGAAATCTTTCACAGATCTACTGAACTATTCCAAACTTACTATTCTAGTCCTGAAGCTTAGTTAGGAGCTCAAGGAAGGGAAGGGAAGCTGGATAAATACAGTCACAAATATTTATGACTGGAGAAAGTTATAGACATTTATATGCTGTATGGATGAGCTGGAGGAATCATCTCAGAACAAAATGTCATTTGAACAGGTCTGAGTGAAAAAACAGTAGATGACACATATAGTAAGAAGTGAACAGAAACAAATGGTTTTCAGCCAAGCAGACTAATGAACAGCAAAAATGCCAATATATTTTGTAGCATAACTTGTCATTTCAGTTTGTCTGAGAAGCAAACAAGTGTCAAAACACCTCTTAAGAGAAATAAAAAATAAAATAAATTGTGAAATATGTACAGGGCAAATTAATAGAATTGTTTAAAAAACAGTAGATGTGATTAAGTAGGATGTTAATGGGGACAGTCAAAACAACATCGCAGTACTGTGTCCAGTTTTGGGCCCCTCACTACAAAAAAGACATTGAGACACTGGAGTGTGTTCAGAGAAGGGCAATGAAGCTGGTGAAGGGTCTGGAGAACAAGTCTTACAAGGAATGGATGAGGGAGCTGGGGTTGTTTAGCCTGGAGAAAAGAAGGTTCAGGGGAGACTTTACCACTTTCTACAACTACCTGAAAGGAGGTTGTAGAGAGCAAGAGCTCTCAATTCTCAAAAATCAGGCAAGGAAGGCAAGAGACCAACATGACTGAGTTGACACTTGCTGGTCAAACTAAAGGTCAAGAAGGAAATTCACAGTCAGTGGAAGCAGAGACGGGCATCCTGGGAAGAGTATAGGGACACTACCTTGGTTATGTAGGGATGGGGTCAGGAAGGTCAAGGCACAGCTGGAGCTGAACTTGGCAAGGGATGTAAAGAACAATAAGAAGGGCTTCTACAGGTAGGTCAGCCAGAAAAAGAAGGTCAAAGAAAGAGAACTCCCTCTGATGAATGAGACTGGCAAACTGGTAACAATGGACAAGGAGACGGCTGCAGTACTCAACAACTTTTTTGTCTCACTCTTCATGACAATATCTCTTCCCACACCTCTTAGGTGGATGGACTGCAAGATGGGGACTGGAGGAGCAAAGTCCCTCCCACTGTAAGAGAACATCAGATTTGTGACCCTGTGAGGAACCTGAACATAGAGAAGTCTATAGGACCTGACGAGATGCATCTGAGTCCTGAGGGAACTGGATGATGTAGTTGCCAAGCCACTCTCCGTGATATTTGAAAAGTCATGGAAGTCAGGTGAATTCCTGGGCATTGGAAAAAGGGAAAAATTGCACACATTTTTAAAAAGGGTAGAATAGAGGACCCTGGGAACTATCAACCTGTCAGTGTCACCTCTGTGCCCAGGAAGATCATGGAACAGATCCTCCTAGAAGCTGTGCTAAGGCATATGGAGGACAGGGAGGTGATTTGAGAGAGCCAGTAATGGCTTCAACAAGTGCAAGTCCTGCCTGACCAACCTAGTGGCCTTCTATGATGGAGTGACTACATCAGTGGACAAAGAAAGAGCTACAGATGACATCTATTTGGACTTCTGTAAGGCCTTTGGCATGGTCCCCTGCAATATCCTTCTCTTTAAATTGGAGATATGGATTTGATGGGTGGACTGTTTGGTGGATGAGAAACTGATTGGATGGTTGCATCCAAAGAGTAGGGGTCAATGTCCAGATGGAGAGCAGTGACAAGTGATTTCTCTCAGAGGTCTGTACTGAGATCAGTACTGTTCAATATCTTCATCAACAACACAGACGGGGTTTTCTGCAAACTCAGCAGGTTTGCAGAAAACACCAAGCTGAGTGGTGCAGCTGACATGCCTGAGGGATGGGATGCCATCCTGAGGGACCTGGACAAGCTCGAGAAGTGGACCTGTATGAACCTCATGAGGTTCAACAAGGTCAAGTGCAAGGGCCTGTGCTTGGGAAACCCCCAGTATCAATACAGGCTGGGGGATGAAGGGATTGAGAGTAGCCCTGAAAAGAAGGACTTGGGTGTACTAGTGGATGAAAAGCTGGACATAGGTTGACAATGTGCACTCACAGCCCAGAAAGCCAACCATATCCTGGGCTGTATCAAAATAAGCATGGCCAGCAGGTCAAGGGAGGTGATTCTGCCCTCAGCACAGGAAAATCATGGACCTGTTGGAGTGGGTCCAGAGGACAGCCACAAAAACAACCAGATGGATGGAACATCTCTCCTGTGAGGACAGGCTGAGGGAGCTAGGTTTGTTCAGCCTGGAGAAAAGAAGGCCTTATTGCATCCTTTCAGGACTTAAAGTCGGCTTATAAGAAAAATGGGGACCAACTTTTTAGCAGGCCCTGTTGTGAAAGAACAAGGGGTAATAGCTTGAAACTAAAAGAGGGGAGATTTGGAGAAGATATAAGGAAGAGATTCTTTATGCTGAGGCTGGTGAAACACTGGAAGAGGTTGCCCAGAGAGGTGCTAGATGCTCCATCCTTGGCAACAGTCAAGGTCAGGTTGGACGGGACTCTGAGCAACCTTATCTACTTGAAGATGTCCCAGTGTATTGCAGGGCGGTTGGACTAGATGACCTTTAAAGTTCCTTTCCAACCCAAACTGGGTTCTATGAACATTTGCTGTGGAGAAGAAATAGTTTTTCTGTCCAGCAAACACATACACCAAACTGCTGAAAAACTGAATTAGTGAGAAAGGCCACTGGCTGCGATAGGTGTTTTACCTTTATGTATATATGAAAAAATCAAATACAAGCAAGAAGATATACTATTGTTTTAATTATGTTTACGCAGAATATGACTACAGGGTCAGATGAGATACTTCCTATATGAAGGAAAAAACCCACTTCATTCAACATTGCTTTGAAATGAGAAGTGTTTGCATGACTGAACCTAAATTTCTACAACACAGTAATATCAGATGAGATCAAGCGTCCTCTAAATGAGCAACCAGTTTTGCTGTTGTTTGTGTCCCTCAGAATACCTCCCAGCAGCAGTCTTATTTAGAGCTTGTCAGAACTGCTCTGTCATGATGCCAAGAGTGGTAGGCAACATCTTCTCGCACCACTGAAATGGTACAGCTGGTTTCATGTCATCCTTCAGCAGGCTGAAATGATTGATCAGGAAGCCGGTGCAGCTAATGGAGGTTTAAGCAGGTGCTGACACCTCTTATTTGAGTGCACTTGTTAATTAAATGTGAAATGAAAGCAAACACTGCAGTAATAATCTGACAGAAAACATGGCATTAAGCAGTCTGCCAAGTCCCAATCAGAAGAATGATATGCCTGAAGTTATATTGAAAATATCTGATTTCAACTACAAATTTTGAACTCTACTCCTGAAGAACACACGTTTCCATGAAGATATTATTTTATACATATAATATTGAAGACTATTTCTCCCTTTCATTCATTTCTGCATCTCTGGAACAAACAAGATCAGATGAGGTTTGTGGTGGAGAGACGACAGGTTTGAAGCTTTATCAGCCTCTAGGGCATTAGTGGCTACTGACACCATGACAGACCTTCTCCTTTTGCTGTGTCACATTTCACGGCTCAGCTGTCATTAATAATTGCAATGTTTAGCCATATGTGCCCATTAAGTCTTGCTGCTAAATCGAGAATGGAGAAGACCCTCTATTCTGACATTGCATTGTCCTTTAGGGAACAGAGCTGAGGTCCTACCAGAGCTCCCAGCCACTGGTTGTCTGAAGCATATGAGTTAAGTTGCACCACCTGAGACTTGGGGGTCTGGATGGGTGGCTTGAGTCAATATTGTCTGCAGTCAACAGAAGAATCTCATTGATTTTAACTGCACTGGAACTGCTCCTTGGCCTGCAGTTTAGGCTTTGAAATAAATAAACGGATTTAGAACACTGGATTTATTTTAAGAAGTAAAATTGGTGTTAAATATATTTGAGGTTAACCATATGTTAATGACATTAAATGAAACATTGAGTAAGTCAAATAAATGTAAATGATAGTTCTTGGAAACATTTAACCAATCTGTAACCATGACAAGAAAGTGAAAATTCTGAAGACCATTTTTGGTTTCTGTATATAAATTAGCTGAGTTTAATTGAAATCCTTCAGATTTTGACTTCAGCATAGTTCACTGGTTTTACCTTCAGTTTATTAAATTTTTATGTCTTCCATATTCTATGCATTTAGTTTTCCAGTAAATGACCACAGTACAGTAGTTTCCCAGCAGTGATGTAATGCTACAGAAATAGTCCAAACTGAGTTCACTTCAAAGTGTTACATTTTTGTCTTTGTTTCTTGCCTTTCGTTTTTCCTGCAGAAAAGGGCTCCAGGCTGTTTAAACATTTTATAATAGGAAACGTATACAGCATATTGCTGTTTATAAACAGCAGTAACTGTGCAACTGATCCAGTGCCTTACTCTTTGGATGTGAGTCTAGAGCCATCAGTATTCCTGCAGATTTTTAATATAATCAGGCTTCTTGACTAAGACGGTCTTTTTTTCTGGTCTTCATTTTAAATAAAGGACTAGATAAAAGCTAATTGCCTGAAACTCCCTGATAAGGCAAAAAACAACACACCAATATCTTTCTCAACAAGAAATGAATACACTGAGGAAGCTCAAGCCTCTGTATCTGCTTGGAAACTGGCAGAAAACACTTGTGGTATTACTTAGTGCAGGACTGTGTGGACAAATTAAGCAAGAGGAATAGCATATCTTTATTTTGCCAGAAATCTAGTTCATTTGCTGTTGGACTCTGATTAAAGGACAGCAGTTATCAGCATTTACATATCAGTACAACAGAATTATCTCAGTGTTTTAAGAACTCGCATTCACTGCTGCCTTTCAGCCATAAGTTGTCCTTCTCTAAACCATCCCCTCACATTGTACCTGGCCTATATACCTCCTCTATTGGACACTAATCTTTTTTCTCTTATTTTGCTTTTCCTTTTTCCTTTTCCTTTTTCCTTTCCTTTCCTTTCCTTTCCTTTCCTTTCCTTTCCTTTCCTTTCCTTTCCTTTCC